>ML783060.1:236863-261057 GCA_009831015.1 Picea engelmannii
CCATAGGTATAGTTCTTCTTGGAACACATTATTTTCCAAGAGATAGATATACAAGATATGTACAAAGACGATGCAAGCAAGATATGTACAAGAAAATAAGAAGAGTGTTGTTACCTTTTAGTAGAAGAAGTCTCTTCCATCCTACTTAGTCTTCTTTGTCGATTCCTTTTCTTTAGCAACTGAAGCTTCATGTTTCTATTTCCTTTTCTTTAGCTCTGGACACTGGTTCTAGTAGTGACCGTACTTTTGACAGTTGAAGCACTGTATTTCTGAAATATCTTTCTCTTGATTTGGCTTCCTCCTTGAACCAAACTTCCTTTTGTTCCTGAAGTTCTTGAATCTTGCTGTGAAGGCTTGATCATCGTACTTCTTTTGAGGTTTCTCTTTTGTATTGATTCTTGATTCTTCTTGAGCACATCAAGTCCAAAGTTCTTCAAATGTCGGGTACTCCTTCCTTGTATTCATGCTTGCGGCAAATGCATCCCATGTCTTGGGAAGACCATTGAGTACTATGTTCACCAATTCATTTTCTGAAGTGATCTCTTCAATAGCTTGTAGTTGAACTCTTAGCTGGGAGATCCTTACAAAGTAGGATGTTATGCTGTCGTCATCATTCATCTTCATGTCACAGAGCTCATTCTTCAGACTCATAACTTGTCTAATGTTTCTAACTGAGAAGAGATTTTTTAGGGCATCGTACATCTTCTTCGATGAGTCAAGATGGGAGATGTAGGGTATCAAGTGGTCTTTTATGGAATCCACTATGATACTCATGGAATTGATATCGACATCTTTGAGCTTCTCCATAGCTGCAACGTTCTGTGGTTCCTTCTCTTCTCCTTCTTTAAACTCCGGCTTCACGATCTTTCCTTTCACAATATCCAACACTTTATTCTTAGCAAGGATGAGGTCAATCCTTGGCTTCCATGCTCTGAAGTTAGAGGCTCCATCTATCTTGTTCTCAGACTTCATAGAGTTCATCATGGCTTGCTTGACTTGGTCAAACCTTAGATTTGACCAGAAACCCAAACTTCACGTCTTGGTCTTTTGAGAGTACCAGGAGATGCACTGGGCTAGGGCGCATTGATATATCCAGAGATTAGGTCAATCTCTTCACTCAAGTTGCCTCGACAAGAGGTTTAGTGTTTCTGCAACTGCTTCTGCTAGTAACCCTATTTGCAATGTTTCTAGAAACTGCTCATGCTAGTAACCCTAGCGACAGTGCCTCGACGAGCTCAATGTCTAGCGTCTATGTTTCCTTCTAGCATTTTAGGCTGACTGAAGGGGTGTGGGCCCATAACCTGTTATAATATAGAAGATGGTGTGCTCGTTTTACCATTGATGATACCCTCGTCACCCAACCACAGGCCGAAGCCTCCCTCCGAGCACCTTAACCTTGACCTGAGAATTCCTCCGGAAGCAAACCCTAGGCTAGATAGCCAAACAAAGAGTAGYGCATCAATCCCCAAGGATAGCGCATCACAAAAGACTGATAAGATGTTCCAAACCCTATCCAAGAGATATCCAAGCCAATACTGAAACTAGCTGCTACTGCAGCTGCACCTGCAACCCTCCTCCAAACCTGTGCACCAACTGCAACTGCAGTGTGCACCAACTGGGAAAACTGCAGTCCTGAGATATTGTCATATGAGAACTGGCGCCCTGTATTTATAGTAATCCTGCCAGTTTACTGGGGCTGACTTCTCTTTCTGGGTATGTGTCTGTTCAGTATATTATTATTAATTCCGGCCGACTTCTTCTCTTGGAGGCTAATAGCCTAATATACATTATCTTCTTGAGCCGACAAGGCTTCTAGGGTTATTAGCCAATTCATTAGGGTTTCTCTTGCTTCCCAGAGTCTTCTATTCTCGTCAAGTTCACACATGGGGGTAAATACCTCCCACAACTACCATAATATTAACACTTTTATGAGGGAAATGTATTGCGACTATGTATCATTGTGAATATTGTATTTTGAGAGAGGAGACTGTGAGAGAAAGAAGAGGAGGTTACAGTGGATGTGTTGTAGGTTGTATCCATTCATTTGCTGGATAGTAATAAAGGAAGGACATGGAAATTTCTTTGGTGGACGTAGCCCACACTGGGTGAACCACATATATATGTGTCTCTATTGTATTATGTATCTTCTGTGTTTTATTTCCGCATTTATTTTATTTTATTGCTCAGCGAGCTTGTTTTTCTAACATTTCGCTTTGATAACGAAAAGGATAGGAAGGTGGTCAGAAATTCCTCCCGAGGCTACCCACCACTTAACATGAAAATATTTCCCAATCATATATTCAAACACAAGAAAATGACCAATCCTTTTTGAAATGACCTCATCATTTCGTTGAAAGTTTCTCGAGGTGGGGATTAACTTGGTCGACTCCATATCTACAAGCTTATGACTCTCAAAAATATGGATATAGAAATATTCCAATGGGTCCTATCTGGGATGGGACCCCAGACCTATCGTAGTGACAATGTGAGATTCATATCTCCACCAAGGAGAATAAAGTCATTATGTAGAACACCCGATACTGCTAAAGACTCCCAATATGTTTTTTTGTCCAAATAAGGACCATATACATTTAAAACTCTCTATCATATACCAAATTCATTTACAAACAAATCCACTTCAATGGTTGAACTCAAATTGGATGATGAAATAATATGGAAATCCATACTCTAGGCTGTCAACAAACCACTCGATAAACCAATAACATCCAAAGTGGAAAAATACCACCCCTTCAACCAATCCTCGAAAGATGCATGAGATTTATCACCTGCAATCATCATTTATTGAATGAGAATAATTCCTAGATTATGGAATCTAATGTGTCTTTTGAGGGCTATTCATTTGGAGGCACCCCCAACCCCCTGAGCACTAAATGAAATGAAAATAATGGGAAATACCTTGTTGGTGCTTTCCATGATCCAAGGTCCCTCTTAATAGTGTATTGTTTTCCCTTCTTTATGTCCACCATAGCCTTATGTTGTGAATTTGATAGTGTTGTTGGGAAATAATACCCTACGGACTAACAAGTTAGGGATGAACTTGTACGTAGATCATGACCTTAAATAAAACACTTTTAACCTATCACCCCAATACTCAAACCCCTTTCTCACAAACAAGCATGGAAAAGACCTATTAACCTTTTTATATCGATGTTTGATGTAGATCCTCCGTTGAGCTTTATCCGTTTTCTCTCGCTGCTCCTTCCAAAGACAATCCTGCAATCAAGATAAAACACTATGCATGCTATTCTTCTACCTAAGGGTTAGAGATTAGACACAAATCAAATAAAAGATATATCACTCGTGCATTGGGACGGGAAAATCATTCTTTTATTAATCTCAAGATGAATCAACTTACAATAATGATAGAGACCGACCATCGTTCCTCGATCCTGATCCCGGGCTCCTCCTCTTCTTTGTCCTCCAACTGCTTTTCTTGAATTCTTCTTAGGCTTGAGGAAAGGCTAAAGGGTTGGGACAAATGGATTCGACAATTGGGCAGAGTTTCTTTGCTATCTTTTTCCTCTCTCCAAATAGTATCCCTACCCCTTCTTTTATAGGCTAGAAGGAGCTAGGGTTTTGGATGAACTCTCGGCCATGCATGGCTGAGAGTTCCAATTAACTGACCCAAAGCTTTTCATCCCGTCGGCAACTTTCCTGTTTTTGTGCTTTGTTAGGTAAACGCGGGCTGTAGTGGGCCAGCCAGCGTTCCAATGCGTGTAGTATAAGGCCTGCCAACATTCCAACGAGCCCAATAATGGGTTAGGGCACGGGTTACGTAATTTAAGAGGTTTTTCAAGAGTTTGTTCAACATGGCTTTGGCAAGGAAGAGACATGAGTTGGCCTGATGCCAGGTAAGCCTGTGTGGTGCAATTTAGGGTTATAACATATTCCCCCTAATGTGTGAGGTCAGAAGAGCATCTGATGGCCGAAATACATTATCAATTCTTTACCAATCTGTACTGATATGCTGAATGAGTGAGCCCAGGAATCAGGAATCAGGAGGTGCCGTCTGCAAAAAATATCAAATGTCTCACCAAGGCGGGCATACCCATGCTCGGGATAAAATAGAACCATGGATACCAATCAAATACACTGTAGATCCATGTCAAAGAACTATAAAGAGTAGCCGCGAACAATACACAGTGGAGCTACATCTCGAAATCAGAAAGATATACATAGAAAGTATCCATCTCCCAGAAGCTGATTCAGCCTGATGGTTGTACTTCAGAGCTCGAGCAACAACTTCAAAGTCTTTTAAAACTCGGGTAGGAGTGTAATATGAGTGTATTACTGCACTACCCAGAGGTCTTCGACGACTTGTCGGTTATGGACTTGATAATCTTGATGATCGGACTGAAGGCTTCAGTGATTTCGAACAAAGACTTGATTGGACGTTCAGGATGGCCGGGTATGCGGACAAGAGACATATTGCAGAGGGACCGACTCAGGCTTAGTGACAAACTTCCCTTGGACAATAGCACGACAAGTGATAAGACTCAGGCATGATATCTGTTAATCATAAGTCTACGAAGCAGGAGGCAACACAAACTCTCCATATGTTTGGAAGAGTAACCAAACGGTGGAGGACACAACTCAATATAGCGATCAAAGATTCCTAAGGTTGTACTACATCCCAAAGTCTGATGAATCAAACAGACAGATGTGCTTTATCCAAGGGCGACTCATGATGCTGCCATTAAAGAAAATACTTTTCCCATCCTCTTTTTGGGGTATATTTGATTTTTTTGTTCTTTTTGATGATTTTGAAAGAATAAAGGAATATTACGTTACAATGGAGGAACGAGCACAACAAACATACAAGCTCAAGGCACAAGGACAAGACTGATGTTCCAGGAAATGATACTCGGGAAAAATACTCTAGTGGCCAAAGGTGTTAAGACGCAAAGGCAAACTGTTACTAGGCTGAAAGGTAAAGGATGCAACTGCGGTTGATAGAACACACAATGGTAACGTCCTTCGATGTAAGTTTAACGAGCCCAGAGAAGGTAAGCTCAGTGTTTGTCATATTTAGAGAGTCTGAAAAAGCATAAAAGGAAACTCCATTGGGGTACCTTTTTCGATAATAGTCTAGTTGGTTCGAAAAAGGGGTAAACTAGCACTGACTAGACGTCAATTCAAAACCATTTTAATGAGTGTGACAAGGACAAGATCACTCAGCTATTTTTTCAATTTTAAGGAGTCTGAAAAAAGCTTAACTATGGACTCCGTCAGGAATATTCTTCTGGACCGTTTTAATGAGTGTGAAGGAATAAGGTCACTCGACAATCTTTTCAATTTTAGGGAGTCTGAAAAGAGCTTAACTATGGACTCCGGGGGGTTTCTTTTTCGTAAATTTAGTCCCTCAGGCCCGAAAAAGGAATAAAATATACCCGAGGATACTCTTCTAAAGAATGGAAATTCAATAGAGTATTCCTTTGTTCGTACAGTTGACCACTCGGAACGAAAAAGGGGTAAACTACCACCGGATAAACGTGACTTCAAATTTCAGTTTAACGAGCATGAGAGACCACAAGATCACTCGACAATCTTTTCATATTTAAAGGGTCTGAAAAGGGCTTAAAAGGAGACCCATTATGTTTTGGGAGTACGGAGGGTAAGTCAAAGAGTGACAAAGACCCATGCAAATGAGGCTCAAACTCGTATTCAGGAAAGACTATACGGACTCCCGAGCCTACTATGTTGTTAGAAACGGCATGGACACCATAATGCAACCATGAACTACCAAGGGCATCCATGTTTTGGTAAGCTCTACCACCAAGTTGCGACACTTCTAGAGCAGATATGACGGTTCCGTGTCACAACCAGATGGGATCGATCCTATATCATAAGAACAAAAGGCAACGAGATGCAACAGTGGGGATGAAATCCTACCCTATATGCTCAAGTTGAGTTTTTTGAATTTTTTTTTATGGACCGTCCATTTTTTTTGATTTTCTGAAACTCAATGAAAATTGTCCCAATACCTGATCAAATCCCTCCCATATAACTCCTGGACCATTCAAAATGGTTTTTGGTATAAAGAAACTGATAAAGGGGCCCAAAAAAGTGACAAAAAGAGGCCAAAAAGTCTATAAATAGAAGCTGGCAGCTCATTATCACCATTGCTGATTTGGAAATTGACTATAGAGCCAAAAGACCCCCTTTGCAAAAAATCATGATTCCAGGAGCTACAGTGGACGAAACGGACTTCTGCTTGGACCAAGTAAGTACAAACTCCCCTATCTTTCATTTTAATACTTCATTTATTGAATTTGAGCGTGTTTTGGGGGTGGCCGTCGACCTCTAAGAGGTCGGCCCTAGTAAAACACGGGCTGTCCAGGGACAACCCGCGGGTACTCGCGCGCAGAGCCAAATCTGCATGCGGGTGCCCGCGACTGTCGCCTCGACAGCCCACGGGTGCCCCCCGCGCGATGGAAAAATGATTGACCCAAGACTAAACTCCCCCTTTTTTTCGTTTGTGTTTGGCAGGATGTATGTTCAGTGGAGAGAGAGGGAGCACGAGGTTGCCAATGAGGCAGTGGCTGCAGATTCGAATGTTATGGCCGTGCTGACGCAGTGTGGCTTGGTAAAGTTTTTCCTGTGTCCGTTTATGCGCGCTCAACCCAGTCTATTGAATGCCTTGGTCGATTATTGGCACCCAGACGCAGAGGCGTTTATGATAGAGGGGCAATCCTTGGTGCCCACCACCGAGGATATCTACTTTTTGACGGGCCTCTCGAGGAGAGGAGAACTCGTCAACTTTCATACTTTTCCTGCGGGGCTGAGCAAAGTCTCGGAATTGATAGAAGAGTACTGTGAGGCTGGGACCGATCAGAGATCTTCTTCGGTTCCCATGAGTAGGATTACCAGCCTCGCCCTCCAGACCATTTTATCACTCATCGGGCGGATTACTGGCTCTGCGGTCGTGCATCAGGCTTCGCGTGCACAGATGAACTGTGCAATTCAGTGCATGAATGCACAAATTTTTGACTGGAGTACCACATTACTAGCAAGCATGACAGGTCAGTTGACAGCTTGCAGACAACAGACGCATAGGAACTTTGGGTTTGGAACCATCCTATGTTCATTTTTATTTGAGAGAGTTCCATGTTTCAGTCCTCGACTGACAGTACGCGGACACCTGGCTACTTTCCCCGCAGTGTGCAGATGGGCAGCTTTGCTGCCGCGACAGGGTGGTGGGAGGACCACATAGGCCTTCAATGATGACTTTTTTGCCCGACTGTCATGGCAGATCCCAACGATTGAGGATTACCCATATGCAGGGATCAATTTTTCCAGAGATCCAGCGATACCAATGCCTCCTGGTGAGGAGCGAGGGGAGATGGGTAAGTCTCCTCCTGTACAATTTTTTTGTTTGCATATGTAATTTTTATGTCTTTTTGATATATATATCATGTTTTTGTATAACAGAGTTTTTGACAGGTGAATATTGTATTGCGTGCAGATGTAGGACCAGTGCGACCTGCCGATTTTTCTCGGAACAGGCACCGCCCACGGCCAGAGGCCGCAGTTGCCGCCGCCGGGGGAGAAGCAGTGGCAGGGAACCTCCCAGCAGGGGAGGCCGAGAGGGTTCTTAGGCGTATTGAGCGGAACTTTACTGCTCTCACTCGTACAGTTCCCATGGCAGAGATAGAGGACTTGCCGCCCTCCATGCAGACTCACGTTGTGGGGGCACCTCGGACATGGGTCCGATTGTTTAGGCATTTAGCCCAGGCTGTACATGATTATAACAGGGCCCACAGGCCCTGAGCAGACTTGTAAACTTTTTATGTGCCCTGAGCACCTTATTGTATATATTTTTTGAGGGCAGAAGCCCGGTGACTCATTATGGTTCCCACTTGTGAGGCGCTAGCGCCCATCTATGTACTCTGAGGACTTTATCATGTTTATATATGGTTTTTTATTTCTTTTTTGTGTCTTATGGATTATGTGTGCAAAAAATGTATTTACATGTGTATGATCATGATCTTTTTATGTGTGAGCAAGATGCCAATCTAAAATGTGATTAGCTAGAGTATCTGTGATTTGATTTAGACTCCTAGGAACATGAAATTATGTAATATAATCAAAGTTGCGTTCCAAGAGACGTACCCTAAGGAATCGTCGGTGTAAAGTTGGATCGTGGACTCGGTATATTCTGTTTAGCTGCAACACAACCAGTTGAGCATCTAGATAGACCTGGAGACGAGAGATGCCCAATGACAAAGCATCACAAAGCAACTCAATAACTGCACTATACTCAACAACATTATTTGTGGTGTCACCTAAGCATATCCCTCCGAAAGATAACAACTGACCCTGTGGTGTAAAGATTACCCAAGCTGCGGAGGCAAGCCTCCGCATGTGTCTACTAGCACCGTCCGCAAACCCAACGAACAGCTCAGACTCACTTGACATCTGCCATATTGATGAAAGATAACATCAATGACACGTCCATAACACGTTTTTCCCAAAAGAAATGTAAAAAAGTAATAGTACCAAGACTATACATATGTTACAAAAAGTTACTCACAATGACCGTTCTATGAGTAATACTTCTTGAGGTAGAGCCCATTTCTAGGCTTCGCCAAAGCATTCCCTTCAAAATCGACTAGACGATAAGCGCCCTTTTTTAAAACCTCCTTAATAATGAAGGGTCCAAACCACATGGGTTAAAACTTTCATGCCCCCAGGGGGTCCTTATCTTGGTCGTAAACCAAGACAAGGTCGCCCTTAGAAAAAATCCGAGGACGAATGGACCTATCATATTGACACTTGACCTTATGTTTATGAGCCTCATTGGCCAGGGCTGCATTGCGACGCTGTTCATCAAGCTGCTCAAGGTGTACTAACCGTTCTTCAAGTGGAGAAGTGTCTGGCAATAACTGTACTGCCAATTTCAGAGATGGAATTTGACATTCGATGGGCAAGACTGCCTCCAGCCCGTAAACGAGTTGGAAAGGTGAGAAACCAGTTGCAGTCTTAACTGATGTTCGGTAATCCCATAATGCCGAGTATAACATCAAATGCCAGTTGGATTTGGCTAAGTTGATGGTTCGCTGTAGCATTGTCTTAATAGTTTTGTTAACAACTTCCACCTACCCATTGGCTTGGGGATAGTAAGGTGAGGAATGTTCTTGCCGTAACCCAAGATTTGATGTTAACTCGGACATCATTTGGTTCTGAAAGTGACTGCCATGGTCAGTGAAAATCTCTCTCGGGACGCCGAATCGTGCTATAATTTGGTTAAATAAGAAGAGAGCTACAGTCTCTCCATCATCTTTGAACGTCGACATAGCTTCAACCCACTTAGTAAAGTAGTCGACAACCACAATGATATAGCGGTGCCCCCTGGCTGATGGGGGGTTGCAAGTAGTGTAATCAATCCCCCACTTAGTGAAGGGACCGACGGTGATAACAAGAAACATGGGAGCTGGATGTGCCCTCATCTTCCGTGAGAAGATTTGGCACGGATGGCACTTCTTGACCGACTCGATACAATCTTTCGTAAGTGTGGGCCAGAAGTAACCTGCACGTAAAATCTTTTGGGCTATTGCCAACCCAGATAAATGACCGCCACAAGCTCCTGTATGACAATCGTTGAGCACTATGACGACCTCCTCATGAGTGAGACATTGACGCAAGATACAGTCTACACGTCTCCGATACAACGTATCATTGAGTATGAGATAGTTCTTGGCCTGATGGCGTATCCGCCGACGCTCATCACGAGAAGCAGAGGTTGGGCACTTCAAAGTCTGGTGATAGATTAGTATAAATCTATACCAGGGGTTAGACGATTCAATCAAAAACATATCCCCCTGGATAGGCGATTCCTCAGGCACAACGTCACCTAACTCAACCGGAAGTTCCGAAATAAGTTCTGCGAAGACCAATGACTTCGTGGACTTTGCTGAAACAAAGTCTAAGTCAAATTCTTGGAGGATGACCATCCATCTACTGATTTTTCCGCCGATAACTCGTCGTGTCAACATGTACTGGAATGGATTCACGACAGCTACGATGGTGGTCTTGCGAAACAAAACATAATGACGGAACCATTGAACAGCATGAACTGCTTCCAACGCAATTTTTTCGAGATGGGTATAATTAAGTTCCGGTCCTACGAGGCCTCGGCTCAGGTAATAGATCACATATTCAGAAAACGAATCATCTTCCTGAACTAAAACCATGCCTATGGTTGACTCGGTGGTAGCCAGATATAATAGGAAATCCTTGTTATAATTCGGTGGCCGTAGCAGAGGTGACGTTGTAAGGGCGTGTTTCAATGCGTCGAAAGAGCACTGTGCTGCTTCGTCCCAGAAAAAGGGAATATCTTTCTTCAGTAAACGCATGAAGCCCTTGGTGATTTCGACATAGTTGGCGATGAAGCGTCGTAAGAAGTTCACCTTACCTTGAAGACTCTGAAGTTGTAAGATTGTGCGTGGAGGGGGCAACTGGACTATTGCCTCCACCTTAAGAGGATCCACCATGATCCCTGTTGTTGAAACGATGAAACCTAACAAACGTCCGGACGTGACGCAAAAGCTGCACTTGTTGGGATTCAAGTGAATCCTGAAGTAGCGACAACGTTCGAAGATGAGTCTGAGGTGCATAGGATGATCCTTTCGCTTGCGAGAGCGTGATGCTAAATCATCTAGATAGGCCTCGACTATATGTTTGAGATCGTGAAACGCAAAAGACATGGCCCGCTGGAAGGTAGATCTAGCATTCTTGAGACCAAAAGGAATTTTACGATAGGTGAATGTACCCCATGGACAAATGAATGCCGTTTTATGTTGGTCCTCAGGTTTGATTTGGATTTGATTATAGCCTGAGAAGCCATCCATGAACGAAAAGGCTTCACAACCGACACATTCATCAATGATCTGGTCGATGAATGGGGTTGGATAATTATCTTTTGGACATGCCTTATTCAAATCATGGAAATCGGTACAAACACAAATCGTGCCTTGTTTTTTATCGACCGACATGGGGATTGACACCCATTGAGTCAAATGTATAGGGTAAATGAACCCTGCCTTAAGCAATTTCTCAACCTCAGCTTTGATGGCTGCTGCTTTCCTAGGATTAACTAGACGAAGTTTCTGTCGAACAGGATTAACATCAGGATACGTAGTGATCTCATGTTCAACTATTTTTGGATCGATGCCTGGCATTTCCTCATAAGACCAGGCAAAAACGTCGCGAAATTCCTTGAAAAGATCCGTGTAAATCTGAATCTCTTCGGGGGAGCAATCCGCTCTGACGAAGACATTCTCCACGACGCCAGGGTTCCGAGAGATATTGATAGGTATGGTTGTAGCGATAGTCGCCATATTTCCCTCAGCATAGATTTCCTGTGTAGCTAAGAGGTTGACGAGACATGGTTGATCTCCCATCATGGTGATAGTGAATTCTCCTGCCTCGATTCGGAGTAACTCTAGGAGGAAATATGATATGTGATGAAGATCTTCCCAAGGTCTGTCCGGACTAGTCATTGCTTTGATTACCACTTCATCAGAAGGCAAGACTAAGTCCAACGAATCAGTGGTAGCAAGAGAACCCTGAGCCCAGATAGGCTCTAGAAGTGGATCCAACTCTTGTGTGGGAGGCGGATCGGGAGTAGATGAAGTTTGCTGGACTAGAGAGTATGCTACTTCAGCGGCCGACAAGGGCATGGACATGCCAGCGTGCCCTGTCTCATCCATCGTGGCTGATGGGGAAGGAAGAATCCACGGATCCTGAAAGTAAGTCGTGCGAAACGATGAAACATGAAAAATTTCCGCCTTGTGGTGGGTCGATATAAACTTGACATCGCCATGAGGAGGTGGATAATCGAAAGTACCCATCAAATATGGGCACAAACCAACTCCTATGTTAACGACACCGGCTTGAGGATTATCTATCATGGGAACCGTGGATGCCCCCAAGGCTGGGTCAGGTCGAGAGAAGGACAACTGATCAATGGTCACTATCCGACCTTCATGTGGAAACAATAAGACTCGGAAAAATGTAGCGACCACCGCTTGCATTGCATAAGTCCAACTACGACCTAAAAACAGATTGTAGTCGATGGGGGCATCAACTACCTCTACTTCTACGCACACGGTCTTCCCCCCCAACTGCACAGGGAAAGAAGGAATGATGCCATGCAGTCGGAAAGAATGACAGTGAGGAGAGTAGGTGACAGAGACAGCTCAGGTTGACCAATGGCTTTCCAGCATGCTAACGACATAACGCAAGTCGAAGCACCCTCGTCTACCACCGTGCGGAAGATATTTCGTGTAAAAGTTTTCGTGGGATGAGCCACTACTATCTGAAACGCGACGTGGTAAGGAAAATGAGGTTTCAAGTCAGTCATATCTAACATGATGGTACCCGGGTTACAAGTATCAGTAGAGCCTAAAGCAGTCAACAAGGCTTTTCTCTGAGCGGGGCAACTTTAGAGGACCTCCAAAGCGGACATAGCACAAGGGGTTTGTGATAAATCTTCCCCCACAGAGTAGTTATGGGCGGCCCTTGCATTTGGATTGTGAGAATCTCGCTTGAACGCACCTTTTGGAATGCGTGTCATTGTTTCACCCAATGTCTTCTCGATCTGTAGAGGAAGAGATGGGATCTCGGCTTCTTTTCCCTTCTCAAAGGTGCTTGGTTTACTATAGTCGTGCGCTCTAGTTGTTATTAAAGCATCACTTTTAACCATGTATACGTTCGCGGAAGAGGAATTGTTTGGGGGAGGGTAGTTTTCTTGGCTGCCCCTCTCGACACTTGTATAGGCTTGAGTTAAATTTTGCCCATGTTGAAAGGGATTAGTCAACACGGCTTGCTGTTGCTGTGTGACAAACTTCTGGGCCTCCGCAAGTCGAGGACATAGATGGGTCAGGTGGTCTTCCGCACATAATTTGCATGGATACCTTGCCTTCCTCTTTTCCGTGGTGCCCTCGCCAGCATTATCAGTGGGTTTCTTATCCCCCTTACCCTTCTTGCATTGTTTTTTCTTCCCTTCAGGCTGCTGGGTGGCCTTTGGGTTAGTCGTCTGTACGGAGTGTACTTCTGACGTTTGGGTAGGAGGAGCAGTCAAAGCAGCAGTCTGGCTGACCGCTGAGTGTTGTATAGATAACTGTTGCAATTGTTTTGTCAATTTCTCAGCGGGCTTAGTTTGTGCTGAACCAACGATACCATCGGCATGTGGTCCAGCTCTCTGTCTGGTTTTATCCAGTATTGACCGTGGTGCATCCAGCAATATGTTGTACAGTAAACCAGACTGAGAATAGATAAGCTCAAACTGTTGAGCCCTCATGATGGCATCTTCCTCGGAGAAAACCCCTGAAGTCGCGACGTATTTGGATAACTACAGAACTAAAGACTTAAGGAACCACTCAAGCAGGAATGCTGGTGGGATGAGTACCTTGATAAGACTCTTTCAGCATCACCACTCTCGAATATGATCCGAGATATGGTCCGTTGTTGTCTGCTCGAAATTGGCTGGCAACTCTGTGCCGATGTTGTATCTCACAGGTAACTGGAAATGGTTAAGGAAGGCCATCGCCAGTTCGCCAAAAGAAGAATATCGTGAGCGGTCAAGCTTGATGTACCATTTCGCGGCACTCCCAATAAGAGTGCGTTGAAACAATCGCAACTGAACAGAGTCATCTTTCAGTGAGTTAGATGAGCACCAGAGATGGAAAGTAGTCACGTGATCACTTGGATCTTCGTTAGGCTTGGCATCGAACTTTTGAATGTCCGAAGGCAACTTCGTTGGCATAGGAGGCCAACGCGGATCGTGACATATAGGATCATTTAACAACCGTGTCAAATCTGGCAAGTGTAATGTCGCCAAGAATGGTAGTTTAGGTTGCTGCTGATAGCTGGGATAAAAGGGTCCTGGAGTTTGACTGGCACCAGGTTGCCAAGAAAAGTTTGGTTGTTGGCCCAGATTCTGGTAGAAACCATGGCCCTGACCAGCGTAAGGGTTTTTCACCTGAGGAGACATCATTGGCTGATTCCCCATGAAGGACATAGGATGTTGGGCATTCATTGTGTTTGACGGACTTTGGGAAGGATTACCCCATGTCGGTCCCGAGGGGAGAGGCATAGAATTCTGCCCGGGATTCCATTGACTGTGGAAAGAATTACCCTAGAACGACATTCCAGATGAAGGAATGAATCCTTGTCCTGAGTTCCAAGGTCTTGGTATATGTGCCCCCAGTGCAGGAATAGTACCCTGTGCTGGAGTAGACTGTCCAAAAATGGGTGTGCCCCCAGATGGGAAAGCAGTGGATGCGAAAGTGTTATTACCAAACGTCCCGTTCCAAACAAACGGTGACGAACCTACCGGCTGAGTTTGCACAGGTGTTCCTTGACTCCTGGCTCCAAATGAACTCGTGTGTGCAGGCTGCCCGACGGACTGCTGATGCAATCCACCAAGCGAAGGGGATGAAGGAGGGATATGACCTCCAACGTAAGGAAAAGCATTGAAAGGGACATGAATGCCCCCAAGTTGACCTTGCAGAGGTGCCTTAGAGCTCCCTGCCCCCAGACCCAAAGTCTATAGAGTGGAGGAAGTGAGTGCAGGACTCGTACCTGAACTAGGCATACCGTATGAAAACGGAGGGCCTGTCGCACTAGGTGTGTAAGGAGGTGTGGCCGCTGTGATAGATGGGGTCGGTCCACTGTGCGACGCAGTTGCGACCGAGACCATGGTGGCCTGGACCGTCGACAAAGGCAAGTTAGGAGAAGCTTCTCCTGTGGTAGCAACAGTAATGGGAATGGAAGAATTCCCAGAGGATTTAACAGAGTTTGGTTCCATAACTGGGTTAGGCACTGACAGGTGTTTGTAAAATTGAATTGGCACAATAATATCCGGCCAAGTATCAGTGGATGGGGTTTCAACTACACCAAGATTGGCGGTTGATTCCTCCAGGAGTTGTTCGGGCTCAATGGTTTGAAACCCGGTTGCTTCGAAAGACCCTCGTTGGTCTAGCTTCCACCTCAATGGTGGCGGGGGTGGCTCCAGTATAACCGGTGGCAGGCCCAGAAGCCTTTGTGACCGGCGGAGATCTGAATCCTCCACTGTGTGAGAAGATTCATGACACGCTAAGGTATTCTACACGAACAAATAGTAACACAAACTAAAAGAATCCCCTATGAGATAAGACAAGCAATCACTAACTATTTTGAAGAACAGTTACAACAACCAACACTAGAGAAACTTACCGGTGCAAGTGAAACTCGAATACGGAAGCACCCTCTGGGTATACTCTGCAAAGCGTGGCTCGATGTCTATCCTAGGTACCGCGATATACTCCCACAGTCACCTGTGTATGTCCCTAGAAAAGATTGGCAACTAGTTTGCCAGCACGTGAATAGTCACTAGGTGGGTACAGTCGATAGTCGGGTAGACCACAATGAGCAGGGTATCAAGCCTGAAACCTATCAAGGGTATCGAGAGCAAATGGTCCGGAAGACAACTGAGGATCTCAAACGGATTCGAGACCCAGGAAGCTCCGTGGAAAATGCAAACAACGGAATCCCTCAACAAATCCTCGATATGTGTTCTCCACTATGCTCGGTCCAGCTTTGGAGGGGTTATCTCCGCTACCTTTCCTTATGCGACCTCGTGTTTAGCCCCTGTGTTAGAGGGGGGTCCCGGATAACTTTTCGTAACTGGACTTCTACACTCCCTATGACAGACTCCAATGTTTGGTTTGAGTGGCCTTGGAGAATTTACTCTCCAACCTATTCCAAGGCCCTAGTCCCGAGCTAGTGTATGTACCCTACAAACAAAAAGTCTAATCATTTTTAATTAGCGTTGCTTTTAATGGGATTTTTAAGTCACAAGGTATGAAAGTGAAACTGATGGTGTGTAAAGACTCAAAGCAAAATGAACAAGAAATGCTTGGAAACAAAAACTTTTACAAAAAATGAAAAAACCAACAACTTTTCAACAAGAAAGACTTCTTTTTCTTTTTGAATTTTCTAAGATCTCATGCAGAAAAACATCAAGGAATTTCACTCAATCTGTGAGCTACTTATGCGCTAAATGTACTGCAAAAACTTATGAAACAAGACTTCTTCCTAGCTACTGATGCCACAACACAATCTTCAAACCAAGAAGAAAATGAAAAAGAGAATTTTTTTATTTATTTAATTGCACAATGAAGCAATACAGGGAAAATGCCGACAATCACAAAACCAAGAAAATGAAAATAAAATTTTGGCTTAAAGCGCAGATCGCAAAGAATCAGAGCAAAGACGCGAAAAAACAATCAAGAAAGCACCGATTCTAACACTTGTCTAAAAACCGTAAAACAATTTTTTTCTTTTGTCTTTTCTATCAAAACATCAACTAATAAAAACACAGGCTAAGGATAAGAAGCCCTAACCTGCTGACTGTGCAGCCCCAGACTCAAACTCCTGAGAGGAACACTTCTCACCACAGGAGGGGATGACTGCCCCACCCAGGTTGAAAAGCAACCAATCAATCCCGCGACTGTCACTGAAACAACACGCGTGCAAACGCGTGCTGAGCTATAACAGAGCACGGGTACCCACGGGCTAATCTTGAACAGGCTGCGGGTCTGTATAAAAGATAAGACAAAACAACCACAGGCAGCCCAGACCTGAAAAAGGCCTCTGGTACTGACAACCAGGGTCTCTTAAAGGCTTGAATGCTTCTATTTTAACAGAAAAATAAAACGAATGCAAAAGATAACAAACACAATAAAGCAGATTGAAAACAAGACATTGAACCAGCAAAAACTAGGCAGGATCTAGAAAGCCCCTTGAGAAGGTAAACATCTGATAGGGAAGAGGAGACTGCTTCTCAAGCTTCCTGAGTCCTACACGCTACTGAAACCTCTGCATCAAGCGTTCAAATGCGGGCTGTAGAAGGTTAGGGCGCGGGTTACACGCGTGAAGGCCTTCTGCAGGCCGCGTGTACCTCTGTGTGCCTCGATAATAAATGTCAAGCACAGTCAAGGAAAAGTTGGTATTAATGACCAGGTTCCCTGCTAGCTCTGACCTAACAGAAAACAGACAAACAAAGAAGCAGAAAATATAATTCTTTAAACTACCCAAAAACCTCAATGAAATCCGGAAACCCTAAGAGTAATATCCCCAGTGGAGTCGCCAATTCTGTTGTTGGGAAATAATACCCTACGGACTAACAAGCTAGGGATGAACTTGTACGCAGATCATGACATTAAATAAAACACTTTTAACCTATCACCCCAATACTCAAACCCCTTTCTCACACACAAGCATGGAAAAGACCTACTAACCTTTTTATATCGATGTTTGATGTAGATCCTCCGTTGCGCTTTATCCGTTTGCTCTCGTTGCTCCTTCCAAAGACAATCCTGCAATCAAGATAAAACACTATGCATGCTATTCTTCTACCTAAGGGTTAGAGATTAGACACAAATCAAATAAAAGATATATCACTAATGCATTGGGACGGGAAAAACATTCTTTTATTAATCTCAAGATGAATCAACTTACAATAATGATAGAGACCGGCCACCGTTCCTCGATCCTGATCCTGGTCTCCTCCTCTTCTTTGTCCTCCAACTGCTTTTCTTGAATTCTTCTTAGTCTCAAGGAAAGGCTAAAGGGTTGGGACAAATGGATTCAGAAATTGGGTAGAGTTTCTTTGCTATCTTTTTCCTCTCTCCAAATAGTATCCCTACCCCTTCTTTTATAGGCTAGAAGGAGCTAGGGTTTTGGATGAACTCTCGGCCATGCATGGCTGAGAGTTCCAGTTAACTGACCCAAAGCTTTTCGTCCCGTTGGCAACTTTCCTATTTTTGTGCTTTGTTAGGTAAACGCGGGCTGTAGTGGGCCAGCAAGTGTTCCAACGCGTGCAGTATAAGGCCTGCCAGCATTCCAACGCGCCCAGTAATGGGTTAGGGTGTGGGTTACGTAATTTAAGAGGTTTTTCAAGAGTTTGTTTAGCATGGCTTTGGCAAGGAAGAGACATGAGTTGGCCTGATGCCAAGTAATCCTGTGTGGTGCAATTTAGGGTTATAACAGATAGGTGGGATTTTCTCCCTACCTATAGAGGAGGGGAAAATTCCATAGCTAGACCTCCCATTGATGACAATTCATCTTTGATTTCAGACTTGGATATGAGATAATATCCCTTTTGGGAGGGATATCCTCACAAAAACTCAACTCAAAAGGGACCCCATGTAAAAGAGATAGCTCCCCCTCCTTTTTATTCTTATCCAAAAAAGGAATGATAAATGACTGCAAAGAGGGGTCCTTAAGTGAAGGCTTCTCCACATCATGAGGGGGAAAAGGCGAAGGGGAAGGAGCAAGAAAAATTGTTGGATTTTGGTCCACCAAAAAATAAGGGACCTTCAAATTCCGCTTAACATATTCATTTTTTTCGGAAATAAAACAAGAGAGAGCGAATAGAGGGAAATGTTCTTACCAGGGGAATCCCCTGCCACGGTCGAGGGAGAAAATCCTTAATTGTGTCCTTTGAAGAGGACTCCGACGGAAGTCGGGCAAACAATTTTTCCACAAAAATGACCAACTAATGCTATACCAAGCATTTATGGAATATCCAAAATATTCACGTCATCTGCGACCACCATTATCACCTTATTCCTCCATGTTCTGATGCACTTCTTTCGCTTCTACCTACCTTCTGATACCTTGTGCACTTGGCTTCCTAGACTAATTTCCTTTGGAAACTTTGGAGAGAGAGAGGAAAGAATGTCGAGAGTTTGGACATCTTGGTCTAAGCGATTGAGAGAGGAACTAAACTAGGCATATTTCCATCTTACATGGGCTCGAGAAGAGAAACATCACATCCACCAGTTTTTGACAACCCAACTCCAAGTGTCCTTTTTCTAACTTATCATTGACCATATCCACATTACTAAAGTGTCACTTGTCAAATTCGTCATGAGAGCGAAATATTTGAGAGGTACTGGGGCTATCACCATCATATTGTCTGCACTCATGATAGAATTTTGTCGACGGAAACATAAATGAGAAACTGTGAACAAAAATTTCCAAAAGGGAATGGGAGGGCACTGGAAAAACCCTCAAACCAAAAGTTGGGGAAACCCTAAATGTTTTTTCAGAAGAAAACTTCGGGAAATTTGACCCCTACCGTAGAATCCCCCCCCCAAGCCGCAAACAATATGAATATGGTTCACGCATATGTTTTTCTTCTTTTTATAAGTTATTTTTTCCATGCAACTTTAATTTATAAAATAACTTTATTGTAAAAATGATTTTCACTTATTTTGTAAACGTGGGCCTCTTAATGTGAAAGTAACTTTTTTGTAAAAGTGAGCTTATAGGAAAAGTTAGAGAAGGATTGGAAATTATTTTTACTCGGTGTCCTCATTGTGCATCCATCATCATTTGGGAATACCTCCACTTTACATGTGGCATCTTGGTTAACTTTTATATCTTTCTTAAAGAAAGGCATAACTTGGACATCTAAAGATTGTTTTCAATGCCCTTTTTTTTAAACTGCCTATTTTTTCAAAAGTTTTCCATCTAGACAATCAGTCTCTACTTTTGAACTATATTATCTACATATTTTAATATCACTACTACAAGTTATGTTTTACATATTTTACTTACTAGTTCAAACTACTTCTCATGGAAAGACCATATGGAGGATGTACTACAAAGTGAGGTACATTACTAGGTTACCTTGGGAAAAGAAACTGCCCCCACTGATGCTTCAAAGAAATCCAAATGGGATAATAAAATGACTAAGCACATGGATTAATTAGAATGTCCATCTCTAGTAATTTACAATTTCACCTTCAAAGAATTGATGGCCCAAATGAAGCTTGGGAAAAATTTGAAACCATATTTAGTAAACATGATGAGATTCGAGCCCACTAGCTTGAAAACCAATTATTTTCTTTAAATTCTGGTGATTTCTGTTGCATTGAAGATTATCTATCTAAGTTCAAAACACTTAGACTTTTACTTGAAAATTATAATATAGAAAAGAAATATGCATGATGTACATATGTTATTCTTGTTAAGCTAGGACTAGTGCATATTCTATTTTTGTATCTACTTTTCACTCCACTTGAGATTCTCTAGGGGATGCTTACAAACCCTCTTCTCTTGAATATTTTTTCGATCCTTTGATTAGAGAGCAAGATAAGCTCTTGCATATTGGAGTGATTAGCACTGCAGGTACATCTAACAAAGCCTCAGTGGCTCAATAGAAGAACAAATCCAAACATATGAATAATTAACATCCTTGCAACAACAAGCAAAGCAAGGGTCCCAAATCTTCTTAGCCAACTCCTCCTTCCAATGGTGACAAATGAACAAAATAAAAAATGAATAATACTGAGAGACATTGCAATTTTTATGGGCGAGATGGTCTTCTAGGGTCTAAATCTTTTAAGAAGATGGAGGCCTTAGAAGCAACGATGAAAACACACAATATCAATATTGATTTTTCTTATTCTTCTCATGGACATGCAATTTTTGCTTCTATTTTTTCCTTCAATGCAACATCTACTTATTCTTCTAATGAGTGGTTTATTGATTATGGAGCATTTTATCATATGGCTAAATATAAAACTATTTTTTTTCTCTTAATGAATGTAACACCAAACAAATATTTGTTGTTGATAATATATATCTTAGTGTTGTGGGGTCAAGAATAGTTCAATAGATGATGGTAATTTTAATGATATATTATGTGTTTCAAGTCTCTCCTTGAACCTTCTATCAGTAAATAAAATCACTAATTCAGGTGAAGGTAAGATAGAGAATTTTTACCTCACCAAGTTGTAACCAAGGATTTAAAATATTATTGGGCGTTTTGATCCACGCTTGCACACATCCTTCTTAACATTGGGGAGTTTAGACCCAACGTTCGTCCAAAGTTGCCCAACAAAAACCCTAGAGACCAACATATCAATCATTAGCCAAGGCCAAGGAAGGTCTCACTCAAGATGCATAAAGGATCATAGAGATCATAAGGATTGGCTAAACACACAAAAAGTCATTAGGATTGGCATCCATGCAACTCATATCTGACAAATTATTAGGACTAAGCATTAAAAAAATACAAACACATATTCAACTCATGCATAGTAGACACATAATGGATCTGAATTGTCACATATTTATTATTAGAGCCATTCCATCACAACAAAAATATACATTGCGTAGAATTTTACTCAAAGTTTACTCCTATTTTATCCCCTCCCCGGGTTACTACCCATACATCTTCCTCCATGTTCTTGTTCTTGCATGACTCGACATGCACCATGTTACACTCAGTATTCTTATCCTCATACTTATGCAGTAAGTGGGGACAATCTTCGATGACATGATCAGGGCTATAACAATATGCACAAAGTACATGTGGTTTAGTACAAAATTGTGAGACATGACCAATATCACTATAATTAAAACATGTGGGGGATCTACCTCCCCCTCCGCCATATCCATGCCCATATCCACCTCGGGGACCTCCTTGGTATCTACCTCTTTCCGCACTATTGCGCTCACCACCTTTCTACTCCTCCTATACTAAAAATGCATTGGAGTGAGCAAAAACTATTAACATCATGGCCGATGGATTTATAGAACTCGCAGAATGGACTGTCAGTCGTCGTCTGGTATTTCTACAAGGTGGGACAATGGGGTGGCACATGGACCGACTATCTACATATCTCACACCATTTTGACTGTCTAGATGGAAATGGACTTAACACGCCTGTCTCCACATAATTTGGAAGGATATGGAACTGGTCTTGGCAATGCTCCTTAGAGCGACATGTGGTACAACACACGTGCTCGTGCACGACTTTAGTATTTTCCATATCTTGCAGCTACATCATTAGGTTGGTTAGTTGCAACTGAACCCACGCCAACCCAACCGATGTCTCATCGCCTCCATGTGTAGTTTCCATGCACGTCATGATTTCAACTACCTCTGCTTGAGTCATCACCTTTTTCTGGGTGAATGCGACTCAGATATGGGGGACTGACCCCACAATGAACCATTCCCGGTGCTGCATTTCCTAGATTTGGAATGTCAGCCTATCCAACAATATTTTAAACCATTTCTCATAGTCCTAGACAATTTCTCCTTCATTTAGATTGATCTCCTTTAGTTCTATAATGCATTGTGATTTTGCCTTAGGCTTCTTGTTGTGCTACTTATATGTTTAATATAATGCACTCATTAATTATCAATCCAGGATTTGTAATCAACAGAGTTACAAGACACTAGTAAGAAAGGTAATTCTAATGTCATGAGTATAGAACTATTCTAGATTATGCATGCTGGAAACAAAACAAACTAGCAAACAAAAACACACTTTGGTTGTCTTTCACAGAGAGGCTATCTACTCCATTAGGGCACATGCAAGTATGAGATGGAGTTATTTTGACATATCAACTTTGTTATTTGACCGAGGAAGCTAATCATGCAATCACACTCTGAAAAGGGAATCACACATCAATTATCAAGACATAAAGGAAATCACACATCAATCATCAAGACAAAGCATGGGCAGTTCAATAATCAATATACTGGGTATGTTGTGGTTCACAATATTCTATTGTGAACTTCACTAGTTCTTTTCTAAAAACATTTGACTATTTTTTTCAACATACATGTCCATTAGGCAAAATCAAATTCATAAGAACAGAAACAGAACATATGCAAAACAGAGTAAGTAAAGATCTCTAAGCAATCATATAGTCGAAATCCTAGACTGAATTATACCACCATCATCTGAAAGAATCAAGATTCAGTTAATCTCATGATTATGCTACTGAAATCAAATGCTGACACTAATCTACAAAGATGCTGACCTTTTTTGGGTGGTGGGCCCTTGCCGCTTCAATAGGTCAGCGACTGGAGTCTACGGTAAGTTTTCTTTCAATCTACACATCACTCTTACTCAAACCTCAAAACATAGAATTAAACTATGCTAACAACTCAACTCACATTCATTCATAAGCGATCAAGACATGAAAATAAATGACATCCTTCTATTAAAATTCAACTCAGAATATGTTCTACAATATGTAACGCTACTTCACATGCTGTGTTATGCTATCTCTCTACTCCTTCCACCATCCTTGCCATGACTATTTAAACAGTCTTAGTCGTGAAACACAAGGAGGTGAAATCTTTAGCAGATTAGTCAATTGCCAAATTTATATACTTGGTTACATATTTTAAGCTTCATCCTCATAACATGAAGTGTATGAGGATGAAGCAATAAACAAACTAACTTAACATAGCCTTGCTAGAGCTTTGATGATTCAACAAACATCCAACAATTATCTTGGGCACGATCTGGAGCTAAACTTGGTATATTTTGCTTCCTGTATTGGTACCGACTCCTGACAGGTGAGATTCGTGTAAGTTTTAAACCTGTGAAGTAAAGCAATGCATATATATTCTTAAGCAATACAGAAATTAATCAATGGCTCATACACAGAATACACAGAGATCTTTACCGGAAACCCTCAACCGGGAAGACCTTTCTTTTTCATTATATCGAATTTCACCATTCGCCATACAATATATACAATGTTTTTAGGTATTCTGTAGATACCAAAACCCTAATCCCTTAATCCAGGATTAATTTACAAATCAACTAAAAATAGCAAAAACCGCCCCAAAAAAAATTTCGGGCCGTTGCCCCGAACCCCATCGACACCGGGCTATGCCCGGTGTCGAATGCTGCGCGTACTTGGGGCGTTGCCCCGAACCCCGTCGGCCCCGGGCTACCGCCCGGTGCCGAACGCTGCACGTAACCAGGGGGGGGCATACCTGCCCCCCCCTGGGACCCCCCTAGGAAGCGCCCGACGCAACGGAAGAACCCTAGTTTGTACGGACCGAAAGACGCAGTTGTCGTATCTGACGCACCCACACACACACATGCAAAGAATATAACACATACCCAACATTCTCCCACTTGTTGTTTTCTTTGCATCCAGGGGTCCAGGGGATTATATAGTCAACAATCCAAGGCAACAATGCCCATTGTTACTCTACAGCAAGAGAACTTTTCTGTGCTCACAGATTTTGTCAATGAATCTGCAGCATTCTTCAAAGTGTCAACCTTTTCCAGCAACACCTTCTTTTCCTCAACCATGTCTCTCACAAAGTGATATTGAACATCAATATGCTTTGTCTTCGA
>ML783060.1:281904-349506 GCA_009831015.1 Picea engelmannii
TGGAATATCACATCGAGAATCAACAACAAGTTCTCCAAATCTTAAAGGACAACCTGACCATGGCACAGAATCGCATGAAACAACAAGCAGATCAACATCATAGTGAAAGAAGTTTTGAAGTAGGGGATTGGGTGTTTTTAAGAAGACAACCATACAAACAGATGTCCCTCAAGAAAACCAAGAAGGATAATAAATTATCACCAAAGTACTATGGCCCTTATAAGGTGTTGCAAAAGATTGGTACTATGGCATACAAATTAGAGCTGCCTGCATCTTCACGAGTACACCCAGTTTTCCATTTTTCATGCTTAAAGAAGGTTATAGGCGACAAGATCTTGATTCAAACTATATTGCCAGAACTTGACGAGGAAGGAAAAATCATATTGGAACCTGAAGCCATCACTGACACAAGAATTCACCAGTTGAGGAATAGATCCATTTCAGAGTTTCTCATCAAATGGAGGAAACTACTGGCTGAAGATTCCACTTGGGAAGATGAGTCTTTTATATAGAAGCATCCAGAGTTACTCAAGCGTTGCGGACAACACTTGTCTCAAGGGGAGGGTCATGTTAAGCCCTAATATTGGCTCATTACCCCTTAATTGGGGCATATTATATTAGTAATATTATTTTATTTATGTCGGCTTTAGGCCATTAGTTGTAATTATAACTCCTAGTATCCTATATATACCAAGGAGACATTTTCATTTTGAATCATCTTGTGCTTGAACATTTAAGTGGGGTAAAAGGAGGTTGCCCCCTCGAAGAGGCCTATTATCTGAAATTATCTCTTTTTCAAGGCGTTGAGTACTTTTTCTGAGGTTTTTCTATGCTATATTGGTATTTGGTTCTTACCAAATAACAACCATATTGTAACTCTAGGGTTTGTTACAGGTTTTTTCATTAAGAATTTGATGGCTGAATGATCAGTGTTTACAAAATCTTGATATCCTGTGATATAGTGTCTAAATTTATTGATAGCATGGACCACAACTAACAATTCTTTTTCTGTGACCATATAATTAACTTCTGCTGGAAACATATTTTTACTGACAAAGTAAATAGTGTAAGGAATTTGATTTTCCCTTTGTCCAAAAACTGCCCCAAGGGTTGTGTCTAAGGCATCAATATAGATATGAAAAGGAAGGGACCAATTTGGTCCTCTTAATACAGGGGTAGTTGACAATTTCTGTTTTAGAATCTCAAAAGATACTTGGCATTCACCATCCCAATTAAATTCGGCTTCTTTAGATAATAACTTGAATAAATGGGTAGCTAGGCTTGTAAAATTTGGAATGACTCTTCTATAGTAGCCAACATGCCCTAAAAAGCTGCGAACTTCCTTTTGTGAGGAAGGTATTCTGATTTGTGTGATAATATGAATCTTTTTCGGATCAACTCTCATTCCAAAACCAAAGATGTGATGTCCCAAAACAATACCTTTAGTGAGCATCATCTTTGACTTTTCATTACTTAGGGAAATATTAGTTTCCTTACACCTAATCAATACTTTTTCTAGACTGGTCAAAGCTTCCTGGAAGTCATTTCCATGGACTGTAAAGTCATCCATGTAGAATTCCATGCAATCATTGGTCAAGTCAGAGAAAATGGCTAGGACAACCCTTTGAAAAGTGGCTGGGGCATTGCAAAGTCCAAAAGGAAGAACCCTATAAGCATAGGTTCCCCATGGGCAGGTGAAATTGGTCTTCTCCTGGTCTTCGAGTGCTATTTGTATTTGGTTATAACCACTAAACCCATCTAGGAACGGAAAATACCTCTTCCCGAACAAGGTATCCAACACCTGATCAATAAATGGTAAGGGAAAATAATCCCTATGTGTGGCTTTGTTCAAATCCATGAAGTCTACACATATTCTCCACTTGCCATTTTTCTTGGGAACTATGACAAGTGGAGACACCCATTGACTATCTGAAATGGGGTATATGAGGTTAGCTTGAAGGAGTTTTTGCAATTCCTCTTTTACAATATCTTTGAGGGCTGGATTCATCCTTCGCTGAGGCTGTCTAACTAGTCTGATTTGGTCATTAGTGTAGATATGATGTGTGCATGTGTCAGGGTGAATGCATTTCATGTCTGCATAATCCCATGCAAAGGCATCAAATTGTCTTTGGAGCATTTCAATTACTTGTGACTTTTGTTCTGGTTCCAAACTAGAGTTGATATACAAAGGTTTTTCTGGGCTAATCTCAACAAGTTTAGTACTTTATTCCTTCTCCGAGGAAGCTGGTGATAAAGTATATAATTGAGTGATATTAGGGTGCAAAGTTTGTTGAAATTCAGAACTAAAAATGTGTGACAAATCTGCAAAAGACCTTGGATATTCAATGCAATTTGTATAAGCCAAAAATAAACTTAAGACTTGTTCATCTGATTGTTCTTGCATTCCTCTTACTTGTTCAAGTGTTAACAGGGGTCTGATGCAATCTTCCTCTCCATAAGGGTTTTCTAACCAAACAGGTATCTCCTGTGCCGGCTGGGCAAGAGGGAAGAGGACAAGCTTTTGGCTATGTGTGCCATTGGATATAGTCATCTCACCAGACCGACAACTGATAAAGGCATCTGCTGTGGCCAGCCAAGGACGGCCAAGAACCACAAGGTGTCCTGGTTTGGAGGATGATTTAGAATAGATGACTATAAAGTCTATTGGATACTCCCAAGAAGCTAGAGTGACTGTGACATCATTTAGACTTCCTGCAGGGCTAATGACTGACTTATCTGCCAACTCTATCATGGTTTGGGTTGGTCTCAATTGGTTGATTTGGAGTTTTTGCATAGTGTCAAAAGGAATTACATTAATTTCTGCACCCAAATAAATGAGTGTGTTTGGTAATGAAATACCATTAATTTCAATAGTGACTACTGGGTTCCCAGGGTCATTATATTTGTATGGCATTTCAGAAATAAATTCAGATAATTTCCCCACCACCTGAACAAGGGGAGGTTCCTTCTTCTTCCTTCCTGGTTTCTTAAGGCAAAGATCCCTTATGATTTTGGCATATATGGGGATATCCTTAATGGCTTGCAACAGAGGTATTTTTATACATACATTTCGTAACTCATCCTCTATGTCTTTGTGCAAGGGTGGGTCAGGTTTCTTCTCTAATAATCTTTCGGGGTAGGGTGGAAGATTAACTTGTTGAGGTACTCCTACGAACTGAGAAGTCATTGGAATAGGAGGGGAAGTCTCTTATTCTACAAGGGTGGTTTGAGTGTTTCCTTCTTCAGAATGATTATTTTCTTCTTGAATTATTAGCCCAGGATTTGATTGATTTACAACTTTCCCTGATCTTAGTTGAATTTCATAGGAAGGAAAGGTTTGAACTTCTGCAGTCTGCATAGGGTGGGTGGGTCAATTATTGGGGTTAGGGATTGGCTAGGCAGGGATTGTTGTTGGTCTCGGAGGTTTGTGGGCAGCTTGGTTTTATGGCTCTTGATCGACATTTATATATACTTGCTGCTGCTGATTAGGGTTCAAGGTGATTGTAAATTGCTGCTGTATAGGAGGTGGATGTAAAGCTTGCATCTGCGATGGGTTAAATCCAGGTAGTAATTGGGAAGTGTTTGCAGGATACTGTGGATATGTAGGGTAAGATGGATTCCCATACATAGACCCCCTCCAACCTTGTTGCCAAGGTTGAGTTTGAGCTTGCTGAGGTGTCCATTGTGGATAGGGCATTGGAGGAGGACCCCATTGTTGATGTTGATACTGTGCATTAGGGTCATAAAATGCATTGGGGTTTTTTGCTCTCCAAGGTTTTCTGGAAGGGTATGGTTGTTCTTGTGAGACTCCTCCTCCCCTATACATGGCCTGTAGCTCAAGCAAAGTTGGACACTCAGATGTGGGGTTCTCTAGTGTACACATGCCACATATTTCTATGACATTTAATGGGCATTCTTTCTCACCGTGTTTCTTTCGACATCTAGGAAAAAATATTGCTAAAACAATCTCTTCTTCCTGTTTCTTTTTCAGTTTTAGGGTATCTAACTAGTTACTGATTGTGCTCAAGATGTCTATTTTAAAGTTCTCTAATAAGTTTCCTAACTCAATTCTGGTGACAATCCCTAAGCTTTGTCTTGTATTTATGCTAAAAGAATATCTTAGTCCTTTGTCTGTTTTAGCTTGTCCTCTTGAGTATCTTCTATAGTAATCCACAATCTCTGAAAAAGGCTTTTGGTGCACATCTCCTGAACTTAAAAAGTTTAAAACTTATATGCAGTCATCTCTAATACCTTTCAAAATATAGTTCTTACTATAGCTGGGTCTGTGGTGAATCAATTTGATTTATGATAATTGTATAAGGACCTTTCTAAGTAGTCTCCAGGGCTTTCATCTTTTGTTTGCTGCATTTTAAAAATGCCATTTTTAGCATTATCCTTACAATAGTCTTGGTATTTTCGTAAAAATGTGTCTTTCATCTGATCCCAAGAGAGAATTGTATTTTCTCCTAAGCTCATGAACCATCTTTAGGTTGAATCCTTCATTGTGGCAGGAAAGAGCTTAAGTTTTGGGGCATTGTCTGAGTAGTTATAACTTCTACATAATATGTCAAACTTGAATAAAAATAAGTCTGGATCTTCAGTTGACATACCTCTGAAAGTGGGTAACGATGATAGTGGGATGTTTTTCATGTTGATGTTTCTGGAAATATCCAAGATTGGAAAGCCAAAGGTCTCAGTCTCAGTGGTTTCATTTCCTTCTTCTTCTGCTATTTCGCTAGGTGTTCCTCCTCCACTGATAAATGGTTTAGAAACTAGATTTTGTGTGTCTCCTAAACATTCAGTTCCTTTAGTAGATTCATGTTCTACCTGCCCCAATGTTGATTCTTCCGTTTTAGGTTCCTCTTCTGGAGCTTCACTGGCTCCCCTTGAACTTCCTCCTGGTGGAAGTTTTCCTGGACCAGTGTTAGTTGGATTAGTGGGGGCCGAGGGGGGGGGGGGGNAGGGGGGGGGGGGTTGTTTTTGAATCTTTAGATCTTACAAATCTACCCTTATTATCTTTGTATCTATGCATAAAATTGAAATTTGATTCTTAACTGAATTGAAATCCTAATTCTATCTAGAAGGTAAGAAGGCAACCTGGCTTCGAAGAACCCCACTCTAGTGGCCACATGGCTCTTCACTCACATATTAAATGTTTTATCCTCCTCCCTCAAGCAACCTTTAAAATCATTCAAAAACTATGCAAACAATCTAAGCTAAAAATCACTTCCTACCGTTTGCAACTCCCCAACAACGACGCCAAAATTTTGTGCTACTTATATGTTTAGTATAATGCACTCATTAATTATCAATCTAGGATTCGTAATCAACATAGTTACAAGACACCAGTAAGAAAGGTAATTATAATTTCATGAGTATAGAACTATTATAAATTATGCATGCTGGAAACAAAGCAAACTAGAAAACAAAAACACACTTTGGTTGTATTTCACAGAGAAGCTATCTACTCCATTAGGGCACATGCAAGTATGAGATGGAGTTATTTTGACAGATCAACTCTGCTATCTGACCCAGGAAGCTAATCATGCAATCACACTCTGAAAAGGGAATCACACATCAATCATCAAGACATAGCATGGGCAATTCAATAATCAATATACTGGGTATGTTGTGGTTCACAATATTCTATTGTGAACTTCACTAGTTCTTTTCCAAATACATTTGACTACTGCTATCAACATACATTTCCATTAGACAAAATCAAATTCATAAGAACAGAAACAGAACAAATGAAAAACAGAGTAAGTAAAGATCTCTAAGCAATCATATAATCGAAATCCTAGACTGAACTATACCGCTATCATCTGAAAGAATCAAGATTCAGATAATCGCACGATTATGCTACTAAAATCAAATGCTAACAATAATCTACAAATATGTTGACCTTTGTTGGGTGGAGGGCCCTTGCCGCTTCAACGGGTCAGTGATTGGATTCTACAGTAAGTTTGATTTCAATCTACACATCACTCTTACTCAAACCTCAAAACATAGAATTAAACTATGCTAACAACTCAACTCACATTCATTCATAAATGATCAAGACATGAAAATAAATGACATCCTTCTATTAAAATTAAACTCAGAATATGTTCTACAATATGTAACACTGCTTCACATGCTGTGTTATGATATCTCTCTACTCCTTCCACCATCCTTTCCATGACTATTTAAACAATCTTAGTCGTGAAACACAAGGAGGTGAAATCTTTAGCAGATCAGTCAATTGTCAAATTTATATATTCGGTTACATATTTTAATCTTCATCCTCATAAAACGAAGTGTATGAGGATGAAGCAATAAAAAAACTAACTTAACATAGCCTTTCTAGAGCTTTGATGATTCAAAAAACATCCAACAATTATCTTGGGCATGATCTGGAGCTAAACTTGGTATATTCTGCTTTTTGTATTGGTATCGGATCGTGACAGGTGAGATTCGGTAGATGGTACTGGATCTGAACAACATGCAAGTGGTTGGTACTGGATCGTGACAGTGAATGGTTCGGTACCAGATCTGAATGGAAGGTGCACTTGGTACCAGATTCAGACAGTGGCAATCTGGCGCATAAGTACCGATGGCTGAGATGATACAGAAATGCCAGACTCATCTAGAGGTCAAAGGTTACACGTGGCAATTTAAAACATTAGTACATGAAATATTTAGTCTCCTAGCTCAATAAACCACAAAATGCATGAATTCAGTTATACTTTACCTTATGACCTTATCAATGACTAATGGTAGCTTAGGTAGGCCAAAAAGGTATAAATGAGGAGTATAATAGGGTAGTGGGGATGTTAATTTAGAGGCTCAACACTTCTGAAACTCCCTAACTAGATCCTTCTTAATCTCGACCAAGGACCTTGTCTTTCCCACTGGTGCAGTAGCATTATAATTCATGTACCACGTCAAGGCTCTGTCCCTGAACATGGTCTTTAGTTGCACAATTTTAGTTTCTTTCTCTATAATTCTCTTTACAGACCAGATTGCTTCACAGGTAAACCAATGTTTCTCTCTATAATCCTTACTCGTTCTATGGAGCATGAGTAGTCTCAGTGTATTGTCTTGATTCACCATCTTCAAATTTGAGCTATTTCTGCTTTTCTGACTACTAAAGGCTTGAATTTTCCACACCACTATTGCTTTGGGTAAAGTATTGTTGACTTCACCTTCTTCTTCACTTGTCTCTTCGCTTATCTCTTCTTCTTCTCTTTCTCGTACGCCAATATCTTCATTATCCAATCTGTTTTATTATTGATTAAAAATTCGTAAGGGAGGTGGTACAAAAGGGGTGTAATTCCATCTTCTTTTGAAACTTCTCGCAAGGCGACCCAAAGAGTTATCTACTTGTAGTCGCACAAAATGATCTACTATTATCAATTCGTCTCCTGCACCACTGGGGAAATGTCCATCTACCTCTTCTTTTGGTGCACCAACACTCTGCGCCCTACCTTCCTATCCTAATTTTTCACCACAAATGTGTACTTTGTCTCCCGAGATGACCTATGATTTACAAATTCATGGTTTTTCTCTTGGTATGATTTGTGCACTGCCACTTTGCACGCAATCTCCCTCTCCAAGCAGTGCAATGCTACTCCATGCTCCATCCTCTCTTCTTATCAGTGCACCAATTCTTTTCACTTCATCATCTTCTAAGTTTGTGGCACTCCGCAACAACCAAGGGGTGTGGACTTTGTCACCTAGGTCCATACTAGTATCAATATTAGTATCCCTATTGGAAACCATATCCTCTATGCCACACCTCTTTGTGGGCCTATCCTCGTCTGTGCTCTAATCTGGCACACCATACTCTCTCGCACTACCACCTGGTGCAATTTATTTTATCTTCATATTGGACCCGACCCCTCGTCGCATGCCCTTGGAAAGTTCTTTTCTACCTCTCTCTTCCACTCTTCATCTTATCTCAACTCTTATTGCATACATTTCAACTCTTTTTTTCCTTTGCTCTTCTAGGTCCATTCCATACTTCACCTCATCTCGACAATTTTTGGATCCTCCTCAACAAATCCCTTCTCTCTCTTTTTTGAATTTCCCCCGTCTTTGCAGAAATCACCCCCCCACACTAGGGGAGTTTATGCAACCATTCGATTGGGTTCCATGCACATCATCCCCTTCTCAAAGAACAACATTTTTATCCAAAGTGGAATTTATTTCAACATTTGCCTTCTTGTTCCTTCTACAAACTTTCTTTCAGCCTCACTGAATGAGTCAATGTATTCCACAGTGAATTCAATAATGTAGACTTCTTTTACTCAAACAAAAAAAAGGTCGATAGACTGAGTCCACTTGTTATCCAACACTTTTAGTTCTTCAAGATTGGCTTGATCCCAAGCCACTGGCTCCAATGGCCACACCAGAGAATTGGTAGCAACTTTCCTTTTCATCCATTCATGCAATAGATAAGGAAATTCAACAAAGAAAATCTCATGCATATCCAAGTAAAGATACATGTCTTTCCATTACTTTGCATTCACTCTCGATCCTTCAGTCTCTCGCAAGGAAAATTCATGTTATTTTGCCTCTACCTAGTCTTGAATTTCCTCCTTAGTGGGATGCCACCTCATTTCTTGCCTTCATTGTTCCCAATAGGAATTTTGGGTCTCAACAAAAGAACGGTTTGTTGGGAATTTTGATCCACATTTGTGTGTGTCCTTATTAACGCTGGGGAGATTAGACCCATGCTTTATCAAGAGTTGTCCAACAAAAATCCCTAGAGTACCTACATATCAATCCTAGGCCAAGGTTAAGGAAGGTCTCACCCGAGATGCAGAGAGGATCAGAAAGACCATAAGGTATTGTGACGGGGATGAAGTCTAAACACATGAAAAGTCATCAGGATTGGCATTCATGCAACTCATATCTGACATATTATTAGGACTAAGCATTAAAAAAATACACTCTCATATTCAACTCATAGATAATAGACACAAAATGGATCTGAACTGTCACATCTTTATTACTAGAGCCATTCCATCGCAACAAAGATATACATTGCATAGGAAATATACACATGACATCCATAGAAATTCATATCTTCTCTATATGAATCCTTCGAGTTACATCATACTGCACAATGCACCTTTTCTCAACACTCAGACATATAAAGACACATAAATATATTCAAAGTATTACAACATTACAACAGGATCCAAGCGAGCTTGATACTGAAGACTCAATGAATCTCTTTTCCTCAATATCTAACTAGTCTAACAAGCTAGTCTTGTTTTTTAGATTAGTGCTTCCTTTTATATCTTTTGTTGTTGGGGAGCACTATCTCTTTCTACTCCGCTCCACTCATTTTCCTGAAAAATCTACTTCACACGCTTCTGGTGTCTGTTAGTGCTCCACATAGAATTTATGTATCGATGTAAATCTTAAATTCCTAGCCAACTTGTCCTATGGATGTCCCACGTCCTCATATGCTGCTAGAATTAATCATTCAAGGAGATTTCCCAATGATTCCTTTCTTGAATTTGGCAAGCATCTTCTTGATTTCTAGTGTAACTGAAAAAACTCGTACCAATGTGCACTTGGTAGATTGCAAGCTTGGCATGCAACTGACAAAACTTGGTCCGACACACACTTTATGTCATTCCTTGTGCATTTCCTTAGGCACGCACAAAAATATGGAATGAGTGCGCACAAATTCATTTGTGCGCGTGTGTAAAACTGAACCAAAAACTTTGGGTGCCAAAAAATATCATAAGCATGTTCTAACAACTAGAATTTTTGATGATATTACTAGGTTGTACAAATTTGACAACTTTGGGTCGTCATCTTTTCAATTAGTTTACGTGAAAGTAATTTTTTTGTAAAAGTGAGCTTATAGGAAAAGTTAGAGAAGGATTGGAAATTCTTTTTACTCAGTGACCTCATTGTGCATCCATCATCATTTGGGAAAACCTCCACTTTCCATGTGGAATCTTGGTTAACTTTTATATCTTTCTTAAAAAAAGGCATAACTTGGACATCTAAAGATTATTTTCAATGCCCTTTTTTTTAACTCCCTATTTTTTCAAAAGTTTTCCATCTAGATAACCAGTCTCTACTTTTGAATTGTATTATCTACATATTTTAATATCACTATTCCAAGTTATGTTTTACATATTTTACTTACTAGTTCAAACTACTTCTCATGGAAATCCCATATGGAGGATGTACTACAAAGTGAGGGACTTTACTAGGTTACCTTGGGAAAAGAAACTACCCCCACTAATGCTTCAAAGAAATCCAAATGCAATAATAAAATGACTAAGCACATGGATTAATTAGAATGTCCATCTCTAGTAATTTACAATTTCACCTTCAAATAATTGATGGCCCAAATGAAGCTTGAGAAAAACTGGAAACCATATTTGGTAAACATGATGAGATTCAAGCCCACTAGCTTGAAAACCAATTAATTTCTTTAAATTCTAGTGATTTCTCTTGCATTGAATATTATCTATCTAAGTTCAAAACACTTAGACTTTTACTTGAAAATTATAAGATAGAAAAGAAATATGCATGATGTACATATGCTATTCTTGTTAAGCTAGGACTAGTGCATATTCTATTTTTGTATCTACTTTTCACTCCACTTGAGAATCTCTAGGGGATGCTTACAAACCCTCTTCTCATGAATATTTTTCCGATCCTTTGATTAGAGAGAAAGATAAGCTCTTGCATCTTGGAGTGATTAACACTACAGGTACATCTAACAAACCCTCAGTGGCTCAATAGAAGGACAAATCCAAGGATATGAATAATTAATATCCTTGCAACAACAAGCAAAGCAAGGGTCCCAAATCTTCTTAGCCAACTCCTCCTTCCAATGGTGACAAATGAACAAAATAAAAAATGAATAAGATTAAGAGACATTTGAATTTTTATGGGCGAGATGGTCTTCTAGGGTCTAAATCTTTTAAGAAGATGGAAGCCTTAGAAGCAACGATGAAAAATAACAATATCAATATTGATTCTTCTTCTTCTTCTCATGGACATGGAATTTTTTCTTCTTTTTTTCCCTTCAATGCAACATCTACTTTTTCTTCTAATGAGTGGTTTATTGATTATGGAGCATTTTCTCATATGGCTAAAGATAAAACAATTTTTTTTCTCTTAATGAATGTAACACCAAACAATATTTGTTGTTGATAATATATATCTTAGTGTTGTGGGGTCAAGAATAGTTTAGTATATGATGGTAATTTTAATGATATATTATGTGTTTCAAGTCTCTCCTTGAACCCTTCTATCAGTAAATCAAATCACTAATTCAGGTGAAGGTAAAATAGAGAGTTTTCACCTCACCAAGTTGTAACCAAGGATTTAAAATATTATTGGGCATTTTGATCCACTCTTGCACACGTCCTTCTTAACATTGGGGAGTTCAGACCCAGGGTTCGTCCAAAGTTGTCCAACAAAAACCCTAGACCACTGACATATAAATCATTGGCCAAGGCCGAGGAAGGTCGAGGAAGGTCTCACTCGAGATGCAGAAAGGATCATAGAGATCATAAGGATTGGATAAACACACAAAAATTCACGAGGATTGACATCCATGCAACTCATATATGACAGATTATTAGGACTAAGCATTAAAAAAATACAAACACATGTTCAAATCATCAATAATAGACACATAATGGATTTGAATTGTCACATATTTATTATTAGAGCCACTCCATTGACGAGGTATAAATATGATTCCCAATTATTTGGTGTCACTCTACACTGTCACTTAATTTGTCAACCCGGGGTTCAGTTTACAATTGCGAGGCACCCAGTGCAGTATACACAGAAATAAAACTTTCACCAAGCTATTGGAAAAGACTAACTAAACTAAACCATGCATAAATCAAAAGAAAAGCATAAGAGATGAAGTCACAGTGCTTACAACCCCCAACCCAGTTGGTGGTACCTCTCGGGGTAAGTTCTTTGAATTCTCATAACCCTGCTCCCTTGCATGTTCACCTCGTAGAGTCACAAATACAATGATTTTGTAGCACACACCATCAAAGCAAAGGAAGCTATCTAATCTGTTCTAATTTACATACTGGAATTTCATAAGCAAAGTTTTCGTTTAATAATTATGTTGGAACTATACCAACATATTACATTATCCCCAAATCATAATTTAATTATTGATAATCCAAACAGTGCTAGAGCTAAAGAATGCTGACCCAGATTTACCAGATGATGTCAATATACGTAAAGGACAAGAGGGAAATCAATAATCTGCAAAAGTATGAGTTATAACACATTCTATTTATCATTCTTCAACAATTGCAGGTGCCCATTATCCAGCATGGGACCATCCTACATGATACTTCTAAAATAGAATGGAATTAATGAAAACTCTATGCAAAAATTAGAACTAAAACTAATAACTAATATGTGAAGAAAATTAAACAGCAGCACAATGCCTTACCTTGAGTGGGCCCCCTCAAGGCTCGACATGTGCCTAAGCTCACAAATTCACCAAGGCATCGATTTACAGGGGAACATTACTCATAATCAACAACAATTTATTTATCAAAGTTTGAAATTAACAGAGTTTACAGCAGAATAGAGTGCGTCCCTACTCTTCCATGACTCTCCCTAAGACTCATGATCAACACACATATACATACACAATATATAGTTCTAACATCTCTAAGTATAGAGCGACAATCCCCTAAGATACTGGAAAATAGTTTAAAACAGACTTGATGCCTTCGCTTGATGATTCGCCTAGCTCCACGGACTTGGTTAGATTACCACCTGGTTGTGTACCCGTTTCTATATTTATAATTTCCATGTGCTTATTGGTAAAGATGCTGAATATCACATTAAACTCATGGCACACGCTAAAGGTTTCATGCTGATATCATTTTAGCACTAGAACTGACATTAAATGCTGGGACTGATGTACATTAAGTGTTGGGACTGATATATATCAAGTGTTGAGACTAATATTATATGCTGATATATTTTTTATGCTGCTACAGGCCTGATTATGTAGCAGGCTGCTACAGGTCTGATTATGTAGCAGGATGCTACATGTCTGATTATGTAGCATATTTGAACACATGAGTACCCCACAACTGTATCAACATTTAATGACTTGAATCTGTGGCAATGGATGTGCAATGACCCTAATTTGAAGAATATGTGAACCTTTAAAGCAAAACCCTATAACAACTTGTTCACACGTGAGTTGTCACTTCAAAAGTAAATACAAAACACGCTACTTCCGCTAATGTTAATCAGAAATCCAAAGAAATATTAAGAAATGCAATTGGAAAATCACCTCAAGCCTAAATCCTGCATATGGGCATTAAAATGGATGAGACAGGGTTATATGTAAATGATAAAGGGTTAAAAAGAAGGAAAAGAAGATGTCAAATAATGGTAATTTCGTGGCTCATCATCCATCACAACAAAAATATACATTGCGTAGAACATATACATATGACAACCATAGAACTTCGTATATTCTCTATATAAAGCCTCAGAGTTACATCATACTGTGCAATGCTCCTTTTCTCATCACTCAGACATATACAAACACATAAATATATTCAAAGTATTACAACATTACAACTGGCTCAAAGCGAGCTCGATACTGAAGACTCAATGAATCTCTTTTCCTCAATATCTAACTAGTTTAACCAGCTAGCCCTATTTATGATATTGGTGCTTCTATTTATATATTTTATTGTTGGCAAGTGTTGTCTCTTTCTGCTATGCTCCACTTGTTTTCCTGAAAAAATTGCCTCGCACACTTCTAGTGTCTACTATTACTCCATGTAGACTTTCTATATCAATGGAAATCTTAACTACCTGTCCAACTTGTCCTCTGGCCGTCCCATGTCCTCGTATGTTGTTGGCAGTAATCATTCAGGGAGATTTCCCAATGATTACTTTCTTGTTTCCGGCGGACATCTTCTTGATTTTTGACACAACTAAAAAAACTTGGACCGATGCACACTTGGTAGACTGTAATCTTAGCGCACAATTGAAAAAAATTGGTCTGGTGCACACTTTATGTCATTCTTTGCGCATTTCCTTAAACACGCGCAAAACTATCGAATGAGCACATACAACTTTATTTGTGCGCACGTGCAAAACTGAACCTGAAACTTTGGGTTCCAATAGGACCCCACCACTATTATCTAGCTCATTTTCTAGCCAACTGTTGTAAGTTCTGAAGGAAGACAGTTGGAGTAAGAGAAAGTCATTGTTCGACAAAATGGGTTGTGCTAATGGTCGGGCCTAAGTAAGAGAAAATCATTATGTAGACAGTAGTGGAAACTCGACTCAAGTCCATGAATGACTTACAAAGGCTGCATGGTGAAGGATGGATTTGAAGTGCATGTAGACAGATGCTCCCTCCGAAACCTTTACTAGTGTCCATGGAAGGGAATAAGGGATCTGCTTAAGACCCACCGACACACATCGAGCATTGGAGAGAATTGAAGCTGCAACATGTGAGAGTATCATTATTTGCTTGTCTTTCTATTCTGGGATGGTCAAGTCGAGCTACTAGTTGTGGTTGTTCCATTGGAGGAGGGATGTGGATCTATGGTAAGATGTGAGAGAAGGGGGCACAACAATGGGTTTGTATATAAACATCTTCCACGGGTTTGTGGCTGGAAGAGGTGGATCTATGCAGAAAGTGGAGGCCCCTTCGTATCAAAAAAGGGGATGATGCATGACAATCGTTGAACATAGGGGCCCTCCTATCAGAAAAGGGGATGATGCATGACGACACTTAACAATGGGGAAGCGAGGAATTAAATAGCATAGAGGTTATACCTAATAGTTGTTGATATAATGTTAAGATGCAGAATAACCATAGTGTGGGAATTGAAGGGGGTTGGTCGAGAGGTGAAGCGCATGTCCCGAGATGTCTGTGAAATTGGGCCATGATACGAGAGATGAATGAGTGGAACATGAACTGATAGTAATGAATTGGGGGAAGTAAGAACTATGGGTGAAGGGAAACAAAAAGTGGGGTCTAGATGTGGATAAATTCTCCAAAGATTTCATAGGAGGTTGGGTATTTATATTATGGAGGTGGGAGGGGGGTCAACCAGATGAGCTCAGCCATAATATTTAGAATATGGGGGCATATTGTGGCAGCCAGAGAGATCCCAATGTCGATTCGTCATCTTGAGGATATGCCTTATTGAATGAGGCAACATAATAGACTTTGTACCCATATATTGGGGAATCTGTTGAAAGTAGATTGCCTTGTCCTTTCGATGAGATAATCTAATAGGAAACTCTTTCGAGACTTGCGTGAATTGGTCGTCAGAGCCCGAACTTTGTACTTGTAATATAGGGTCGACCATGATTACATATTCTAGGGATGCGAGAAGACTATCCAACGATATTGTTTGCTTGTCTGAATGAATTTGGATGACGATTGGTTAGTAGACTTGGAATGTCGAATTTCCTGCTAAGTGGTAAAATTGACAGTTGCATTAAATGTGGAATTGGGTCAATCATCCTCCTGTTAGTGGACTGTCTAATTCTCTATTACTGACAGATTCCTGGAAACGCTTGTCGTATTGATCAATATGATTTAGTGTCCTCTGCAGAAATGTATTGTTGCCAATATCTCATACTTAGTAACAATAGTGTGGACATTGCTGCACATATGCGAGGCTTATATGTTGGGGGCGTCGTGCATGTTTTCTTCACAGCCCGACATGACTTTCCTATTTAGGTTATTTGATTGTAGCATCCCCTAGTGGGTCGCAACGGGGCCCCATATTTATTACTTCGATCAACTACCACCCCGGGGGTTTGACATCAGGTCCTTCCGGTTCTTGTAGTATCCAATGATGAAGGAGCTCATCAACACTAGTATCCATTGATGAAGGAGCTCATCAACACTAGTATCAACACTAGTATCCATTGATGAAGGAGCTAATCAAAACTAGTATCAACAATAGTATCCATTCGATGTTAGTTCAACAAAAAACTTTACGATTAGTGGTATAGGGGGCAGTTGTGGGTGAGCATGTCAGAGCTTTAAATATTTATGGTGCACCCCACGTTGTTTCTTAGATAACCATATTCTTGCACAAAGATATGTGATGTGAGGTACAGTTTCCCTAATTATGAATTGTTCACGAATATTTTCTTCCACGGTTACCCAATCTCGTTAAGGTTGGCGATTGACAACCCACCACCGTGTAGGAATTCCTATAAGCATTATGTCAAGCACGCGAGGTCTCTGGTACTCAGGAATGTGTTGTATCCATTCAATCAACGTGTCCAATGGCTCCGACCCATCATAACGATAGGAGCCAAAGTCTTCCATGCATTCTTCTGCAGATATATACGCACATCTCCTTGTCCATACTTATTAGATATTATTCTACCGCCTCTCCATGGCATCCTCTGAATCCATGTCATAAGATTTGTCACTTCTCCAACTTAATTCTCCATTTTCAGTGGGTTTGTTGTAGTCCTTCGTGCACCATGTGATCTTATAAATATTTTCAATGATGGAGCTCTACGCATCCTCATCCATGAGCTCATTATACCTATCTCCCTCATATGGATCCAGTGGTGCGACCACACACATGGTGTCTGTTTCAAATGACATCTGCCTCTTCTTCATGTTTAACACCACATTATTTCCAAAGGCCCAACACATGCCCAATAATGCAGAATGTGGATTAGATTCAACCATAATCTCAATGACCTCAAAGTCGACCTTTGTTTTCACTCCTTCTATGTTGACTTCGACTTGCTCCAAACAACCTATTGGGAAAACCTTTTATTGATTGGCCAATTAGAGTTGGATAGGCGACTAGACCAACTTAGGCTTACCCATCACTTCCCAAGATTTCTTCGGTAAAATGTTCACATCGGATCCTAGATCCAACATGACTCCAACCATGTTGTATCCACCAAGCTCTGTTGTCATCTTAAATTCTCATCCAGGTGCTTTTGCTTGTTGACCTGACATACATCCCTTTCTGGAAGTGGAGCGGATATGGTAGCCTCAACTCCTTGTTCTTTCGTGCAAGTAGCTAAAATATGAGTTAACTTACATGCATCTTCTAGATCATTCAACATGCGTAGATAAAAACACAAGAAAGAACTTACTTGATCTTCAAATTATTCCTTGTGACCTAGTCCATGTAATACTTTTGTGTGTTGCAGCTTCTCCTAGCGTTGTTCTTCATATGCCTTCTGCTCAATGCATCACAACTCAATCTGTCTACAAGATTCCTCTATTGATCTTTGCCTTTCACATTGTATTTCTTTGTGCACGCGAGCCTCCTCTAAGGATATTTCATCGTGCACTACAATTCCTCATACATGCGAGCTTCGTCCAACAACCTCTATGTTACTCACTGCACCTCTTAATGGACCCGAGCCTCCTCTTACGACCATTGTTTCACCCTTTGCACTTCTTCCCAGATCCGAGCCTCTGCAATTGACCTCTGAGTCGCACATTGCAGCTCGTCACGTGCTCTTTCTTCTTCCAATGCTCTCTGCACATCACGCATAAACCGCTTTTGCTAAGAAACATCAAAATTTGGAGGGGGATAAGGTTCCCTCCTTATCCTTTGATCCGGATTTTGACATGAGACTTTTCCATGCTCAAAGTTTACTCCTATTCTCTCCCCTCCATTGGTTACTACCCAGACATCATCCTCCATGTTCTTGTTCTTGTTCTTGCACAACTCGACATGCAACATGTTACACTCAGTCTTCTTATCCTCACACTTCTTCAGTAAGTGGGGACAATCTTCGATGACATGCTCAGGGCTATAACAATATGCACAGAGAACACGTGGTTTAGTACAAAATTGTGAGACATGACCAATATCACTGTAATTAAAACATGTGGGGGATCTACCTCCCCCTCCTCCATATCCACGCCCATGACCATGCCCATATCCACCTTGGGGACCTCCTTGGTATTTGCCTCTTTCCCCACCATTGCGTTCACCACCTTTCTGCTCCTCGTATACTAAAAATGTATTGCAGGTATTATCTTGCATTAACTAGAGTGAGCGAAAACTATTGACATCATGGACAATGGATTTATAGAACTCTCAGAATGGATTGTCAGTCATTGTATGGTATTTATGCAAGGTGGGACAATTGGGTGGTACATGGACCAACTATCTACATATCTCACACCATTTTGACTGTCTAGATGAAAATGGACTTAGCGCACCTGTCTCCACATAATTTGGAAGGATATGGAATTGGTCTTGGCAATGCTCCTTAGAGCGACATGTGGTACAACACACGTGCTCGTGCACAAATTTAGTCTTTGCCATATATTGCAGCTACATCGTTAGGTTGGTGATGCAGGAGCATCTCTTCAACCCAGCAATGCGCCAGCTAGACAACACACTCAACATGCATTCAAGGAAGGGAGAGGTGCCAACCCTCTCATTTTAAATTTCAAATTGTAATTAAATTTTTGTAAGGTTGGAAGAGCCAAATTGTTGCTTTTATACAGGCTGTAGATAAGGTTGCCTTTAATGGTTGACAATCTGATAAGATCTATATCCGATTCGGAATAGACATTCATTTAATTTAATTCAATGTAAATTAATGAGAGTAGGTAGCTTGGAGGGAAAGGCTCAAGGAGCCCCTCTTTTGTAAAATATATTTTGTATCTATATTTTTGAGATGAGATGAGATTATGATACGCAGAGAGGGAGAGAGCTAAGATTCAGTTGCAGTCCAAAAGCTTGTACACATTGTAAATTTTAGATATTCAGATTAATATAAAGAGAAGCAATTTTTCCTGCCTATGATTCTGTGTGTTGCATATATTTCATGAATATCAACTGCGTATGTTTCTCTTATGTGTGAATGCTGTCGATGTATGTTACATTTCGTCTGCAGGTGATAGATATATTTTCTTATCTGTTCAGATTTGTTGATTTCAGTTTGGGTTCTTTGTGGCTCAATGCAAGGGGTTGCATGACAGAGTGTTGAAGGCTCTCTGAGATAGTGCAAAGAGTGCACATCTGATTTTTGTGTTGAATTCATGAAATAACATACCAGGAGAGTGCACTAGAGAAGTCATAGACTCAGGAAGAATCCTCAGATTTACTGAACACTCTGGAGGTGAAGACTGTGCATAGGAAGGCACCGAGAGACATAATCACTGAGGGTTCTATGAAGATCTTCCAGGAGGGCATCGAGCGAGTCCAAAGAGTGCACAAGAAGAACTCTATTTCTAGTTCAGAGATAAGGGAAGTTTCAAGGAGAAGACACTCATAGATTTATTGAATACTTTGCAAGCTCAGTAAGGAGTGCTTTAGCGGGAGTTCCCAAGAGGGCACTTACATCTCTTCGAGGGACAGAGACCTTTGAGGTCCGAGAAGTTGAAGCCCAAGGAGACAGAGTTGCTAAACACTCTGGAGGAAGACCTGTGCAAGGGGTGCACAAGACCAACACTCAGATGAAGTGTTGAAGAGAGCCAATTGAAGGCCGGTCGAGCACAAGGAGTGTGCAGGGAAGCAAACTGTTTCAAGTTCGTAAGCTCAGGAGGAATAGTGACTTTGCGTAGAAAGTTCCTGTAGAAATAAATAGAAGGCTAAGAGACTTCGAGGTACAAGCCATAGACAAGCTCATGAGAGGTAGCACGAAGTTGCATGTAGAGCGCAAGTGTGTGCAGGGCCGAGGATAAATTACATTTCCAAATCTTAGGAGGGATAACATTTCCAAAATGCAGACGAGACCCAAGTAGCCGGGCTCGCAAGAGAGGAATCAAAGGTCGAGGCCTTTGAAACATTAGAAATATTCCAAGTTAGGGAGAAATTGCAAGCTCAGGAGGAGGAGCGACAACAACCATTAGATCAGCTACAGAGGAGAAAATATGGACCGTTGAAACTCACGTCCAGACACACAGGAGGAATGCGTAGAGGACAACAGATCTGGGCAATCAGATCCGAGCACATGGACCAACAACCATTGGATCTAGAGGAATGTGCATGAGGGTTAAACCCTTCGATAATGTACAGAAGAGTGGACTTTGTGAAGTCTCGAAGTTCTGACGAGATCAGAACTGTCCATCATCAGAGGGCAGGTGACAACAGATTTCGGAGGATCGGGTATCAAAATATCTAAGACGAGAAATCTTTCAACTTTGTGAAATGTGAAGTCCCAAAATCATCGGGACCATCCATCAAAAGGGACACGTGGCGAGCGATCAACGTTTCGCTCACTCACACATCGGAGAAGTCAAAGGGGAGAATCGTGGGAACTCATGAGGCCCGAGTTCACGACTTAATCATAGCCGTCGATCGAGGAGAGATCTAAACCATTGATTTTCCAGGGAGAATTTCAGAATATCGACATTTCAGGAGTCAAAAGAGTGTAGAGGAACCATTCTCGGGGTTTGCAAATCATGAAATCCCGACGCGATCTGGCATAAGCGGTCATCAGGAGTTCAGACATCGGGAGAATGGAGTTGAGAAGCTAGAGTTCTCGATACACGAAATCTCGACGCACTCGGAGGTTTGACCCCAGGTCATAGTGAGGGGTCATATGGAAGGTGGATAAGGGAGGAGCTAGCTAGTGATAGGACCTTGTCGGGATTTTGGAGGTCGAAAGAGTCAGGGTGACTCACATACAAATACCCGATTCACGAAGTCGTGATGCGCCTTTGGTTAGGCTTGTGGTCACGTGGAGGGAAGCTCATGTCTGATGCCTGTGCGCGCGGGCTGAGTTTCCCATTTGGACCTGTGGATTTGTTCGTGGGATTCCAGCAGGGAATCGAAAGAGATAATCCAGCTTAGGAAATTATGAAGGATCCTTGACCGGGAGGTCAACAGACCCTATGAGGGTGGGGGTCTACGTCAAAGTGGTATCAAAGCTTAGAATTTGTCTGCAGATTGTAGGCAAAGGAAAAAGGAGAATCTGGGAATGATATCGGTTGCAGAGTGAACATTAGACTTTCCAGGAGGGCAGGTGGAGAAAGAGGAGGGTGGCTACTGAAGGCCAAAGGAATGGTCAAAGCATAGACCGCCAACAGAAAACCAAGGCTGAGATGGACAAAGAACTCAGTGAGGTAAGAGCATGAATGGAGAAGCTTGCATTTAAAATGTAACATGATGTAAAAGTGCATTGGGTGTATGAGTGGCCCATGAAGAAGAAGGTAAAATGGCCAGTTCAGAAATTGTTGTCCAGAGGACAATGACAACTGTTGAGAATGTGGTTGAGGTATGTTGAAATCCTCAGAGGTGAAGAGGAGATGGTTCATAGCTGTGAGCTAGAAACTGGGAAGAGTCTCAGTGATGATGAGGAGAAGAGATCATAGAAGGGTCTTAGAAACTACTAGGTGACCAGTGAGGAACTTTAAGGTTGCCTAGAGGGAAATGAGAAGAGGTCAATGGTTGATCTCAAAGACTGCTAGGTGGGCAGTGAAGAAAGTTCATATTGCGAGGTGGGCAATGAGGTGGGATTATTGGAGGATCTCATAGACTGCTGGGAGGGCAGGGCATAAATCCTAGATTGCTAGGTGGGAAAGGGAGAGGAGATGAGACTATCTGATAGTCTCATGAACTCAGAGGTGAGTTCATATCAGCCAGGAATGCTAACAGAGGAGGATCAGGGGAGTATTCTGATCATTGGGGGAATTGAGATATTCCTACCAAGCAGCCCAATTGAAGCTAAAGAATGTGTTGCAGATGCAAAAATAGAAGAAGGACATCCAACAATGACTGTCATAGAGGAAGAAGAGAAGGAGAAGACACCGACGTTTGCCCTAGAAGAAGGAGAAGACACCGACGTTTGCCCTAGAAGAAGGAGAAGAGAATTCAACATAATGGTTCAAAATTTTCAGCCAGGAAGCTAAACAGGAGATGACTGCAGCGCTGGAGCTTGCAGAAGAGGAGGAAGCATACATCATGGACTTTGTTGATCTGTGTGAAGAGTTGGAAGCCCTAGAGAGGAGGGTGATAGTGCAAAGTTAACACATCCAACAGATCAGGTTGGAGACAGATGGAGCATACCACCCCAAGGAGAAACTGGAGGAAGCTAGAGATATTCCAGCAGGAAAGCTGACAATCAAACCATCAGAGGAGGAAGTTGAGCAACAACTCAGTGATGAGACTACAAAACTGAAGTCTGCAACATGGTGGCAAGCTAAGGCCACAAGAGATGGAGAAAATCGCAAGGGGGATCAAGTTGATCTGCCCATCAACGAGGAAGGAGTGCAGCGGAGCAGACTGCATAAAGAGAGCCAACCATAAGAACAATTGGATAGGGAGATAGAAGAAATAAGGAGGCTGATGTTGAGGTCAGTGCAAGAATTTGTCAGCAGGAATAAGCTGAACATAAGGGAGCTTGCAAGAGAAACAAGGAAGCAACAACGAAGCAGTGGAGTAGATGGACAACTCCAAAGAACAGTTTGGGATCTAGGTGGATTTTAACAAAGCTGAGAAGCTCATGAGCAGGAGATCATGAATTTTTCATAGGAATGGAGTATGATGCAAGAGCATCGCTCCAACCCAACAACGCGCCAACTAGACATCACACTCAACACACATTCAAAGAAGGGAGAGACACCATCCCTCTCATTTTAAATTTCAAATTATAATTAAATGTTTGTAAGGTTGGAAGATCCAAATCATTGCCTTTGTACAGGTTGTAGATAGAGTCACCTTTAATGGTTGACAGGTTGATAAGATCTAGATCCGATTAAAACTAGACAACCATTTAATGTAATTCAATGTAAATTAATGAGAGTAGGTAGCTTGGAGGGAAAGGCTCTAGGAGCCCCTCTTTTGTGAAATATCTTTTGTATCTAGATTTTTGAGACGAGATGAGATTATGATACGTAGAGAGGGAGAGAGAGCTAAGACTCAGTTGCATTCCAAAAGCTTGTACACATTGTAAATTTCAGATATTCAGATTAATATAAAGAGAAGCAGTTTTTCCTGCCTATGATTCTGTGTGTTGCATATATTTCATGAATATCAACTGCGTATGTTTCTCTTATGTGTGAATGTTGTATATGTATGTTAGATTTCGTCTTCAAGTGATAGATAGATTTTCCTATCTGTTCAGAGTTGTTGATTTCAGTTTGGGTTATTTGTGGCTCAATGCAAGGGGTTGCATGACAGAGTGTTGAAGGCTCTGTGAGAAAGTGAAAAGAGTGCACATCTGAGTTCTGTGTTGAATCTAGGCAAGAACGTGCTAGGAGAATGCACCAGAGAAGTCATAGTCTCAAGAAGAAGCCTTAGAGTTACTGAACACTCTGGAGGTGAAGACTGTGCAGAGAAAGACACAGAGAGATAGAATCATTGAGGGTTCTGTGAAGCTCTTCCATGAGGGCATCGAGCGAGTGAAAAGAGTGCGCAAGAGGAACTCTATTTTGAGTTCATAGATAAGGGAAGTGTCAAGGAGAATACACTCATAGAGTTATTGAATACTCTGCAAGCTCAACAAGGAGTGGTTGAGCGGGAGTTGCCAAGAGGGCACTTGCATCTCTTCGAGGGACAGAAGGGGAAAAGACCTCTGAGGTCCAACCAGTTGAATCTCAAGGAGACATAGTTGCTTGGACCCCTTGCAACTATGTCTTTGTCAAATGAAGTGTTGAAGACAACCAGTTGAAGCCCGGTCGAGCACAAGTAGTGTGCAGGGAAGCGAATTGTTTCAAGTTTGTAAGCTCAAGAAGAATAGTGCCTTTGTGTACACAGTTCCTGTAGAAAGAAGTAGAAGGTTGAGACACTTCGAGGTCCAAGCGACATCCAAGCTCAGGAGAGGTAGAACGAAGTTTCACGTAGAGCGCAAGTGTGTGAAAGGCTGAGGATAAATTACATTTCCAAAGCTCAGGAGGGATAACATTTCCAAAACGCAAACGAGACCCAAGTAATCGGGCTCGCAGGAGAGGAATCAAAGGTCGAGGCCTTTGAAACATTGGAAATCTTCCAAGTTAGGGAGAAATTGCAAGCTCAGGAGGAGAAGTGACAACAACCATTAGATCAGCTACAGAGGAGGAAATATGGTCCGTTGATACTCACGTCCAGACACACAGGAGGAACATGCAGAAGAGAACAAATCTGGGCCGTCGTATCTGAGTGCATGGACCAACAATCGTTGGATTCAGAGGAAGGTGCACGAGGGTTAAACCCTTCGATAGTGTACAGAAGAGTGGATTTTGCGAAGTCCCAAAGTTTCGACGAGATTGGAACCTTCCATCATTAGAGTACAGGTGGGAACAGATTTCGGAGGATCGAGTATTGTAATATCTAAGGCAAGAAGTCTTTCGACTTAGCGAAACATGAAGTCCCAAAATCATCGGGACCGTCCATTGAAAGGGACGCGTGGCGAGCGATCAACGTTTCTCTAACTCACACATCAGAGAAGTCAAAGGAGAGAATCATGGGAACTCACGAGGCTCGAGTTTGCGACTTGATCATAGCCGTCAATCGAGGAGAGATCTGGACCGTTGATTGTCCAGGGAGAATTTTGGAATATCGACATTTCAGGAGTCAGAAGAGCGTAGAGGAACCATTCTTGGGGTTCACGAATCGTGAAATCCCGATGCGATCTGGACTGTCGGATCATGGGGAAATGAGGATCGTTGATATGGCATAAGAGATCATTGAGAGTTCAGACATTGGGAGAACGGAGTTGAGAAGCTATATATGGAGTTCCCAATACGCTAAATCTTGATGCCCTCGAAGGTTTGGCTCCAGGTCATAGCGAAGGGTCATATGGAAGGTGAATAAGGGAGGATCTAGCTAGTGCTAGGCCCCTATCGGGATTTCGGAGGTCGGAAGAGTCGGGGTGACTCACATACAAATACCAACTCGCGAAATCATGACGTTTCTTTGGTTAGGCTTGTGGTCACGTGGAGGGAAGCTCACGTCTGATGCCTGTGCGCGCAGGATAAGTTTCTTATTTGGACCTGTGGATTTGTTCGTGGGATTCCAACAGGGAATCGAAATAGCTAATCAACCTCAGGGAATTACGAGCGATCCTTGACCGAGAGGTTAGAGAAACCTGCAAGGGTGGGGGTCTGCATCATTTGGTCAGTTGCAACTGAACCCACGCCAACCCAACCATGTATCAGCGCTTCAATGTGTAGTTTCCATGCATGTCGTGATTTTGACTACCTCTGCTTGAGTCATCACGTTTTTCTGGGTGAATGGGACTCAGATATGGGGGACTGACCCCACATTGAACCATTCCTAGTGCTACATGTACTAGATTTGGAATGTCAGCCTATCCAACAATATTTTAAACCATTTTTCATAGTCCTAGACAATTTCTCCTTCATTTAGATTGATCTTCTTTAGTTTTATAATGCATTGGGATTTTGACTTAGGCTTCTGAAACTCCCTAACTAGATCTTTCTTAATCTCGGCCAAGGACCTTGTGTATCCCATTGGTGTAGTATCCTTATAATTCATGTACCACGTCAAGGCTTTGTCCCTGAACGTGGTATTTAGTTGCGCAATTTTAGTTCCTTTCTCTGTAATTCTCTTTACAGACTAGATTGCTTCACAAGTAAACTAGTGTTGCTCTGCATCATCCTTACCTGTCTATGGAACATGATTAGTTTCAGTGTATTGTGTTGATTCACCATCTTCAAATTTGAGCTATTTTTGCTTCTCTGACTACTAAAGGCTTGAATTTTCCACACCACTATTGCTTTGGGTAAAGTATTGTTGACTTCACCTTCTTCTTCACTTGTCTCTTTACTTCTCTCTTCTTCTTCTCTTTCTCATACTCTAATATCTTCATTATCCAGTGTGTTTTCTTATTGATTAAAAATGCGTAAGGGGGATGGTACAAAAGGGGTGTAAGTCCATCTTCTTCTGAAACTTCTTGCAAGGCGACCCAAAGAGTTATCTACTTGCAGTCGCGCAAAACCATCTACTATTATCAATTCATCTCCCCCACCACTGGGGAAACCTCCATCTTCCTCCTCTTTTGTTGCACCAACACTCTGCGCCCTACCTTCCTATCCTAATTGTGCACCACAAATGTGTACTTTGTTTTCCGAGATGACCTATGCTTTACAAATTCATGGTTTTTCTCTTGGTCTTATTTGTGCACTGCCACTTTACACACAATCGCCCTCTCCAAACAATGCACTGCTGCTCCATGCTCCATCTTCTCTTCTTATCAACACACCAATGATTTTCACTTCATCATATTCTAAGGTTGTGGCACTTCGCAACAACCAAGGGGTGTGGACTTTGTCACCTAGGTCCATAATAATATCACTATTAGTATCCCTACTGAACTTCATCTCCTCTATGCCACACCTCTTTGTGGGCCTATCCTCGTCTGTGCTCCACTCTAGCACAACATGCTCTCTCGCACTACCACGTGGTGTAATTTATTTTCTCTTCATATTGGACCCGATCCCTTGTCGTGTGCCCTTGGCTAGTTCTTTTCCACCTCTCTCTTCCACTCTTCATCTTATCTCAACTCTTCTTGCATACCTTTCAACTCTTTTTGTCCTTTGCTCTTCTGGGTCCATTCCATACTTCACCTCATGTCGACAATTTTTGGATACTCCTCAACAAATCCCTTCTCTCTCTTTTTTGAATTTCTCCCGTCTTTTCAGAAATCACCCCCCCACGCTAGGGGATTTTACGCAACCATTTGATCGGGCTCCATGCACATCATCCCCTTCTCAAAGAACAACATTTTTATCCAAAGTATAATTTCTTACAACATTCGCCTTCTTGTTCCTTCTACAAACTTTCTTTCAGCCTCGCTGAATGAGTTGGTGTATTCCACAGTGAATTCAACAATGTAGCCTTCTTTTAATCAAACAAACAAGAAGTCGATAGCCCAAGTCCATTTTTTATCCAACACTTTTAGTTCTTCAAGCTTGGCTTGATCCTAAGCCACTGGCTCCAATGGCCACACCAGAGAATTGGTAGTAGCTTGCCTTTTCATCCATTCATGCAACAAACAAGGAAATTCAACAAAGAAAAGCTCATGCATATCCAAGTAAAGATACATGTATTTCCATTGCTTTGTATTCACTCTCGATCCTTGAGTCTCTCATAGGGAAAATGCATGTTCTTTTGCCTCTACCTAGTCTTGAATTTCCTCCTTAGTGGGATGCCACCTCATTTCTTTCCTTCATCATTCCCAAGAAGAATTTTAGGTCTATACAATAGAACGATTTGTTGGGCATTTTGATCCACACTTGTGTGCATCCTTATTAATGCTGGGGAGATTAGACCTAGGGTTTATCCAGAGTTGTCCAACAAAAATCCCTAGATCACCTACATATCAATCCTAGGGCAAGGTCAGAGAAGGTCTCACCCGAGATGGAGAGAGGATCAGAAAGACCATAAGGTATTGTGACATGGATGAAGGCTAAACACATGAAAAGTCATCAGGATTGGCATTCATGCAACTCATATCTGACATATTATTAGGACTAATCATTAAAACATTACACTCTCATATTCAACTCATACATAATAGAAACAAAATGGATCTGAACTATCACATCTTTATTACTAGAGCCATTCCATCGCAACAGAGATATACATTGCATAGGACAGATACACATGACATCCATAGAACTTCATATCTTCTCTATATGAATCCTTCGTGTTACATCATACTGCACAATGTACCTTTTCTCAACAATCAGACATATAAAGACACATAAATAAATTCAAAGTATTACAACATTACAACAGGCTCAGAGCGAGATTGATACTGAAGACTCAACGAATCTCTTTTCCTCAATATCTAACTAGTCTAATAGTCTAGCCTTGTTTTTTATATTAGTGCTTCCTTTTATATCTTTTGTTGTTGGGGAGCACTGTCTCTTTCTACTTTGCTCCACTCGTTTTCCTAACAAATCTACCTCGCACGCTTCTGGTGTCTATCCGTGCTCCACATAGACTTTATGTATCGATGGAAATATTAACTTCCTAGCCAACTTGTCATATGGACGTCCCACGTCCTCATATGTTGTTGTAATTAATCATCCCGGGAGATTTCCCAATGATTCCTTTCTTGAATCTGACAAGCATCTTCTTGATTTCCAATGTAATTGAAAAAACTTGCACCAATGTGCACTTGGTAGATTGCAATCTTGGAGCGCAACTGAAAAAACTTGGTCCGACACACACTTTATGTCATTCCTTGTGCATTTCCTTAGGCACGCACAAAACTATGGAATGAGCGCGCACAAATTCATTTGTGCACGTGTGTAAAACTGAACCAAAAACTTTGGGTGCCGACAAATATCATAAGCATGTTCTAACAACTAGAAATTTTGATTATATTACTAGGTTGTACAAATTTGACAACTTTGGGTCATCATCTTTTCAATTAGTTTATGTGAAAGTAACTTTTTTGTAAAAGTGAGCTTATAGGAAAAGTTAGAGAAGGATTGGAAATTCTTTTTACTCAGTGACCTCATTGTGCATCCATCATCATTTGGGAAAACCTCCACTTTCCATGTGGCATATTGGTTAACTTTTATATATTTCTTAAAAAAAGGCATAACTTAGACATCTAAAGATTGTTTTCAATGCCCTTTTTTTTAAACAACCTATTTTTTCAAAAGTTTTCCATCTAGACAACCAATCTCTACTTTTGAATTGTATTATCTACATATTTTAATATCGTTATTCCAAGTTATTTTTTACATATTTTACTTACTAGTTCAAACTACTTCTCATGGAAATCCCATATGGAGGATGTACTACAAAGTGAGGGACTTTACTAGGTTACCTTGGGAAAATAAACTTCCCCCACTGATGCTTCAAAGAAATCCAAATGGGATAATAAAATGACTAAGCACATGGATTAATTATAATGTCCATCTCTAATAATTTACAATTTCACCTTCAAAGAATTGATGGCTCGAATGAAGCTTGAGAAAAACTGGAAACCATATTTGGTAAACACGATGAGATTCGAACCCACTAGCTTGAAAACCAATTAATTTCTTTAAATTCCGGTGATTTCTCTTGCATTGAAGATTATCTATCTAAGTTCAAAAAACTTGGAGTTTTACTTAAAATTATAAGATATAAAAGAAATATGCATGATGCATATATGTTATTCTTGTTAAGCTAGGACTAGTGGATATTCTATTTTTGTATCTAATTTTCACTCCACTTGAGAATATCTAGGGGATGCTTACAAACCCTCTTCTCTTGAATATGTTTTCGATCCTTTGATTAGAGAGAAAGATAAGCTCTTGCATCTTGGAGCGATTAATTCTGCAGGTACATCTAACAAAGCCTCAATGCCTCAATAGAAGGACAAATCCAAGGATATGAATAATTAATATCCTTGCAACAACAAGCAAAGCAAGGATCCCAAATATTCTTAGCCAACTCCTCCTTCCAATGGTGACAAATGAACAAAATAAAAAATGAATAAGACTAAGAGACATTGCAATTTTTATGAGCGAGATGGTCTTCTAGGATCTAAATATTTTAAAAAGATGAAGACCTTAGAAACAACAATGAAAAAGCACAATATCAATATTATATGTAATACATATAACATAGGTTATATGTAATACATATTACATGTAATATGTTATTACAAATTACATGTAATATGTAATAACATTTAACATGTAATATGTATTATGTTATATGTAATACATATAACATATTATGTTATATGTACATATAACATATTATGTTATATGTACATATAACATATTATGTTATATGTACATATAACATATTATGTTATATGTACATATAACATATGTTATATGTACATATAACATATTACATGTAATATGTATTACATATAACATGTATTATATGTAATACATATAACATGTATTTTATGTAATACATATAACATAATACATATTACATGTATTATATGTAATACATATGTATATGTTATATGTAATACATATAACATATATGTTATATGTATTACATGTTATTACATAATATATGTAATATGTAATAACATATTACATGTAATATGTTATTACATATTACAATAACATGTAATACATATAACATATTACATGTAATACATATAACATATGTTTTTTTCTAGATGAAAAAATTGCTCTATTATATTCAAATATAATGTGTTCTTACAATCAGTACATTGACAAAAGAATATCGCCAACCAATCAAATCTTTCACTAGGTTATTGGGCATTCATATGCCAAAATATGATGGCAAAGAGATCGATATGCTAAGGAAAACTGTAAGTTTGAATGATACATAATGTAAGTAAGACGATACGAGGGACTGCACAGATTCAGAAAAAAGTTTGAGAATATCCAGAATTTGCTGACAAAAATATGCTTCTAGTCCTAGAAAACTTTAAAAGCAAGCATAGGTCCCTCATGGCCATCCAGCCAATGGTTGAAAAAGAGCACTCATGCCTGTCTCAGTAATGTTGAATTTGAAAGAAGATCCACTTCCCTATTGTATTCTCGAGAGGAATGTGAGAATGACAGTTCCTTGAAAAGACTCTTGAGAATGTTGATTCTATCTTTCCAAGCCAAGAGTGTGTTGATTTGTAAATTTCCTTGATTATTCAGCCAGTTGATAATCACTTTGGAGTCCTCGATCATGTGAAGATTCTCTATGTTATATAACATATAACATATGTTATATGTAATACATATAACATATTACATGTAATATGTATTACATATAGCATATGTTATATGTAACGTCCTTTCCTTTTTTTCACTTGCCCAGAACATAGTTCCTACTTCTTGAATTCTTGCAGCACTTGTCGGGATCATAATTCATACGGACTTATTCCACTAGTTCGTTATGAAAGAACATGTTGAGATGGGGCGGATAATACATACCGAGAATTGGGCAGGTGATAACGAATTGAATCACAAAGTGTTTATTAGAGACACGTGGAGATAAGAAACAAAACATTATTCAGGAAGCTGGAGCACAAGAAAAAAAAAAAAAAACATAACACGAGGAGAGATATAACATATCTCATATGTATTACATATATTACATACATGTAATATGCAATACATATAACATATGTAATATGTATTACATAATACATATGTTATATGTAATACACATAACACAAATATATTACATGCATGTAATATTTAATATATGCAATACACATACATATAACATATGTCATATGTATATGTTATACATATACACATGTTATATGCATTACAAATTGCATGTAATATATGTAATACATATAACATATGTTATATGTAATACATATTACATGCATGCAATATGTAATAACATATTGCATGTAATATGTTATCACATGTTATTAACATATTACATCATGTAATATGTTATTACAAGTTATTACATATTACATGCATGTAATATGTAATAACATGTAATAACATATTACATATAATATGTTATTACATATTACATGCAATATGTTATTACATGCATGTAATATGTAATAACATATTGCATGTAATATATTATAACATATTATAACAATATATTACATGCATGTAATATGTTATTACATATTACATTATTACATATTACATGCATGTATGTAATTACATGTATGCAATATGTAATAACATATTACATGTAATATGTTATTACATATTATTGGAATTTTAGTGAAAATAGATAACCATGAGGTCATCATCATCTAGGTTGAGGTCTTGAGTTTTATCGATGAAATCCACATGTAATATGTAATAACATATTACATGTAATATGTAATTACATATTATTGGAATTTTAGTGAAAAGAGAAACGACATCAAAGCTAACCATGAGGTCATCATCATCTAGGTGGAGGTCTCGGGTTTTATCGATGAAATCCGTGGAGTCTTTGATAAAGGAGGAGGTTTTTTTGACGAAGGTTTGAAGCTTGTTGGCTAGATAACAAGAGAGGGCATGAGTAGGGGCTCCTATCATGCTGACTATAGGTCCGAGTGGAATGTCTTTTTTGTGGATTTTGGGTTGTCAATAAATTCTTGGGGTTTGGGGGTTATGAGGAAGGAGGCACTTTTGAGTGGTAGGATCCAGAGAGGAAGATTTTATAGCTTTGGTAACCAGGGTGGTAATGATATTAATAGGATTTTTGGCTAGAGTTTTATATGCAAAGGAAGAAAGGAGGTCATGCAATTTAGATTCATAATCTATGGTGTCCATAAGCACAGTGGCATTTCCTTTGTTGGCTTTGAGGATAAGGATGTCAGGGTTCCCGTTAAGGCGACATATAGAATCAAATTGTTCTTTAGTAGTGTTGGGTTTGGGAGAGCGACAAAGGATTCGTCCGCATTCCTACTTGATTTCTTTGGCTTCATGTTCAAGTAGTTGGTGGGTGATGGAATTGATGGAGAAAATAATGTCCTCCATGGGGATGCGCTTAGGGGCTAAAGCAAAACTAAATCCTTTCTCAAGAAGTTGTAAGGCAAGACGATCCAAGTTTGATGAAGAAGGGTTGATGACTGTAGAAGGGTTAGGGATTTGGGGAAGTGTAGGTGAGTGGGATAAATTTTTATTTGAGTTAAGGTTTGAGGACTGTGAAAACCTTCACACATCAAGAACAATTTAGTTGAGGACTTCTAGATGCAAAGGGGTTCTCCATGGGCATGCCTTTTATTTTTTCAGTTAATATTGAATGTATTGCAAATTCTTGCTCATTTTGGGTCAAGATGTACAATAATATACTTGTCATATTAGAATAATTAGTTTTTGGTTAAGTAGATTAGATGTTTTATTTTAGAATCCATACAAACTTTTGGAAACAAACCAAGACTTGCTTTTTCAATATTTGCATTACAATGACAACCAATTAGGCTATGACGCTTTCTAATATAAAAATATCCATTGTTGTTAAAAAAATGTTGAATCTATGGTATGTGCCATATGTGAGATGGGCCTTATCTATGCTTATCACATACTATGTTAAAGTAATTTACCTCAAATAATAATATCAAAGCTCAAATGAACAAAATTAACCCTACACCCTATAACATCCTTAATATTACAATTCACTCTTACTTATAAACTCTCTCTCTCTCTCTCTCTCTCTCTCTCTCTCTCTCTCTCTATATATATATATATATATATATATATATATATATATCGAATGTTTAAAAACTTATCTTAACTCAGTTGTTAACCATTAGCGAGGGAAACCATCATTGGCTATTATCTGGGAATGCAGGTTACCTTATCATCGTTATTCAAGGAAAACCATGCCACCTGAAATAACTCATTGGTGGTCCACAAGGGGGTAGGCTTTCACTCCTACCGGATGTGCGTCTAGGTCTTAGACCATTAACTCATTTCATTACGTATGAGGAAAATGAGCTCTTATCCAATCAAAATCAATTTTAGGTCTTACTCTAGGGCTGAAAGACAATTTTAACCAAGATAATATCTGCACGAAAGCCAATATCCCTTGTGATCACCGTTAAAGTTATTTCCAATAAAATCATCTACTTTATAATAATATTTAGTCTTAATTTTATATATAAAATCATATATTATCCCTAACTACAATTTAACCTCTTACCATATATACATAAATTTTATATCATATTTTTTAAAATTTCATAATAACAATGTATATTTTTAGTTAAATGAAAAAAATTAAATCACAACGTTATAACCCAACAAACTTACACAATATAATTTAAGTTTTTTAAACACACTCATAAATTATATAAAACAAAATACAATGAAGAACAAAACTCCTTATTTTACACCTTTGACTTTTTACATGTGTTATTAACCATTTTGTAGTTCCATATCGTATTTTTTAAAATTTAAGATAATGAATTATTTTAATTTATCACAAAAATCAATCTACAAAGAATTTCACATAATTTAATTTCATGTTTTTTTTTCAACATAACCATTAAATGATGTTAAAAAGAAATGAATACAATGAGAAACAAAAGTACTTATTCTCTACTTTTTTTTAGTTTGCTAGTTTGTTTGTGACTTTCGGGACTAGTCTGTGGCTGAGAAACCAAATGTTGTTGAGAAACCGTGACTCAGGGGCATTTAAGTCATCAAAATCACCTGGGGATCGTATCTGGCTTAAGCCGCACCAACCCTTAACATGGTTGGATTTTTTGTCCCCACAGGTTTCGAACTGATGACTTTAACATCACAGAGTGCCTTAACAACACACTCCATCACCGACTATCCTACACCCCGAGGACTACTTATTCTTTACTTTTATTAATTATGTTAAAAAAAATTTTAATTACTTAATTATATATAGTGTAAAAAGTAAAACAACTTACCTCCCAATATTTAAACATATTTAAACATGGAGTATTCATACATGTGACAACATGATATATTGCAATGAGTTTTTTCTGGTTCACCGTTTATTAGTTTGTTAGTTTTTGTGTTAATAAAAAAAATATTTTTACCAAAGTTTTGTTAATATTTTTTTCATCATATATAAAAATAAAATAATTTAATAGTTTTTAAAATATTTTTATTAATTTTAATAAATTGGTTCTTTTTTCTTTAAATGAGGAAAAAAATAGTAAGCAAAATAATTTTTTTATTAACACATAAACTTATATATATATATATATATATATATATATATATATAAGTTTAATACATGATTTTTACTTAACATAAGAAACATTTATAGGTTTTGTAGGAAGCTAAGGGTTAGGGTTTGTTTCACAACACTATGATAATGGCTGGAGGAGGGGGTGTCTCTCCCTCCTACAACTCTGTTCTTGTAGGTAGGAGACATCATTCTAATAACAACAGTCTGATTCCATCAACGCATGACAATAACATGAATAGTAACAAAGAAGCAGGGTGGGTGGGAAACCCTAATGAAGCAACTTAGAACAATAATCAGGAGGTTCACAACCAGAACCAAAATACTCCATGAGGCACCAAACGATGCATTCCAAAGGAAAAATAAAACCCCAAATATGAGATCACATCAACAAGAATCATAGAATATATCTAGTTCATTCAGGACCATGCATTCATAGGAAAATTCAAGGGTATCTGGCCCACATAAAAGTCTTTTATTTGGTGGATCAAGAAGAAGTGGAAACCCAAAGGAAAAGTGGGCCTCAAATTAGGATCCAAAGGTTACTTCATAACCATTTTTACCAGTCTGGAAGATAAAGATCGAGTTTTCAAAAATGACCCTTATTTCTTTAATTCAACAAGGTTGTATCTCAAACCCTAGACATAGAAATTTAGTCCAAACAAGGAGGATTTTACAGTAGCATCGATATGGATCCGCTTATATTCACTCTCACAAGAATTTTGGGATGTCGAATCTTGGAAGGAATAGTTAACACCCTTGGCTCATCTGTGAAAATCTAAGAAGTTACCAAACAGGGAAACTACACTTCATACGTCCACAACTGTGTCTATCTAAATGTATGTAAGGATCTATTGGACTCAATTTGTTTGAGTTATCAAGATATTCAATGGGTGCAAACCATTCTCAATTATGAGCACATTTCATTTCACTGTCGCAAATGCCATGAACATGACCATCTCTTTTGAGACTGCCCACTAAATGTCCCATCGCCACCAACAAGGAACATAGCCATAAATGATGTAGATGGCTTTGAGTGAGTGCAGACTAGGAGATGACCCAACTGATGGCCTTAAGTGCCTCAGACTAACATGGACATCAAAACGAAAAATAGTTATGAAACCCTATCACAAAATTCAGATGAACCTAACCACTTTCCTCAAGAGGAACCCCACCAACAATAGCCTTCAAAAAATGAACGGGGCACATACAAGAATCCAGAGGACAATTCCAAGTTCCGAAGAACAATGGGCATAAAATACCTAAACCAAATAGTTCAAGAGGAGGACATGCAAGAAAATAATGAAGATCATGTTGAGCTTGAAGATGGGGAAGTAATGGAACTTGGAAATCTTGATCTCTAGTCTATAGCAATATCTTAGGAATGAAAATTTCCAAGCTCAATCCTAGATCAAAAGGTCCAACTTCTCAAAGATTCCCTAGTTTGACACAGAGAATGTTGTGGATCGACCACTAAAGGTAAGACTTCCGCCTCCTCATCCCTAGGTGTTAAAACAAATTCCTCACAATGATTTTTCTATAATTTCAAACGAGGAGAAAAAAATGGGATGGAGAAGTAGCAAACAAATCCTCCAAGAACTTGGGGAACTGTTGGTCAATTCTAGACAAATAACACTGATGATGGACAAGTTTTCACCCACTCCCCCCAACACATCATGAAGATTGTCCACTGAAACATAAAAGGCCTGAACGAAAAAAGCAAGCACATGATTCTTAAGAACAAAATACTTAAATAACAACCCACAATTGTGATGCTTCAAGAAACTAAATGTCCCAACAATCTAATCATGAATCTACCCCCCATAATTTGGAAGGCTTACCAAGAAATCACAATAGATTCTCAGGGCGCTGCAAGAGGCTTCACAATTATATGGAACCCCATTGACATTTGAATTTCTGACTTTTTCTCAACCCAACGCATGATCTCAACAAGATTCCATCTCATTGGATCGACAAAATCAAGCTTCCTCACTAATGCTTATGGACCAAAAATAGTCCCAAATAAGCTCCACTTTCTCAACACTATTCAAGAAATAAACACACTCATTAGGGAAAATCATTGGTTAGTAGTGGAAGATTTCAATATAATAACCTCTCTAGTAGAAAAGAGAGGAGGAGTTAGAATATTAGATGATGTCTCACAATGCTTCAAAGAGACCATGCATCAATTGAATATGATAGATCTTGACATAGTCAATGGTCTGCATACCTGGAATAACCATAGAGGAGGAAACATTCAAGTTTCATCTAGGCTTGATCAATTCTTTGTATTGGAATCCCTTATGTTGATTGGACTACATTTAAAGCCTTTATTCTCCCAAGTGTGAGATCGGATCACTAGACCATCAAATTGGAGATTGACCTACAAGGTAGCCCTCAAAATCGACCCTTCCACTTTGAGTGCTTTTGGCTAGACTATACATCCTTGCAAGATAACATTCAAAGATGGTGTACCGAATTGGATGTTCGGTACATCTCTCCCATGTACATATTCCAACAATGGCTCAAACACATCAAACTCATGTTGATTAAGGTTGGTTGTCATTGATGTCAACCCTTGAAGAAATCCCGGTAGCAAAAAGGTTTGGGTAAGGGACCCAAGTTTGTTTGATGTAAATATGACTCATTATTGTCTTGTCATGGTTGATAATAAGTACAAATGGATGAACTCCAAATTGGTCCCCTTATGGTGAAAGCCCTCGTGGGAAGATGCTTTGCAGATTGAGTTATCCTAGAAGTATGGTTAGAGAACCCTTGCTTATTTGTGGAATAATGAGATCAATGCCAATGAATTTTTTCAGTGAAACTATCCTATATGGATATTTATTTTCATGCCATTTCCAGTGGTATGTGGAACGTCACATAACTCCTCACGGTTAGAGAGTTATGACCATGAGAAGTTGGAGAACCCAAGTTTGTTTGATGGATAATGGTATGAGTTTTGATATGTTTTTAGGTAATAATATTCTATACGGATAGTACATGTCATTACATTTCTGGTGGTATGTGAAACGTCACATAACTCCTCACAGTTTGAGAGTTATGGCCTTACGAAGTTGGAGGACCCTCATATGTCATCTAGAAGCCCCAAAAGGTCAAAATAGTCAAAGTGGTTTAAGAGATTTTAGAAGGTAAATAATAAAGTGAAGTGATGAGTGTACTATAATTCAAAGTGAATACAAAATAAATTATTTAAATAATAAATTTATTGGAGAATTTAGAAGTGGGTTAACCCTAAAATAAGGAAAGTGGGCAAAGTGACCTAGAAGATGTTTTTAAGGAAGCTACTTGGAGAGTATAAATAAGAGGCAAGACTCTCTAATTTTAGATGAAACTTGAGAATATTAAATATATATAGGTGTCTGAGGTAACCAAAGGACATCTAATCCAAATTTCAGATGGAAGGTGAAGAAAAGAAGGCCGAAATTCAAGGGAGGATAAATTCCTTTGATGATGCTTTCTAAGGTATGTTATTTATAGGTCATCTCACCATTTTCGCAATAAAAATTTTTCTAGCATGATTCAGATTGTGAAATTGATATTCCATTGAGGAAACATATCCAAGTATCTGTGGTAAAAAATTCAGCTTTTGGGTCATTGTATTTTTGGAGTTACACTCTGTGGAAAATAGGGTTTGTGGCTAGTCCCGAAACTAGTCTAAAACAAATGTTTCGGGTAAAAACGTCATAAATTCTTAATAACAGATCCAAATTCAGTAATACCAAATGTGTTGGTTAGAGTACAGTCTGTAGTATTCTTTGTAACATTTTTAGATCCATTCAACAAATATTCCGTGCGGGGCACGCTCTACAAGGATGCTCTCTAGAATAAGCCATAATTCAACAAGGTATGCCATTTTTGCTATAAATCCTTTTCTGAGAGGTTCCAAGTAGTGACACCTGGAGGAATTGCATAAAATATATTTAAGAACATTGTGTATCATTTTCATATCTTTATTCATTATAGCTACATATTTATGATTATTTCAAGTTAGGGTTGTTGACTAATCCAAAACTAGTCATGCGAGACTAAAGAAAAGTTTGATGAAAATGATAGTCTCTTGTTGTTAAATTTAAGGAAGGTTTGTAGGTATGTGATCATATACACCAGGTCTATTACATAGTTACAAGTCATATTTGGATGATGAAATTGATGAGGGCTTTTGGTTGAGGTACATGTTGGGTACATGGTTGAGACAAGTAGTTGATGAGTTGGCACATACATGAGGTGTATAGTTGATGATGTTGGTACATATTGATGAGTCATAGTTGATGAGTAGTTGACACATGATTGGTACATACTTGGTACATGTTTGGATGCACTTGTTTATGGTACAGGTTGATTACAGGTTGTTTGGTACAGGTTGGTGCATGGTTGATGCACTTGTTCATGGTACATGTTGATTACAGGTTGAGGTATAGGTTGATGAATGGTTTAGGTTTATTGGTATAGGTTTACAATGATATATCTCACAGTGATAGTGCGACAATGGTTCCATCATTCTACTTCTACTTCAAGGTGGTTGGACGAGGCAAGGAGAGGTGGTTGTAGTTGGAGAACATAGGGGGTTGTAGCCAGAGAATTGGGGAGTTGGATATTCCCTCATGTTTTAGCATGAGAAACTAGGGGGTTGGAGCCTTCTTCCAGTTGCAATTGGAAAACAAAGGAATTTGGTGCTTTCAATGAATGTAATTCTTCAAGTCATATAAGAAAAAACATTCCGTGGTTTTCTCCCGTTTTGGGTTTCCATGTAAAAAACTGGTGTACTGTGTATGTGTATGATTGTTAATTTGTTCATTTCTCATTATTGGATGATAATTCTACATTGATATAACACTTGGATTATTTGGTTAAAAATGATTACTATTGCTCTATTACTGATTCACCCCCCCCTCTCAGTAATCCAACAATTGGTATCAGAGCAGGTTCCTTCAAAAATCAATTTAACTATTGAAAGGTAGATCATGGAGAGAAACAACTTGTATAAAAATGGAATACCACAGTTTGATGGACATAAGTATGATTTTTGGAGCATAAGGATGAAGACATATATACAGGCACATGGATTTGAAATTTGGCAATCAATTGTAGATGGATGCACAACACCAACAGTTCCACCAACAAATGACAAAGCAGTGAAACTTGGTCAGAATAATTCCAAAGCCACAAATGCACTTTTGAATGGTCTCAGTGAAACGATATTCACCAAAATTACACATTGTAAATCCGCTAAAGAGATTTGGGATAAGCTTCGAAATATTTATGAAGGAGATTCAAAAGTCAAAACAACAAAGCTTCAAACTTACAGAGGTTAGTTCGAACAACTAAAATGAAGGAAGATGAGAATATTGAAGCCTACTTCTTACTAGTCGATGAAACAGTGAATGCAATTATAGGATTGGGAGAAGAAATTGAAGAATCTGTAATTGTTCAAAAGGTACTAAGATCTCTTCCTATGATATTTGACCCTAAGATATCAACACTAGAAGAAAGATCAGATCTAAACTCAATAAGCATGGATGAACTGCATGGAATATTCACAGCATATGAAATGAGAACTGAACAAAAAAATCCAGATGTAAAATAAACAACCTTCAAAGCATCCAAAAGATCAAAGAAAAAGGAAAAGCAATAAGAAGAACATAGTAACAATAGTGACGTCTCAGAAGATGATGAAGAAGTGGCCAACTTCATCAAAAGACTGAACAAGGGAACCGACAATAGGTATAGTGGTAATCTTCCTTTAATTTGTTTTAATTGTGATGGTATTGGTCATTTTGCTAACAAATGTCCTCATAAGAAAAAGAGAAATGATGAAGGTTACTCAAAAGGAAAACAAACATATAAAGGCAAAAGAACTACAAATAAAGTTTTCGAGAAAAGCTTATGCACCAAAGAAGACATATCATCATCATATGAAGATGAAGTCAGTGACAGTGAGACATGAAGAGTTCTATTCATGGCACTAGAAGACTCTAATAAAGAAGACTCCAAATAATAATATGAAGAAGCCGAAGAAGAATATGAAGAAGACTAATAAGAAATTGAAGAGGCAAAAGTTGACTAGCGAGAAGAATTGATGTGTGCCATAGAAGTTATCAGAAGAGAAAAGAAGAAAAACAAGAAACTACAAGCATAACTAGACAAGAAAAAAGACACTCAAGAACTAGATCAAATGATCAAAAATTTGAAGATTTAAATAGAATAAGATAAAAGAATTGAAGAAGCACTCAAAGAACAACTAGAAGAAAATGACAGGATCATTGGAAATTTGGAAGCAAAGATTGTCACATTAAGAAAGGATATTCAAAAGAAAAATATGCACAATAGCTCAAAAGTTTTGGGTGACATTAGCAACAGTAAAAAATCTCATCTTGACAAGTCCGGACTTTGATATAATCAGACAGAAAAGGGATCAAGCTCCAAAACAATAGAGGAAGAAACATATCCAAAAAGCTTTGCAGAAACAATCAAAGGGGATAGGAAGATATACAAGGAAGATTACAGGGACACTCCTCCACCGAGAAGATTCATATTTCAGAATTAACAGCAGACAGATAGGCCTCAAGAAGAAGAAGGATTCATAAGAGCACCTCCTTTTAGAAGATCTTCAACTCCTATGTATCAAACTATATTTTTTGGTTTATGTTATGCATGTAATAATTTTGGACATAAAGTTGTGAATTGCAGAGCTAACAACATGAGCATAAACAACTTTGAAAGTCATACACAAAAGGCTTATCCAAGAAGGCCTAGTGAAACAAAGAGAAGAAGTTACAACAGGTTTGAATCTTTGAGAACTGAATTGGAATGTTACAAATGTAACAAATTTGGACACATGGCCAAATATTGCAGAATGGCATTTCCTCCTAGAGAACCGCAACATAATAACAACAGTCATAGACATGAACCTCAAAAAAGGACATGGATAAGAAAGAAGAATCGGTATAGAAATTAAGATGCACACTCGCTCTACAAGATATGCAAAAGAAATGTGGTTGGTATGTTGACAGTGGCTGTTCAAAACACATGACAAGTGATAGAGACATGTTTCTTACATTAAGAAAGGAAAGAGATGGATCAGTCTCCTTCAGAAATGATGATTCAACTAGAATCATTGGAAAAGGCACAATCATAATTGGGAAGAAGAATACAAAGTCAAAAAATGTTCTACTAGTAGAAGATATGAAACATAATATTCGAAGTGTGAGTCAAATGTGTGACCAAGTCCATAAAGTTACTTTCGATTTACAAAAGTGCGAGATAAGAAAAGAAGGCTTAGGAAAATTGATTGCTACAACTGCAAGAACTTCAAGCAACATATATGTGTAAAGTGAAATTGGAAATGAAAATTGTTGTCTAGGAAAGGAAGATAAAAGTTGGCTATGGCACAAAAGAATGGAGCATATACATTTTGATAACCTTGTCAAAGTCAACAAAAGAGAAGCAGTCAGAGAAATTCCCCAGATCACGAAACCAACCAACACTTTATGCAATCATTGTCAACAAGGAAAGAAAACAAAGACTAGGTTCAAATCAAAGGAATATTTAACGACAAGACCACTAGAAATTGTGCACACTGATATATTTGGACCAACTACAACAAAGGGTTTAAAAGGTGAGAAATACTTTATGTTATTAGTTGATGATTATACAAGAATGACTGCATTTTTCTTTCTCAAGAATAAGTCAGAAGCTTTTGAAAACTTTAAAATCTACAAGGAAATGGTTGAAAATGAAATGAATTCAAAAATCAAATTCCTGAGATATGATAATGGAGGAGAGTTCACTTCAAAGGAATTTATGGACTACTGCAGTAGTCATGGAATAAAAAGGCAATTCTCCGTTGCTAGGACACGTCAACAGAATGGAGTTGTTGAAATAAATAACAGGACAAAACATGAAATGTATCGAACAATTCTAATGGATTCCAAATTGACAGATATATTTTGGACACAGGCAGTGCATACAACAATTCACATTCAAAACAGAGTAATGCTCAGAAACAACACTGAAAATGTTGATATTATGGTATTTGCGAGAGGTATTTACCTCCACGTGTAAACCTAACAAGGATAGAATACTCCGGGAAGCAAGAAGAAACCCTAATGAGTTGGATAATAACCCTAGAAGACTTGTCAACTCAAAAAGATAATTTATATTAGGTTATTAGCCTCCAAGAGAAGAAGTCGACCAGAAATAATAATATTTACTGAACAGACAGATACCCAGAATGAGAAGTCAGCCCAGGCAGTTAGCTAGAATTAGTATAAATACAGGAGGTTAGTTCTCATTGTGGCAGGCAGTCTCAGAATTGAAGAGAAACACTTGTGCGCACTGTAGTTGCCTAGTTTCTACGCAGGTTTGGAGGAGAGTTGCCGTTGCAGCTACTGCAGCTAGCAATTACGCTTGGACTATATCTTGGCTAGGGTTTGGACTATCTGATCATCTCTTGTTGGTGCGCTATCCTTGGGGAAAGGTGCACTACCCTTTGTTTGGCTGTCTAGCCTAGGGTTTTCTTTCATAGTGATTCTCTGCCAAGGTTAAGGTGATAAGAGGGTGGCTTCGGCCTATGGTTGGGTGACAATAGAGATATTGTCAATGGTAAAACGAACACATCCATTATATTCTAACAGGTTATGGGCCCACACCTCCTTCATTCAGTCTAACCGCTGAAAGGAAACATAACCAGAAGGATATTAATCTTGTTGAAGAACTACCGCTAGGGTTTCCTAGCAGGAGCAGTCACCAAAGCACTACTACTAGGGTTACTAGCAGGTGCAGTTGCAGAAATCCTAATCCTCTCGTTGAGGCACCTTAAGTGAATGGATTGACCTAATCTCCAGACAGATCAGTGCGCCCTAGCCTAGTGCATCTCCTAGTACTCTCAGCAAGCCAAGACGTTGAGTTTGAGTTTGTGGTTAAATCTAGTGTTTGACCAAGTCAAAGAAACCATGAATTATTCTATGAAGTCAGAGAACAAGTTAGATGGAGCCTCTAACTTTAGAGTGTGTAAGACAAGGATTGACCTCATCCTTTCCAAGAATAAAATGATAGATATCGTAAAAGGAAAGATCGTGGAACTAGAGTTTGAAGAAGGAAAAGAGAAGGAACCGCAGAACATTGCAGTTATGGAGAAGTTCAAAGATGATGACATCAATGCCATGAGTATCATAGTGGAATCCATAAAATACCACTTGATACCCTACATCTCCCATCTTGACTCATCAAAGAAGATGTATGAGCCTTAACAAATCTCTTCTCGATCAGAAACATTGGACAAGTTACAAGTCTAAAGAATGAGCTCCATGACATGAAGATGAATGATGATGACAACATAACATCATACTTTGTGAGGATCTCCCAATTAAAAGATCAAATACAAGATATTGAAGAGATCACTTCAGAGAAGGAATTGGTAAACATAGTACTCAATGGTCTTCCCAATACGTGGAATGTATTTGCCACAAGAATGAACACAAGGAAGGAGTATCTGACATTTGAAGAACTTTGGACTTGCTGTGATCAAGAAGAATTAAGGATTAGTGCAAAAGAGAAACCCCAAAAGAAGTACGATGATCAAGCCTTCACAACAAGATTCAAGAATTTCAGGAACAAAAGGAAGTTTGGTTCAAGGAGGAGGTCAAATCAAGAGAAATACATTTCAGAAGTACAATTCTTCAAATGTCGAAAGTATGGCCACTACAAGAATCATTGTCTCGAGCTAAAGAAAAGGAAGGAGAAACACGAAGCATCAGTTGCCGAAGAAAAGGAACCTACAAAGAAGACTAAGTAGGAAAAAATAGACTTCTTCTTCTTAAGGTAACAATACTCTTCTTAGTTATTGTACATATCTTATTTGCATCATCTCTATACATATCTTGTATATCTATCTCAAGGAAGATAATGTGTTCCAAGAAGAACTATACCAATGGAAGAACAAAAAGACAAGGATTGATATCATTAGATAATACATGAAAGAATGAAATACATCAAACAAATCATGTGGAAGTTATTGCAATATAAGTCGAATCAATCATGAAGAGACCTAGAAGAAGCAAAGATAGAAAGAAGTCAGTAATCAAGAGGAAATTGGAGAAAGAATTATGACATTTTGTAGAAGATAACAAGACGAAAGCATGGACTCGACTAGACAGAGAAAGCCAATTATATATTGCAGAAGACAATGAAGATGCAGACAGAAGCATGGACTTTGTTAGACGGAGGGAGCTAATCCTATGATCCATTGAAGATGATGAAGTATATATCCATGGTAGTAACCATGAAAGACAATACATGTTCAGTTCAATATCAGAAGAAGTCTTCTTCAAAGAGAATCCTTAAAGTATCCCTGGTTGTCCATCCAGATCCATGATCCTATGATAAAAGAAAGAAGTGGAAGCTTTAGGGAATGGAATCTATAAGAAACTCCATGGACCCAACATCTAAAGAAAAACATGATAAAGAACATGAAGATTCCAAGAAAGAAGAAAATCCTGAACAACCAGTCACTATATCGAGAATCACAAGACTACCAGCCTAATATGAAAACAATCAAGCATAATTGAAAGTTGTGATGAAGAACAATATACATAAGACTTATGAATGAAATCATTGGAAGATCTAGAACTAGAGGTTCTCCTAGATGGAGGGAGAAGACTATGATGATTTCTCGTTCCGATAAACCAGACATACCTCTACATGAGTCATTATATCATCCATAGGTTGGAGTGATACATCAAGATGAATGCAAAGACTGTTCTCTAGAGAAATTGAACAAAGAGCATATGAAGAGAAACCTCAAGACCTTGACGCATACCAGAAAGAGACCCTTGTATACAGATGGAAGAAGATAACTTGGTGAAGAACCTCCAATGCACAATAGAAGCATGGTGAAGATTCGCTCTAACAGAGATATTGTATCAAGATGATTACTCAATAGATCAGATCTCATGATGACAGAAGAAGTGCCACATGGATATGTTCTAGTTTTCCAACAATGATATACTCTATTGTACATGAAGCCTTCACATAAAATCAGTGTTCCAGACTAAAGTACATTTGAAATCAAGCATTACATTATCCGTGATGAAGTCCAGAAAGAAGAAAGTGGTTCTTCAATACATGTCTCCACAGATGAGTAGATAAGAAAACATTTTGGTAAAGCTTCTATCCAAGATGTAAGAGTTTGTGTACTCAAGATGGAGCTCCTGGAGACGAATTCCTTATTGAAAAAGGAAGATGAATCCCAAGTTGGGAGGGAGCACTGAAAATATTATTGAGGACATTCATTTTCAAGATTGAAAAATAGTCTAGCTTGGACAGATTCTTTCATGTTCAGAAAGTGGATTAAGATTTCTGACGGACAGTGATTTCCCATTGTGGTTAACATGGGAAATGGTCCATATTGTTGATGTATCATAGACAACAACTTCCCATTGTGGTTAACATGGGGAGTGGTCTAGGGCAGTGTCTCTTCTTGAGGGTTACTCAAGAAGACCGGCTCGCCTCACCGGACAACGATTTCTCATTGTGGTTAACATTAGGAATGGTCCATTTTGGAGGTTGGTACAAGACAATATTTTCCTCTTGTGGTTAACAGAGGAAATGGTCTGGACAATCATTCCTTAGGGTTTATGCATTCTATCCAGGGTGCACTTTGATTAATGTAGGAGGAATGGCCCAGGGTGCGGAATGGTCCAGGCTCAACAATCAAGGACATAAATTCCTTAGGGTTTATACATTCTCTCCAGGGTGCACTTTGATTAGTGTAGGAAGAATGGCCTAGCGTGGGGAATGGTCTAGGTTCAGAAGACATGACAGTTATTATTCATTGCTTGAGAAGAATAGTTCAGATATCTCATTGTTCTACTCTGAGGGCAGATATTCTTTCAGATCTCATAGATGTGAGTGAAATATTGGCCCAGATGATTCAATTTATATCATAACATTGTTTCTGTGTAGGTTGATATCAGATGATTATTATGAATATTGTATGACAATAGATGTATACTACTGTGGTGGATGTGCTCCATTGTTCGTGACTATACGTTGCTGATCAAGTACTTGTGTGTTACTTGGTGTGGTAGTCTACCACTAGATTGTAGTTATGTACTACTATGGATAGACAAAGTTGTGTTCTATTTCTGTTTCTATTGCCTTGAATACTATCAACAATATTGGAAATGATTACTAGTTAGATGGATAATCAAAGGACAAAGATTTCCCAGACGAAAAATGGTTCAGAGCATTTACTCTTCTAGATTAGAAGAATGGCTCTTGTATCACTCTGTGGAGTGAGCATCATGTCTGATTACTCAAATAGAGTATGGTTTTGAGAGATGATGCAACTGATGACACTGATGATGATGATGGTGCTCATGTTCTAGTCATGATCTAGTCTATACAACTATGTTGATGCTACCGGGTGAATGGTATGTTTTTGTGCTCAAGACAATTACCTGTAATACCTCCCTAGCTAGGAGAGAGTGTTGATATTATGGTAGATGTGGGAGGTATTTACCTCCACGTGTAAACCTGACAAGGATAGAATAATCCAGGAAGCAAGAAGAAACTCTAATGAGTTGGCTAATAACCCTAGAAGACTTGTCGGCTCAAGAAGATAATTTATATTAGGTTATTAGCCTCCAAGAGAAGAAGTCAGCCATAAATAATAATATATACTGAAAAGACAGATACCCAGAATGATAAGTCGGCCCAAGAAGTTAGCCATAATTAGTATAAATACAGGAGGCCAATTCTCATTCTGGCAGGCAATCTCAGAATTCAAGAGCAGCACTTGTGCGCACTGCAGTTGCCTAGTTTCTGCGTAGGTTTGGAGGAGAGTTGCCGTTGCAGCTAGCAGTTACGCTTGGACTATCTCTTGGCTAGGGTTTGGACTATCTAATCAGCTCTTGTTGGTGCGCTATCCTTGGGGAAAGGTGCACTACCCTTTGTTTGGCTATCTATCCTAGGGTTTTCTTCCGGAGTGATTCTCTGTCAAGGTTAAGGTGCTCGGAGGGTGGCTTCGGCCTATGGTTGGGTGAAAATAGAGATATTGTCAATGGTAAAATGAGCACATTCATTATATTATAATAGAAAAAACTCCCTACAAGCTATGGAAAGGAAGACCAACAAATGTGAAGCACTGCAGAGTTTTTGGAAGCAAATGATACATCCAAAGAGAAGATGGAAGAATGGGAAAGTTTGACTCTCGTGTGGAAAAAGGAGTACTTGTTGGTTACTCAAGTACAAGGAAAGCATACAAGTGTAACAATATGAGATTGAACAAAGTTGTGGAAAGCATCAACGTAACAATTGATGAAACAGACAGACCATAATCAAAGGAAGAAGAAATTGAATCAATGGAATAACCATTCAAAGAAGAAGAAGAAGATGAAAAATAAGTAGAAGAGGAAGATGAAGAGAATTCGACAGAAGTAGAAGAGAAAGTTCAATAAGTGTCTCCAAAGACACCTAGAAGACCAGTACATAAGAATCATCCTTCAGATCAGATTATCGAAAACAAAGATGCATGAGTTGAGACTAGAAGAAGAATCTGTTCACCAGAACAAACACACCTAGCACTCTTATCTACAATTGAACCAAATTGTTTTGAAGAAGCCAACAATGGCGACTTTTGGATTAAGGCCATGGATGAAGAATTGGATCAAATAGAGAAAAATGACACTTGGGAATTGGTTCAAAGACCAAAGAATAAGAATGTGATCGACACAAAATGGGTTTTCAGGAATAAATTGAATGAATATGGACAAGTTACAATGAACAAAGCTAGATTGGTATGTAAAGGATATGTACAGATTGAAGGAATCGAATTTGAAGAGACATTTGGCCCAGTTGCCAGAATGGAAGCAATCTGTTTGCTTTTAGGTTATGCATGCTCCAAAAATATTAAAGTGTATCAGATGGAAGTAAAATCATCTTTTCTGAATGGGGAACTTGAAGAAGAAGTCGACATTGAACAACCATTAGGATTTCAGTTGTCAGAGAACGCAAATTATTTGTGTAAATTAAAGAAGGTCTTGTATGGTCTAAAACAAGCTCCTAGAGCATGGTACTCTAGATTGGATAAGTATCTACAACAGGTAGGGTTCAGAAAAGGAAGTGCAGACAACAACCTCTACATCAAGGTAAGTCAAGGTAATATTTTATTAATTGAAGTTTATGTTGATGATATTATTTTTGGTAGTGATGATGATAGGTTAAGCCAAGAATTTGCAAAGGATATGAAAAATGAATTTGAAATGTCGTTACTTGGAGAACTATCCTTCTTTTTGGGACTTCAGATACGTCAAAGCAACCAAGGAATTTTTATTTCTCAAACCAAGTATATTAGAGAAATGCTAAAGAGGTTCGGAATGGAAGATTGCAAAACAATTATCATTCCCATGCAAACCAGTTGCAAGTTGAGAAAAGATGATGATTCAAAGTCTACAGATCATAGGCAATACTGGTCAATGATTGACAACCTACTATATGTGACAACATCCAGACCAGATGTAATGCAGGCAGTTGGACATGTGGCATGATTTCAAGTAGCACCAAAGGAATCACCTGTATTAGCAGCGAAGAGGATTTTCAGATATCTCAAAGGAACATAAGAGTTTGGATTATGGTATCCAAAAGGAAAAAATATATCACTTATTGCCTACACAGATGCATATTGGGCAGGTTGTATTGATGACTGATGAAGAACCAGTGGAGCAACGTTCTACTTGGGTGAGTGTTTTGTATCATGGCTAAGTAAGAAACAATCATCAGTATATTTATCTACAACCGAGGCAGAGTATGTTGCAACACCATCATGTTGTACACAGGTTCTTTGGATGAAACAAACTCTGACAGATATACAGGTTGAGTATGATGATCCCATTCCAATATATTGTGATAATACAAGCGCCATCAATATCTCAAAGAACCCGATGATGCACTCCAAGAAAAAGCACATTCCAAACAAGTATCACTTTCTATGGGAGCAAGTTGCAGAAAATAACATCAGAGTTGAGTATGTGGGCACAAAAGAAAAAGTGGCAGACATATTTACAAAACCACTTCCACGGGAAGCCTTTGAGTATCTTCGCCAGAGACTCAGAGTTATTTATACTCCAAAATGAATGCTTTTGAATGCTTATCTTATTTTTCTTATATGTACATGATGAAGAACCATAAAGAGGACATTTCAGCCAGGGGGAGCAGCCCCGGATGGAAAGATACATTTTCCATTGATGACAAAGGGGGAGAGATTCATTAGATGTAGAGGACAGAGGCATGGTTCCGAGGGGAGCAATGGTCACAAAGATGCAGATGAAAAAGACATGTTTCTAGGGGGAGTGTGAGTGATATGACTTTAGTATTGTATGACATAATTTCAGTTTTGCATCAGAGTGTTTCCATCAATGCCAAAGGAGGAGATTGTTTATTAAGGGTGGTTGTCATTGATGTCAACCCTTGAAGAAAGCCTAGTAGCACAAAGGTTTGGGTAATGGAACCAAGTTTGTTTGATGTAAATATGACTCATTATTGTATTTTCATGATTGATAATAAGTACAAATGGATGAAATCCAAAGTGGTCCCCTTATGGTGAAATCCCTCACAGGAAGACGCTTTGTGGATTGAGTTATCCTAGAAGTATGGTTAGAGAACCCATGCTTATTTGTGGAATAATGAGATCAAGGCCAGTGAATTTGTCATTGAAACTATCCTAGATGGATATTTCTTGTCATTCCATTTTAGTGGTATGTGGAACGCCACATAACTCCTCACGGTTAGAGAGTTATGGCCATGAGAAGTTGGAGAACCCAGGTTTGGGTAATGGACCCAAGTTTGTTTGATGGATAATGGTATGAGTTTTGATATGTTTTCAGGTAATACTATTCTATATGGATAGTACATTTCATTCCATTTTTGGTGGTATGTGGAACATCACATAATTCCTCACGGTTTGAGAGTTATGGCCTTACGAAGTTGGAGGACCCTCATATGTCATCTAGAAGCCTCATAAGGTCAAAATAGTCAAAGTGGTTTAAGAGATTTTAGAAGGTAAATAATAAAGTGAAGTGATGAGTGTACTATAATTCAAAGTGAATACAATATAAATTATTTAAATAATAAATTTAATGGAGAATTTAGAAGTGGGTTAACCCTAAAATAAGGAAAGTGGGCAAAGTGACCTAGAAGATGTTTTTAAGGAAGCTACTTGGAGAGTATAAATAAGAGGCAAGGCTCTCTCATTTTAGATCACACTTGAGATTATTGAATATATATAGGTTTATAAGGTAACCAAAGGATATCTAAGCCGAATTTCAGAGGGAACGTGAAGAAAAGAAGGTCGGAATTCAAGGGAGGATAAATTCCTTTGATGATGCTTTCTAAGGTATGTTATTTACATGTCATCTCACCATTTTCGTAATAACTTGTTTTATAGAATGATTCAGACCATGAAATTGATATGACATTGAGGAAGCATATCCAAGTATCCGTGGTAAAAAATTTAGGTTGTGGGTCGTTGTATTTTTGGATTTACACTCCGAAATTAGGTTTTGTGACTAGTCCTAAAACTAGTCTAAAACAAGTGTTTCGGGTAAAAACGTCATAACTTCTTCATAAAAGAATCAAATTCAGTAAGAAAAAATGTGTTGGTTAGAGTATAGTCTTTAGTATTTTTTGTAACATTTTCAGATCCATTCAAAAAATATTCCTTGCATGTCACACTCTACAAGGTTTCTCTCTAAAATAAGCTAGAATTCAACAAGGTATGCCATTTTTGCTATGAATCCTTTTCTGAGAGGTTCCAAGTAGTGACACCTAGAGGAATTGCATAAAACACACTGAAGAACATTGTGTATCATTTTCATATCTTCATTCATTATAGGTACATAGTTATGATTATTTCAAGTTAGGGTTGTTGACTAATCCAAAACTAGTCATGTGAGACTAAAGAAAAGTTTGATAAAAATAATAGTCTCTTGTTGTTAAAGTTAAGGAAGGTTTGCAGGTATGTGATCATATACACCAGGTCTATTACATAGTTACAAATCATTTTTGGATGATCAAATTTATGAGGGATTTTGGTTGAGGTACATGTTGGGTACATGGTTGAGACAAGTAGTTGATGAGTTGGCACATACATGAGGTGTACAGTTGATGACGTTGGTACATATTGATGAGTCATAGTTGAGGAGTAGTTGACACGTGATTGGTACCTACTTGGTACTTGTTTGGATGCACTTGTTTATGGTATATGTTGATTACAGGTTGTTTGGTATAGGTTGGTGCATGGTTGATGCACTCTTTCATGGTATAGGTTGATTACAGGTTGAGGTACATGTTGATGAATGGTTGATGCATGGTTCATGTTTATTGGTACATGTTTACAATGGTATATCTCACAGTGATAGTGTGATAGTGGTTCCATCATTCTACTTCTACTTCAGGGAGGTTGGACAAGGAAAGGACAGGTGGTTGTAGCCACCTTCCGGTTGTAGCTGAAAAACATAGGGGTTGTGGCCTCCTTCTGGTTGTAGCTAGAGAATTGGGGAGTTGGAGTTTCCCTTAGGTTGTAGCCTGAGAAACTAGGGGGTTGGAGCCTCCTTCCAATTGCAGCTGGAAAACAAAGAAAGTTGGTGCTTCCAATGAATGTAATTCTTCAATACATATAAGAAAAAACATTCTGTGGTTTTCTCCCGCTTTGGGTTTCCACGTAAAACACTGGTGTACTGTGTATGTGTATTATTGTTCATTTGTTCATTGTTCATTATTGGATGATAATTATACATTGATTTAACACTTGGATTATTTGGTTAAAAAGGATTACTATTGATCTATTACTGATTCACCTCCCCCTCTTAGTAATCCAACAGCTCCATCTCAAAAAATGGAACAAAGAGGAATTCGAAAAAAAATTCAAAGCCAAAAGAGAAATGTAAAATCAGATGGAGAGGGTACAAAAATATATGATCCTAGAAGGCCGAACAGATAAATTGATACAAATAGAGGCCTCCTTGAAACTTCAATTAGAGGACTGTGCCAAGCAATAAGATCTTCTTTGGAGACAAAAATAAAAAATCCAGTGGCCCAAAGAGGGGGGAAAATTCTAAATTTTTTCACAAATCCATGATCTAGTGTTGACATCATGAGAAAATCGCCACCATAAAAGACAATTGTGGAAACTTACTTAAGGATCATATAGGCATATAAAAGGAGTTAGTCCATCACTATAAATCTCTCATTTTGGAACCACATCTAGACAAGCAATTGGCCATCCAAAAAATCACCCACCGTATTCCTAAGCTCATATCATAGGAACATAATGAGGCCCTTCTAAGACCTATTTCTCTAAGAGGAAGTTGAACAAACAGTCATGGAAATGCCCAAAGGTAAATTGCTGGAATTGGATGGCTTCACAAGGGACTTCTTTTAGGCTTATTGATCGATTATCAAGCACAATATGTGGACACTAGTGGAAGACTCTCATAAATTCTCCAATGTTTTTACAGCCTTTGATGCAACCTTTTTAGCTGTGATCCCAAAAGAATAAAAAGTGGAGGACCCTAGTAAGTTCAGATCTATCTTCCTCTGCAATGTTGTTTACAAAGTCATCACCAAAGTCATAGTGAACCGCTTAAAATTAACCCTTCCCTATATGATATCTCCGAAGAAAACATGATATGTAGAAGGCCAACAAATTCTAGATGACAATTTTTGGTTCATTAAAGGATACATTCTCTAAAAACTACCAAGTCACTTGGAATGCTTATCAAATTGGACATGTCCAAAGCTTTTGATAATCTTAGTTGGGAATATATCCAACATATTCTGATAGCCTTTGGCTTCTCCCCATTTTGGGTCAAATTGAAAATGGCTCTCACCTCATTTTCCTTCTTTTCTATCATGGTCAATGAATCTCTCTCAACAACCTTCTCCCCCTCTTACAACATTCACCAAGGAGACCCGTTATCCCCATTTGTCTTTATCTTAATGAGTGAAGGTCTGGGCCGAGATATACAAGTAGAAGTGATAAGAAACAAGATAGGAGGATTGAGATTCTTTAGGGATGATCTTCCTGTATCCCATCATTAATTTGTTAATGACACAATGCTCATGGGTATTCCAATTGTTCAAGAAGCTCAGGCCATCAAGCAAGTTCTTACTGACTTCATGGAAAACTCAGAAACTTCCATCAATCAAGGTAAATCTCAACCTTTTTTCTTTATCACACCTCTTTCTATTCAACTTCATATCTCCAGGATTATTTGTTTTCAACAAAGCTCCCTTCCGTCCAAATACGTAGGTGCACCCCTTTGTATAAAATTCTCTCCACAACTCGTCTTGGGAGGAAATTCTTTCCAAGATGGATAAAAAAATGGCCATCTAGTATTTTTTCTTGTTCAAAATACCAAGTCACTTAGGATTTCTCAAATCAGTCCTTCAACCATGCCTTTATATCTCTTCTAATCCCTAGATGATCTGAAATCCATTCTAAAGGTTATTCACAATCTACATAGATCCTTCCTCTCGGGAGGAGCTCAAAAGTAGAGAAAATGGGCATTGGTCACTTGGGATAAACTATGTTAACAAAAAATTATAGGGGGTCTAGGGATCTGTGACCCTGAGGTCTTAAGATCAACCCTCAATGCCAAGACTTGGTGGATATGGATACAGAGTAAAGGAAACCTATGGATTAGGATTTGTCAAGGAAAATACCGCCCACACATTGAAATGCAAGATCTCATACACCTAGAAGGAAACATTATAGATTCCATGATTTAGAATACCATATGGAAAAACAAGAACATAATTCAACAAAATTGTTTCTGGGAGGTTTGGAATGGAGGACACACCTTATTATGGGATTATGCTTGGAAACAACACCTTTCTTGGCGTGCTCGAGAAGACTTACACTTGATATGATATAACATTATAAATAAAGGTGAACCAAGGATACAACAATACTGGACCCCCTCAAATCCTACAAATAAATGGATATCTTGGATTCCCAAAGAACAATGGATTCCTCTCTCACGATATCTTGAATGGGAATGCTTCTGGCATGAATTATCCACTTGAAAAACAAAGGTTCAGGAAGAGCAAGATAAGATTCGATGGGGTTTCAAACCTCAAGGTTGTTTTAATCTCAAAGAATATTAATGCCTATCAACAAGACATATTGATCAACCTCAACAAGATAAATGGGTTAGGATTGGGAAACAAAAATTATGGCCCAAAGTCTCCTTCTTTCTCTAGTTGCGGGCTCATGGAAATTTTTTGACCTAGGATAATTTGATCTCTAGAGGGTTCCACGACCCAATATTTTTCCCTTTCTACAACCAAGAGGGATAATCACTAGAAAAAATTCTCAATAAATGCTTCATGTCAAATACCTTATGGGATAAAGGTGTCATAATTACTATCATAACATCATATCGCAATAGAACCAACTTGGCTAAAAATATAGAAAAATGGCACTTCGTTGTCTTCTCTAGCCCAATCCAGAATCGAGCATGGATACTCTTCCCAGAATTTCTACTTTGGGAGATTTGGAAGGAAATTGATTTAAGGATATTAAAGAATGGATTCCAGGAGATGGGAATTCTATGGGAAAATATCAAGCGAAGCATATGAGAAACCACTCTCACCTCCAAATGGTTGGAGCAAGATAGAAAATGATCAGATCAGGAAGCAAGCATCCTTAGAGCCTTATATCTCCACCAAAAATCCACTATCCTTTCCTTGAGAAGACCCTCTCCTCATCATAGTCCTTCTTCTCTTTGGTCGCTCCCCCCCCCCCCNGCCCCCCCCCCCCCCTCTCCCCCCTCTTTGGTTTTATTAATCTCAATTTTTATGGTGCCTCCAAAGGCAACCCTAGGCCTATTGGTCTTAGAGGAGCCTTAAGAAATGATATGGGAGACCTTCTATGGATTTATGTTGACAATATCAGAGTGGAAAACAAAAATGCCACAAAACTACATGCCTTATAAAGGGGCCTTCTCATCACAATTCAACAAGGATATCATAAGTTGGTGGAAAAAGGAGACTCCCAAATAATTAGTCAGATGATCGAGAAAATGTACCAAGGCTCCCCAAACAGCAAGACCTCCCTCAGATGGTGATTAGAATGGAGTCTAGACTGCATTCAATCCCTTCTTCCTTTGATTGAAATCATCATCCCATCCCACACCAAAAGAGTAGAAAACAAAGTCATCGATTTTATAGCCAATGAGGGAGTCACTAGAGAACTTTAGTTGTTGTATTCTCATTAGGATCCCTCTGATCGAAAAACCCTCAACATTGATTTCCTAACTTTGGCTCAAGTAGATCTTGCCTCCTCGGATGGGGTGAAAGGGATGAGAATATGTGAAAATATATATGGGGGGGGGGGCTCTTGATGAACCATTCTCTACTTGGTTCCCAACGATACACTTGGTAGCCTCTCCTGATGATTGTGCTCGATGAAGAGTTATGTAGAAGGTGTTGGAATATTGGTGGAGCTTCTCACTCCATTGTTGGTCATTCTTCCTATACTGCATTGGATTTGGAAGGAGTACTTACCCTCCTTGTAAATGAAGGATCATAACAATGGAAATTTACAACCCCAGGCTGTCATTTTCAGACCTCTTGAATTTAGTAGACTTCCTCCATGGATGGGTTTTTCACTCCTTGCATTTTTTCCTCGTGTTGTTCTGCACCTTCATTACCCTTTGGTTCATCCCCTGTCTTTTGGTGTTATTTCTAGTTTCCTTGTTATTCCCTGGTTCTCCCCCTTTCCTTCCTTAGGGTTATGGTTCTTTCTTATGGCATGAAGAAGTTCCCCCCGTCGTACCCGAGGTCATTGTGGTAGGCATGCTACATTAACGACACAATTGGATGTTGAAGAGTTTGTTGCAATATTCAATGCCACCACTCCATCGCATGTTCATGCAGAGATTGAATTAGGTGAAGTTGACACCAAACTTCATAGGCATTTCATCGAGGACACGACTTTGGATGTAGATGTATGTTCATGGGTCCTTGACATTGGTTCTTCTTGCACCAAAGAAACAAAATACTTCAAGACAATGGATTTATATTGGCAAGTCAAGTCTCTCATGGGTAGAGTGCTAGTAGAATGGAACCACAAGGTCTTCACTCAATGAAATTGTGACATAGCACTTGCGTTCGTGGGATATTAAAGAATACCCCTAATTTCACTAGATATTGATACATACCCCCCAAAATCCTTTTGTTGAACCCCCCTCCCAATACATCTTTCCAGTAAAGGAAAACCTTATTTACTAGATACCCATTTTTATACCCCCCAATATCTATAGACCTGTTGATACCCCACATCCTCACCCCTAATACCTACAATATATTGAATTTATTTTTCACAATTTAAAACCCCCCTTTATGAATGAATGCGATAATATATTGGTCAATAAGGTGAATCCCCCATGAATGAAAAAAGGCTTACAATGACAATTCTCTTTAGTTAGATGATGTCCAACTACATATAAAGTTGTTCGACCACAAGCTGATCCTGTAATACCCCAAGTTGAGCCCCAATTGTAATGTACATATAGGCTGGTCAGCTAAGATAGTTTTGGCCAGAGTGCCTTTGTAAATATGTTTTGAGGCCAGAGTTCCTATGTGATTATTAGACCAGGGAGCATGAATTGCTAAAACGCATGTGTGCCTATATTGTAATTTGTAATTATACTCAAGATATCATTAATAAAGTACATCACTGCTACAGACAAACCATCCAAGAGATGGGGGGGGAAACTCCACTAGAAAGCGAGAGGGGGATACGAGTCTAGGAAAAGGGCTAAGCAAAGGGGGATTAAGCCCAATGGAATATTATATTAATTTAATATTAATATTCCTTAAAGTTAAAGTTATGGATAAAACATATCCTAAGTTTCTAAAGTGGGAACAAGGTGGGGTTCCTTAAGCGCCATGTGTCATAAAGGACACATGCATATGCAATTTGGGGGATATAGTGTAATTTCCCATTTTTTGGGGAGAAGGATTCTTTCATTCATTCATGATGTTGACCATTCACTCATCCATGCTACCAATCGACACATGTGCCTATACCTGGGAAGATTAGAGTTGAAGAAGCGGGTTGTCAGGCCCATATGTTGAATAGAAGGGTTGTCGGGCCTGTGAGTAGTTTTATCTAGGTGATAAAATGCTGGGAATTGTTCCCTAGTGCATTGGGAAATAGTTGCAGGGCTCTGATACTTCCTGTTCGACATGTTGTTGAAGCTCCAGAAGGGAAGTGGGGAAGTCGAGGGATTGTTGAGAAGAGAAGGGGCACACTTCTAGCGGTGGGACATGCATGTTGGGAATGAGAGACTGTAAGCTAGTTGCATTAGTTGGGCACCTTGGACTGAGAATTTATGTTGATTATTACACCTTAGATTGGCTTAAGATTCCCTTTTCCTTGGTAGAGTTTAGCCCCAGCTCGAGGGTGACTCACTGTTGAGATTACAAGCAGTGTGGTATATACATGGGAGGAACGTGGAAGGTATGCATGTAGTTGGTGTTTATTTCACGAGATAAGTGTATATCATGTGATTATTTCAATTACCGGGTGTGTGTAATTATGAGTTTTCTGTCATGGAATCTCTGTTATTTATATGTATGAATTATTTTTGTTGTATGTTGTTATTATTCCGCTTAACTCTATTCATATGCATAATATATGATTTAATTTAAGGGTATCAAAATTCATAATTTTTGGAGTGGCCTTGCCTAGCAGGAAAATGGGATGCTACAATGTGGTATCAAAGATGTAATTATGAGAGTTTTGTGTGGCATGGCCCAACCTAGGTGGTTGGGAACGTTATAAAGTGGCACCAGAGCTATAATTGGGAGAGTTTTGTGTAGCATGGCCCAACCTGGGTGGCTAGGAACTTTACAAAGTGGTATCAAAGCCCAATTTTCAACACTAAGCTTCGATGGGGCAAGTTAGAAAAAATTTGAAGCATAAATTCATAGAGAATTAATTTATGGAGTATGTTTGTAACTTGTTTGATTAAACTATTGCAAAAAATTGAGAGAAATCTCATGGGTAATGTGAAGAGTCGAGCTCATAAATTAAAAATAATAAATTAAAATCTCTAATGGAGAAAATCCAGGCCTGTAGATGGCCGAATTTTTGAGTTTATAGAGAGGCCATGGCACTGAGGACAAAATTGAGCGAAATTGGGAAAAAGCCCCAATTTTTGCAACAAAAATATGGAGAAATTCGACGGGGAAAGGTAAAAATTCTTATGCAAAGATCGAATTGGATTTATAGGATAAAAAATGGCAGTGTGAAGTTTAACTATGGAGCTTTAATGGTGGGAGAAGAAAGAATTGAAAATTACGTATTCTTGGCATTTTGGAAAAAAATGCGAAATTCGACAAATTTGGAAGAAAAATTTGGGTATTTTTCCATACGATGACGTCAACATGACATGGAGGCCACACGCCAGCTGATGTGGTAGAAGAAAGATGTGTACTGCCACAATGGTAGGTACATGTTGGATGGAATGAAAGTTGGAAAGTAATGTGGAGCCATGTGGCAGTACAACTGTCAGTCCTATGAAACTGTGGTAAGATATTGGAATTTGTCTAAGTGTTAAGGTATTGCAGAGTACAAAGAGGATTGGATGTGTGGGAAAGGCATCACACAAACCCATGAACCCACAATGGATTTTTGGAAATTTGGCTAAGTACCAAGACTTTGAGTGTGAAGAGTATGACAACGAAGAGGTAATACACTGGGAAGTGCTGTGACATTTCAAGATTTGTTTAAGTCCTAAGGATCGGTCAGGAAGATGGGTGGATGGAGTTCTAAGAGTAAAATAAATATGGGATCATCCAAACCCACGGTGAAAATTTTAAAATTTGACTAAGTGTCAAGACTTCACGGGTGTGAAGGATATCACAGAGGTGACGAATCATAAGGAAATGACCGCAGACCGCGGTGAGATCTCAGAGAAAATGACTAAGTATAGGTGTATAATGGATACGATGGAACACCACGGTGCCTTTTGGAGGAGGTGGAAATTATAACATGAATGAAATGGACTCATGAAAATGCGATAAAATTAAGAAAAAATTCTAATATAGGTGAAATGTTTTGATTACTGAGATTGAACCAGAGTTCAGATAAGACAGTTATCGAGTATCAGGGTCATGTTGAGCATTCTGATATTCAAGATAATGGACCAAAGGTTAAGATCTAATTCAAATATATTCAGATGGTGGTTGAGCATTGAAGCTATGATTCTCGAGCTAAAAAAATTCTCTTCCCTGTCATGCCATTAACAATATTCCTGCTCAAATATTTTGAAGGGTGACACGAGAGTTAGTCATGAGAATTCGTGGACAACATAGTCCATGTATTCACTCAAGAATGTATATAAAAGAAGAATATTAAGAATTCACAAGAAATCATAAATAAATTATTTCTGACCCAAGAACGTCATTTGAAGTAAGTAGAATTCAACAGAAAGATCAATAAACCAAGACATGGATGATTCCCAAGGAACTTATAATTATGAAGATGAAGGTATAATATTTGGTATGGGCATGGGGGCTATAATAAAAAAATCTAATGGGCACGAAGAAGATAGAAAGGGAGAAATAATGAACTTGGTAGAGACCATAAAAGGTTTTCAAAAGGATGTCCAGAGTTATAAAGATGATAACAAAAATATTATGAAAGACAAGGAGTAGAAAGAAGGCTTTAACATTAAGTTAATGCAGAACTTGGAAAAAATAGAGAAGAATATGGATAATGAGACTGAGTTAGGAAAACCAGAGAGTCACATGTCTCATGATGAGAGGAGAAGAACCATAGGTGTTGGTAGGAATCACCATCACTCCAAAAGGCATTCAACTAGGACAACACACAATAGTTCAAGTCCATTTCCTGTCAGGAAGAACAAGAAGAGGTTTGGGGTGGTTGAGCTACAGGGAGAAATGAATAAAATCAAACCACCTACATTTGATGGTGAACACAAGAAGGATGAGTATGCAGAGACCTGGTTGTTGGGCATGGGAAATTATTTTTAGTTGCATAATTACTCTTCAGGTATGAGGAACAAGGCAGAGTTATTTCTTCAAATTTGGAATGATTGCTTGAGGAAGCTACCAGCTAAAGACATCCAGACTTGGTGTGAAATCTAGAAGACTCTCAATGGAACTATGATTAGAAAAAGACTTCAAGATGACAATTATGCATACCAATTGGGGATGTTGAGTAAGAAAGAGATCATACATGTTTCATGATAAAGTAGGAGTAATGAGTATGCATGAAGCTAAGGCCATGGAAATATGAAGATATGGTTTTCCTAATAGGTGAGAAGGTTGAAATTTGGTTAAAGACGAGCATAGGTACTCAAGGAAAGAGTGTTATGACAAGGATTCCTCACAAGATGATCAAAGGTCAAGGATGAATAATGTTAAGGTATGAGTCTATGTTCATCCATGAAGGCTTGGGAATCCACTACAAGAAATCCAATCCTACTTGTTTGCACGTAACTCTACTTAAAAAGGTTCGCAAGAGGAACCTTTCTGAATGATCTTCCACTACATGTGTGTCCATCCTCTGCATCACTGTCACTGTCTGAATTTTTGAACATTAGATTTAAAATCCAATTGATTATTGTATCTTCAGTATATTCTTCTCATGCAGTAGCATCTTAATATTCAGTTTCAAAAAGTGTAGAAACTTCCCTCTAGGTCCCTTGAAGAAATACTTCTCTGCTTGACTATATGATTCTACTCTGTCGATAGAAAACTCAGTAATGTACCCTCCAATAGTGCTATCAAACCAGAGATCCACTTCTCTAGACACAACGTTATCGACTTTCTTGACTTTCTTAATCAGTGTCGTTGTCCAAACCACATGTGGTCTAGATCTGATTTCGAACTGAGTGTCTGCCAGTTTGGCTAGCCACTCGTACAACTCCTTATGAACTCCTGCAAAGAAAATATCGTGCACATTAGTAAAGATGTACCTTCCCAACCAGTCTTATGTACTAATGCTAGGTTTCTTGTTCTGAGTTTCGGTGAAGTCCCTTTCTTGTTCTTCTAACCACTTCTGAATCTTTGTCTTCAATGGAAGCCACCTTGACATTCCATCAAGAATATCCCAGTCCCGACAACAAAACTCTTTGTTGGAATAGGGGAAGACCCAGGGTTCAACTCTAACAACGCACCAACAAACCCTAACTACTGGCCCTTTCGACAACACCTGCGAAGTAGCAATAGGGGGGTTGCAGGACACAGGTGTCTACAACCAGAGGAAAAGCAAGATGATTCCAGAACAACAACGCAAGAAATCCTAGAGATTCTTAACAGTCTTATACTTAAATTCACGAAGTTAGTTTATATCGCTTATCTTCAGTATGAAAACAACAATGCAATAATAGTATAAAAGATAGGAAATAACACAACATCAACCACATAAAACAACAATATTTTACGTGGTTCACCCTCTCCCTAGGGCTACGCCCACATAACTGTGTTTAATGATTAAGTAGATGAAAATATATAGTTCTATCTGCGCACTCAGCTGCAAATCCTTCTCCCTCTCTCCTCTTTATCTCCAAACCCTACACACCCAGCTGCAGAGTCAATCTTCGCACCCAACTGAAGATCCAAAAATACCATAATTCTCTAACGCATGACACTTTTACATTCCAACCTTGAATTCTTCTAGACCTATTTTTATCATTTCATGACTCTTAGAAACCCTAGACCGAAGTCCAGGTGCCAAAACCCTAGGTGTCAAAACCAGCATTTTAAGGACTTCGCCAACTTGTTCTTCCTTCTTCTCCGCGAGGTGCCCCAAAGCACCCATTAATGTCTTCTTCCTCTTGCTGTCTTGTCCATGGTATATCCTCTTCGCTTCTTTATCTTCCTTGATCTTCTCTTTCAACGACTTGCTTTCCTTTACTTCGTTCCTTCTTTTATGCTTCTTTAACCACTTCAACCCTTCCTCGGTTTGTGTGCCTTCCGTACACTTTGTACTTCGCCTTTGTTCTTCCTTAATATTTTCTTTCTTCCTTAATACATTACCAAGGGCCAACACTACTAATCAAAGTGCTCAGTGGAATCAAGTGTTGGACCTAGTATTATGGGGTTGGCATTGATGAAAAGAGTTGGTATTGGAATTGATACAAAAAGAACCAAGTAGATGTCAATAAGTTCGGTATAAAAGTCTCAACCAGTCAAGCCTTAAGTCGAGTTGTAAATAATTGTCTCGACTAGTAAAACCCTAAGTCAAATCAAAACAATTAAATGGGTCAAGACGACTATCTAAATGAAAGGAGAAAAGATCAAAGCTGATTGTTTCAATAAAATGCAGTAGATATCAAGAAGTCTGGTATAAACATCTCAACAAGAAGTTGAAGTTGAAGAAGTTGAAAAATTCAAAGTCAAAGAAATCAGGGGTTGAAATCGAAGGTCGAAATCGAAGAGTTTGAAGAAGTCGAAGGTCGAAGTCAGATAAGTAGAAGAAGTCGAAGGTTGAAGTTGGATAAGTAGAAGAAGTCAAAATTGAATAAGTCGAAGATCAAAGCCGAAGTTGAAGTCGAATTCAAAACCGAAGTAAGTCAGGACGACCAAAGTCGAATTGCACAAGTCAATTTTCTTCTAAGTCGAGTCGGTCCAAGAAAGAAGTAACCTAAAGTTCGAAGTCGAAGAAAACTTAAATTGGAAAATACAAGTCAGGTCGAGGCTGAAGCAATTTGGGTGGACCAGAATCGAAATACTCAAGTCGAAAGTTCTCCTAGTTGAGTCAACCAAAAATATGTTTGTCGTTCGAATGAGGAAGAAAATACAAAAAAAGGGTGAAGACCAAGTCAAATCTTTGGTGACTAGCAGCTGAGAGGGAACTAATTTTAATACCCACCATCAAGTAAAATGTTTACAAGTTGAGTTTAAATAGTCATCAATAAAGTATATATGTGGAGGTCGATTTAGACATTCATGAAAAGGTAAAATGTATTGAATTTGATCTGGCATCCGATGACGAAAGAAAAATCTGTGAAAGATTCTTTCAAAGAACCATCTGTACCGGCCACCTCGCACATGTTCTGGGGAAATTTTTCAGTTTGTATCTAATTGGGCATGTTCTGCACAAAACCCATGTCGTAGAATTGTAAAATTCGTTTCCAACACTCCATAATATTCTTATGAAATCAATGTCTAATTTTGTGTATGAAAATCAATTAATGAAATCACCATTTGTGTTAATTAAATGAAGGGGTGCAATGTTTCATTACTAAAAGACACAATGGTTCAACCTTATACCTTTTGTAAAGCATATAATAAGACAAACAAGGTGAAAGGAAAGTGTCTCTATGGTCTACATCAGAAGATCATAAACAAGTACAGAGTCCAAGGAAGAAAGTCGAAGCTACTTATGAAGTGAGCGTGGAAGGGTGGAGCAAGGAAGGACTAATGTCCTTTATTGATTAAAGTTTGAATACAAGAAGTTGATTCTTCCTATGGTTGGTACCCTAAACAAGGGATTTGGTGCCTTCTAGGGTTGGTGCCCTAAAACAAGGAAGTTGGTGATTCCTAGGGTTGGCGCCCTAAAACAATGAAGTTGGTGCTTTCTAGGGTTGAAGCCATGAACAAGGAGATTGGTGTCTCCCAATTATTATTGTAACTTGTATTAATGTATTGATTTTATATTCAAGTTTACTGTTGTTGATCAATTGTTGTTAATAAGTTAAAATTATTAAAATTTAAATAACTAACCAATATTGATTCAACCCCCCCTCTCAGTATTGACCAAGTTTCCAACATCAAGATGCAAAAGCATATCATTGAGTGGATGAAATAGTGAAATCCCATTCACCATAAAGGGTGTCAATGTATAGATAAAGTAGTACACTGTGGGAAATACTTTTCTAAAAGGATTTAAATGTTAAGATTCTAGGCTTCTAAAAGAGGAAGAAAAAGTGTATTCATAGAAATAAGATGTAATATCTCCAAGGATTGGTCATATAGTTTTGGCAATATCACCTCCATGATTGTTGTCAGAGTAGAAAAGTGGAAGCATGGTTGGATTATATAACTTTAGGGGTGAATTAATGTAGGTGCGTGCATACTAAATAAGTGCCAACAAATGCATAAGCAATGCATCATGTGCAGATTGGTTTTGGAGGTATATAGGCATACTTATGGGAAATGCACCACTAGGTGGATGACAACTTATTTTGAGTCTCTTGCAACACTCCGAGAGCTATAGTAGAATTAAATAGGAAATGGTTGATACAATGAGAGAATGTTGGGTGCACTCCCAAGGTGTTGAGCACATACCCAATGTGGATTTGGATAGCAAGTCAAAATAATTCAAGCATGAAGATGATTTTCTGAGGGGAAATCAATAAAGAACCATAAGAAAGAAAATGGTTCTATGTGACTTGGTATGCAGAAGATAGGGTACCTTAAAGAACTCATCTCAAATGAAAAAGAGTTGTTGATGATAATCCAAGAGGTTGGAAGTATCACTAGAATGTATGATAGAAAATAAAAGTAGTGTCAACTGCTTCCAGATAATCTCTACGAAATTGGAAAATAAGACATTGTGTAGCATCACAATATGGTGGAAATTGACTAAGGAAGTCAAGTTGAAAACCAAATGGGTCAGGAAAGGAGAAAAAATGGTTCAAGCAACTACACGGGTTGATGTGTTCAGTCTAGAAAAGGGATGAATCAATTTGGCCCAAAAAGTAAATGGAGGTTGAATATCTAAAGTAAATAAGAGAGCATGGTTGGGAATGTAATTTGTTCGTGTATGTGCTTGGTCTGAAGGATCCAAAAAAAAAAGAGGAATGTTGAAAGTTAATATCAACATAGTATGTGGATGGAAAATCAAAGGTAGTCAAGAGTGAAATTGGCTAAAAAAGTGCTCAAGGAGGAAATAATCATGTGCAGTGATTACAGTGAAAATTGAGGACAACCAGTAACAACAAAGAAGGTCGTACATGAGAAAAGAGGTTGCCGCAATTGTATAAAAACAAATATAATATGGCTTGTTAGGCATCCATACTTAGCACATGAATTGGAATGCATATGAATTTATGAGAATGCTAATGATGCATTATTAGTGCATATAGATATGCATTAATGAATGTATATATATATATATATATATATAACATATTGAATACTAGAAGTAGTTTATTGTTATACATATGATTATGAAAGTTGCTAATGACAAATTTTGTGCCAGGAAAGAAATAATTATTGCATGGTTGCAAGTGTTGTTGTTGATGTTGGTACATATGGAAGACATCCATATGAAGGAAGCTCCTACTAATACTAGCTAGCCATGTAGGATTAAATGTATTTAAGGGCAACTATGCAGGTATACATTTTATGTATTTATATTGCATAATTGTTGAAGGAGAATTTAGGTAAGAATTCCCCCAATCAGAGTTTATTATATAAATTACATTATTGCATAATTTGAATGCATTAATGGAAATATGATACTGTTAAGACCATTTCCCGTTTCTAAGTTTCCCTCCCCTTTCCATTTTCCCAACTTCTTTTTTTCCTTTGCTTTTCCCTCTTCTATACTTATCTGAATTCCCCTTTTCTTTTCTCCCTTCTCTTATCCCTTTTTAGTTACTATAGTCATTTTTCTTTTTAGAATGGTGGGTTTGCGGGTTGGAAGACTCACGGGTTCTCACTTCCATCCATATTCTCATATCATGAGTCTGATTGACCGTCGTGTTATTCTATACTTAACCATTTCTGTAGCCGCGATTTTGCGGGTTCAAGCTTTCATATTCCAAGTTCCGCGATATCCATTTTTCACCCAAAGATCTACGATCTATATTATGACCATCATGTTGGAGATTTGCATAGAGAAATTGAGAAAGAAGAAGCAAGAGAGAAAGAATGGAAGAATTCTCATTAACCGTAGTCCACACTCAAAGAGTGAATAATTTACAATAGATATAGGATACATGGTATCAGAGACGATGGACTACTAAGCAAAAGCTACACCAAATTAGTTTTGCAGGTACTGAAGATTGAAGAACGCAGAAAAGATGGAATATATGTTTTACTCACCGATAATAATTCTCATGCTTCATAAATATTTGGAGTGGAAGCCAAAGATTCAAAGTATTCTCAGAAGTAGAGGCTTATACCAAATAACCATGGCAATGGAAGTGGAGCCTGATTTCGCCGATGAGAAAAATGACTTTCTCAACAGACAAGATATGGCCATACGATTTATCTTCTTGTCTATTTCTCTTGAAATTGTCCATCAAGTATATGATGACTCACAAGAATCAACTCCAAATGAATTATGGTACATATTGGAGGTTCTATTTGGAAATAAAGAAGATTGTGAATATTCCATGCAAGAGATTGAATGGATAGATCCAGAAGAGAAGCCATAAGAAGATCAAGCCTCTTATTATGAAGAGTCTTCTACACAAGTATTTGCACAAATTTGTATTCCATTAATTGAAGATGATGTCTACTCGATTTCATATTTATTTTCTGAATTTCATGTGGAAGATATATGGCATGCATCTCAGGGGTCACATGCACACACTTTTCCATGCGCAATGCATGCATCTTAGGAGACAAAAAGGGAGTCGCGCACATCAGACTCAATTCTAATATTTTCTGAGAAAAATTTGCAGAATAAAATTGTATATTTGAATTCCTCTCGGGAAAATATTCAATTTCAAAAAACAAATCATCTGAAACGAAGTCTAGGAAGTCAAGTTATGATCGTTTTAAAATCAACAAAATTTCAGCATTTTTTCGGAAACGGCCGCACGGTTTTCAAAGTTTCATCCAAACTTTATTTGGATATTATTCATTACAAGAAGAGAAAGTGGATATGTGTGGAAATATCAATGGTGCATCTAATTCATTAGATCCATGCAAACATCTACATCTTCAACGAGCACAAACTTGCACAGTTGCGAGGTCTTCTTGGAGTGAAGGACATGGTTGCTTAGCAACTGTTTTTTGTTCCTTCTCATATTTTTTTTATGCATTGCAATTTGAGGGGGGGGGGGGGGGT
>ML783060.1:349556-362195 GCA_009831015.1 Picea engelmannii
GAATATTCCACCTGGAGAATATTCTCTTTCAGTTGACACTTCAGTTTGACTAGTTGAGTTGAGTTTAGATGTTGCATTGGTTTTGTCACCATGCAACATTGGGATCATCACCAACTAATGCGCACTTGCCTTGGGATCATCACCAAAATTATGCATTACCCTTGTTTCCTTGATTTAATTCCTCACTACTCTCTGTTCAGTCAGTTAATTGAAGACTAGTTGACTAGTTAACTCAACTAGGTGGCAGTTCACTCCCGTAACTGCCTGAGAGACTAGACTAGGTGGAAGTTTACTCCCGTAACTGCTGGGGTGTGTCCAGATCACTCTAGACCACCACTATGGCTCATTATTTACTCATGTATCCTATATCTATTGTAAATTATTCACTCTTTGAGTGTGGAATACGGTTAATGAGAATTCTTCCATTCTTTCTCTCTTGCTTCTTCTTTCTCAATTTCTCTCTGCAAATGTGTGTGTTATTTTCTAGCTATATATATTCTATGCAAGTTCAACACATTTACACATCGGACTTATCGAGCCCCTAAAGTATCTCATCTCTACCATATTGAGTCTGATCGACTACATTACAACACTTAGCTTATTTTCGACCTTCCGCAACCGCGAGTTCACAAAAAATTCCCAAATCCTAATCAATCTCATTCGTCCCCTCCATCCTCGTGATTTTAACAATACACATTTAAGAGTGGTTTAATGCTACTAACTCATCATGCAAGTTCCATAAATATTTTCATTAATAAGTGAAGGGCTATAGGAGATTTCTCATTAAGCCACATTAAAGAACGATTTGACGAAGATTATGTTATTGTTATCTCTCTCAAGCACTCATTGTAAATATTATATGGATTAAAGGAACACTCTCATCAACTTATGGCCGCAACAACTCAACAATAGTTCTGCGGTGATACTTTGAATATATTTTTGCATGAGTACCAAAACTTTCAGTGGTCTAGAGCGTATTCTTACTATTCATCCCCTTTTGCTCAGAAGAAAGTACAATGGACATCCAAAATCGCTCGTGCAAGGTGTGTCCCTGAGGTTTTCGACTGTAAGGAACTAGTTGCATGGTGATTTGAGAAATATATACAAAGTCAGTGGATTATTCAAATTCAAGACCATTCGCCCATCTCTCTTTCACCTCAAGTGTTTTGTAAGATGTTGAAACTCCCTGAAACAACACTACTTTCAATGGAGAGGATTGCAGGAATTTCATGAAAAATCATGACAACGACCTGGACCTATTGTCTGAGTTCTTGGAGAATCCTGCGACCGTCCCCAAAGACATTACCATATTGTAGGTCGACTTGTCCAAAAACCCCTTTCGGGAAATTGCTTGGTTATTCACCAGGGTGACAGGCCAAGAAAGTACTGACAACATTTCTTGTATGATTCTTTATATTTTATATTTTACTGTCAAAGAACAAGCCATTTTTGATTGGGAAAAACTAATTTCCATTGAAATATCTTCCCAATTGTCATAGTACAAAAAATATAAGAAATTATTTATGGCTTCTTATTTGGTTTTTGCGATAGAATATTACTTTCAATTTCCTAAGCTGTCTATCTGTAAGAGGGTGAACTATGAATTTGACCTAGTTACCTTATGGTACCAAGCGTTGTGGAGACACAAAGTTTCTTTTCATTTCTATGAATTTTTCAATGATTTTGTCTCAGTTTTTAAAGGATTGTTGTTTGGAAAAGATACCCCCAGAATATCTGACCAGGCATATAATTTCCTGGATAAAAATGGGACGTTGGAGGAAATGGAAAATTACAATGTTATCATAATTTTTGGTTCTAAGGAACATCCCTCCTTTCTTCCATGCCATATATATGATAGAATGTTTATTACAAAAGTTGCAAGGCAATATAATTTCTGGCTACACTTTTTTCACGAGAAATGAAAAAAGCTATTCATACCCTTGCCTTGGAAAATTGGGGACTTTATATTTAGAAATATAAATAAAATCGATGAATTTGCAAACCACTTCCACAATCTGAATCTCAAATATGTTGAAAAGATAAAAGGGTTTGACCCTAATGGAATTTTCGTGGAACATATGATAGCAGTGGGATTCAACAATTCATTTATCTATACTGTTCTAAGTGAAGAAGAAGATAATAACTTAGGTGCTCCTACTCACAATGTTGGTGACTTGGAAACTATACTTAGTACTAATGAATTTTACAAGCAGAAAGGAAAGGGTCCCAACGAGAAGAGTGCCTAGTCCCCAACTGTTACTGCTAAGACTACAACATCTTGGAGCAATGATCCAACAAACCACCTATCTAGAAAAGTGACCAACATTAGTTCAGGCGATAGAGGAGAAAAAAATCCCCCTCTGGGAAAAATTGAGAGCTCGCACAAGCTTCCTCTAATAAAAAAGAGGAAAAATGTCGTGCAAGAGGAAGAAGACGAACATATAGAGAGTCACATCAATAGATTCTCCCTTGAATATATGGAGGACGAGGCAGACATAGAGAAAATGTTTCCTCCAATGGATCAGTCAGGGAACACGACCCACAAAATCCATCATTGGAAATCATTTAGAATGAGACCTTCAATGAAGAAGAGTCATTTTCTTTTTAGAGCACTGTCTTTGAAATGGAATCCAATAAATTAATTATTGAGAAAAGTATTGTGAAGAATAAGAAAGAAAAATATCGTTCAGAGTTTGACCTAATAGATATGCGACCTTCCCATATTTCTGGAATTCATAGAGCAACCGACTATGCAATGGATGACTCCATTGGTGATCTTGAAGAGGAAAACACGAGGTTAAAAGAAAGGATCAAGGAACTAGAAGACACCTTAATGCCTCTTCCAATTCTCTCCAGTCCTTTGACAATCATTGGACCCACCATGCCCACTGCTAAATCAAAAGGATACTCAAGCTTACTTACATCATTAAGCAGCTACGTGGAGAAAAATATTAAGAAAAGAATGGAATTGATCACAGAGGCTTGGGAATTTCGAAAAACATGGTTTATTTTGGCTTGAGGGCGCATGCCTTCCATGAGTATTTGCAAGCCTACCTAAATAATGAAGAATGTTTTTACCTTGATGTTGTAGTACCCTTTAATATTAACGTTTCCAACATGACAAAATTAATGAGAAGAGAGGAGGATCTTTCCTCTCCAAGTTGGATCAAACAATTGAATGTGTGCTGGAAAGAAAAGATAAAAGACTTGAATAACATTGTTCAAGCGTGCAACCAAGCTATATCAAGGAGGGAAGAACTATTCAAAAGGCTCATAGAGGTGGACCTAGCCAGAAGCACTAACAAAGTCCAAGATCCCAAATTAATCCTCAACCCGTTGTTCCTAACAAAGAAACAATTTGACGATCAAGTTGATAACTTTAAAGGGTTGTCGGTTGAAAAGTTGTGTGGTATACTTGAATATGATGAGGACACCATAGAAAATTGGCTAGTGGACTACTCCGTGAAAAATCAGGACATTGAAGATGCATTACATGAAATTTCCCTTGATCTGAGAGACTTGGAGGGTGAGTTGTTCAACATCAAAACCCAACATGAAATCAACGTGGCACCAATGAAAAGTTATATTGAATAATGGTTTAATAAAGCTATCGACAAATTGACCACTGAAGGGAAAGAAACAGTTGAGACGGTTCCTGTAACCGTTAATGAAGACAATAAAAGGACACCAGCAAGCAATTGAAGACACGAGAGACCATCATAGTAAGTTTATGCTGATCAAATCCTTCTTTTCTTTATCAATTCCTTCATCTAGTTATTCCACCTCTTTCACTAGAAAGGTTAACTGAAGACTGATAAATCCTCTTTTCTTGTTACTCGGTCTTGTTGTTCTTTTACCGCCCACCATCTTCCTTCTACAAGCTTAGTTCTTTTGTATATTTTCTTTATGGTCCGCGGGAGCCCCAATCCCAGTCTTTAAGACTTACACATTTTAAAGTTCAAAGAATATGTAACAAACTATATTTTTTTTATAAATTTCAAGAGAGCTACCTCAGAAACAATCTCAACGGTACTTTGTAACCCAAAGTTTTGAATACAAATTATTTGAGGTTGATCTATCATTATCTTTATTTGAGCTTCCCATGTTCGCTCTGTTAAAGTTCTCTTATGCATGCATACTGTCTTCTTTTTATTTTTATGTGATTAGAAATCTTTAGTCAAACTATGATGGATGTGAGGAAATTTCGCTTATTTACTTTAAATGTGTGAATGTGCTCAGTTCCTGGTCCTTTCTCAGGAACTTTCTTTTAAAATGAAAATAAAACAATTTTCCTTTTATTTTTCTTGCAATATTTTTATTTTTCTTTGAATTACTACGATTGATTTCTGCAAAGTCCCACATTCTGAATACCTAGAATTCCCAAGAAAATATAAATAGGAGTACCACCTCTATAAAAACACAGGGGGATTTACATCCTCGTGAGGTTGTCATTTCGGTCCTAACGAATTAAAGCGTAAACATATACCACTAGTTGTGGTAAAGGCTAGAGGCTTGTAATAATTATAAAAGATACTTGGATTTTGAATACGTACATGTGATGTAATATCATATTATCGATTTGTTGGTTATGAGCTAATAACCAAATCAATAAAAGGGCATGGCCCTATTATGGGAATGGACACCAGTAATGCTAGTCATGTATGATGCCATGACAAGGATGGATATGGAAAGGATTTAGTGCCACACTAGTGTCCAAGGAAAAATTCCTACTTTAGCTAAGGTTTGGACTGCAACCTTTTTGCTAACACTAAAGATCACCATAGAATTCTATTTTTGGTGTAGTGTTCAGGTTGAAAAGGAAGGCATCCAAATACTTGAGCAAGTAATAGGAAGTGTATGGATGATGTGTTGGGGCATTGGCTAGACCTTGTATTTCAACATAGTGGGATACATGACTTAGATAAATGGCATCATGAAATCAATACAAAGGTGCATTGAATAGATATGCATGGTGAATTGCACTCATGCATAGTGTGTAAGTGGTAGAGTTGCACTCATACAAGGTTGAGTTGTTTATGATTGAATGCAATTATTGAATGATTTTTTGTGAATGCATACATATATGATATTTAAAGGAAAGGATTATGCTAACAAATGAGATGCTACAATTATTGCTAACTCATGGAGTTGAGAACGTTTCAGGGGTTGTTAGCCATTGCAACACAAAAGTTGCAAGTCATGTAGTCACATGATCAGTGACTACAGGAAAATTCTGTTCGGAAAATAGAGTAATAAAAATAATAATGTTGGAAGAATGAAAGGCCTAATGGCTGGAAATTACTATGCAAAGAATGATAATTTCATTATACTTAATAAATGGTTTGATATCTATGATTGAATTGTTAAGTGTAGACAATTCTAAGATCACTATGTAAGCTTATGTACATATTTCAATAAAAGTATATTATGTAAGAAGCACTAATAATCTATTGGTTGAGTGCAAGATGGAAGCATTGCAAAAAAAACAAAAGTGGTCTCAAGTATGGAGCTGCAAAAATCCATAATAAAGACTGTTGCATGCTATTGCAACAACCAAGAAAATTATGAGATAGAATTTCATATTTTGGGAAAAAGTTGAATTTTCTTTATGGAATATATTTGAATTTCTACATGAAATTGATATGATATTATCTTATGATGACTGTATGTGCATGAAATAGATGAGATGATGATTATTGAAGATGAGATGCTTAGGAAGAATGGCTATTGTTGGGACATTGGAGCCTTAAATTGCAGATCCTTAGTGGGGATCTGGTAATGAGATAGTGATCTCCGTGTGTGTGAAAGCCTTGGAAAGATGAATTGGTGAAGGACTATGCAGTAGTCAAAGGATTCCTGAGCCTAGAAGGGTTAGTGCAACAAGGAGGAGGTAGCTCAAGAATGTTATAATGAGTAGAATTCTTTCCTGAAACAACTCTATGGAATAGAGCAAGAGACTTGCAGTTGAAGTATGAAAAGATGAATCAGGTGCTTCGAAAAGAGCACCACAAAGACAACAAGCTTCCAATAACAAAGGCATGGACCTTTTTGAAGATTTTTGAATATACATGTATATAATGCACTGAGGATAGTGCATAAATAAGGGGGAGGGGAATGTAATACCCCAGGTTGATCCCTAGTTGTAATGTACATATAGGATGGTGAGCCATGATACTTTTGGCCATAGTGCTTTTGTAAATATGTTTTGAGGCCAAAGTGCTTGTGTGATTATTATACCAGGGAGCCCAGATTGCTAAAAGGCCTGTGTGTCTATATTGTAATTTGTAATTATACTCAAGATATCATTAATAAAGTACATCACTGCTACATACCAACCATACAAAAGAGATGGGGGGATAAACTCCACTAGAAATGGAAAGGTGGATAAGATTCTAGGAAAAGGGATAAGCTAAGAGGGATTAAGCCCAATGGAATATTATATTAATTTAATATTAATATTCGTTAAAGATAAATTTATGGATAAAATATATCCTAAGTTTCTAAAGTGGGAACAAGGGGGGGTTACCTGAGTGCCATGTGTCATAAAGGACATATGAATATGTAATTTAGGGGATATAGTGTAATTTCCCATCTTTTGGAGAGACAAATTCATTCATTCATTCATGATGTTGACCATTCACCCGTCCATGCTACCAAACGATACCTGTTACTATACCTGGGAAGATTGGAGATGAAGAAGCGAGTTTTTAGGCTCGTATGTTGAAGAGGCAGGTTGTCAGGTTGGTGAGTAGTTTTCTCCGGGTGAGAAACTACTGGGAATTGTTCCCTGGTGTGCTGAGAAATAGATACAAGGTTCCGAGACTTCCTATCCATCTTGTTGATGAAGCCCCAGAAGGGAAGTGGGGCATCCGAGGGACTGTTGAACAGAGAAGGGGCACACTTCCAGCAGTGGGACATGCATGTGGGGAATGAGATATTGTAGGCTAGTTGCAACATTTGGGCACCTTGGACTGAGCATTTCTACTGATTATCAGACCTTAGACTGGAATAGGATTCCCTTTTCCCTGGTAGAGTTTATCCCTAGCTCGGGGGTGATATACTACTAAGATTACGAGCAGTGTGGTCTATGGCTGGGAGGAACGTGGAAGGTAGGCATGTAGTTGGTGTTTATTTCATGAGATAAGTGTATATCATGTGCTTATTTCAATTACTATGTGTGTAATTATGATTTTTCTATCATGGAATCTCTGTTATTTATATGTATGAATTATTGTTGTTGTATGTTGTTATTATTCCACTTAACTCTTTTCATATGCATAATATATGATTTAATTTAAGGGTATCATAATTCGTAATTTTTGGAGTGGCCTTGCCCAACAAGAAGTTAGGGATGCTACAATGTCGTATTAGAGCTGTAATTGGAAGAGTTTTGTGTGGCGTGGCCCAAAATGGGTTGTTGGGAATGTTACAAAGTGGTATTAGAGTTGTAATTGGGAGATTTTTGTGTGGCATGGCCCATCCTGGGTGGCTGGGAATGTTACAAATCCATAAATGGGAGCTTATATACCACTCTCTTCACCAACACATGTACTATACAAAAATCTAATTTCTAATCTATGTCTTGGTCTTATATTTAGAGCTATGTCTGCACAAGAACCACTAGGCCTCTATTCCTTTGTGATGCTCTATAATATCTCTTCTTGGTTGCTACAAAGACTTTATAGCTTGTAACCTACACACTACAACCAACTAGTGGCACACCAGAAACCAAATCAATAAAGACCAAGGCTCTACAATTTTTTTTTATGAAGTTAGTGACCATAGTCTAAGGCGATGGGGTTCTTTTTCCATAGTGTAGCCTCTTCCCTGTTATTCACTGCAATATTCTTCTTTGTGCAACCAATGGAAACCATTGACTTTAATCCCCTATGTTCTCAAACTTGTCTTGTTTTCTAATGGCTTGTACATCTTCTCATAAATCAGTTACCAGGGACATGTTCATTGAAGAAGATGAATCAACCAAGATAAAACCCAATCAATCGAAGTGAAAATCTAGTCGACTAGAAGTGAATTTTGTCGACTAAATAAGGGGAAAAATAGTTCGATGGAATGAGTTGACCAACAATAAATAAAATTAGTCAACGGATGATTCAGGTCAACTGGCAGTGGAGATAAATGCTCAGAGGAAAATTTGGTAAACTACCAGTGAAGAGAAATGTATAAAGGATGAATTGGGAAACCCACACCATATAAAAATGCATTGGAAACCTTTAGATATGTTCGAAAAATTCTAAATTCACCCAATAAATTCTACATACACCCAGGAAAGTAAGAATTCTCCCAACAACTTCTAATGACGTCCAGGAAACATCTAAATTCACCTAGGAACTTCTAAATTTGACCAACGACATCTAAAAGCATCCCTACAAGTCAAAATCCACCCAAAATCATTTAAAAACACCCATTAGCTTTTAATTACACCCATGGAAGTATGAATTCACCTAATCAATGTTGTGGCTTGTCCCAATCAAAAGGAATCCAATTGGCACAATAAATATGACCTGTAGGAATTCAAGTCGAATGACAATGGAAATAATCTGACTGAAAAGGAGTTGAATCAACGGGGGACATGAAATTCGACCCAGACTATAACATAAGCTGGCTAGAAATGCAAATCGACTTAGTAAAGAAATGAAATTAGCCACAAAGATAAATGATCGACTCCTCAAAATAAATTTGACTAGCAACAAGAATTAAGTCGAACCTATAAAATAAGATATATTAGCATACTCTAGTTGTTTTGGAGAGGAATCCAATCGACCAAGAGAATGTGTAGTTTACTAGACACAAAATAAAAACTCCATGGATGATGTAAACTTTCCCAGGAACGAAGGCAAATACCATGTGTCAATGAAAAACGTCCTAGGTGTAAGGAATTCACCCAACATATTCAAATTTGACTTGGAAAATAATTTGGATTCCCCAACACTAGATAATTCGACCCAGTGGTATTCAAGTGGACCAGAGGGAGCTAAGTTGACTAGCAAGTGAAGTTAATCAATCAAGGAAACAATCCAACTTCCCAAATAGAGAAAATTATGGTCTCGATTAAAAAAAATTCTCAAGCAATTTAAATAGATTCCCACACAATATAAATTTGACCAACAAACAAATTTCAATAACCATCGGTCTTTGAATTTGATGGGAAATGGACGATGAGAATTGGAGAGCGGTCGTGGTTCTTCCTTTTCATGTAACACCCAATTATAGATGACAATTAAAAAACACACTGGGAATTCATATCTCATATCAGGAATGAATTAAACAACAAACTAATGCTCAACATAATGAAATCAAACACAACCAATCACCAATGAAATTAAAAATGTTTCACTAGAAACCAAATGGGAAAAAACAACTTTGAATGGGGCTCAGTCTTTTCATTATAACAATCTATGGTTACATTGCATTCATGACTTAGATGCCTCTTCCTCTCTCTTGGCCAAAAATCCCTTTTCAAATGAGAGAGAGGGAATAAATAGGGAGAGTTGCAAGGTAGGGTGAAGGCTAACAGACCTAACCCTTCGTTCAATTATTAAATTACATTTAATTCTTCATTTTCCTCTCATGTTCTCATTTTTTTCCTATTAGAATTTTCAAATTTACATTACTTTACATAGTTTATTGACCTTCAGTATTTGTCAAATTAATATTACAAGTACTGAGTCTTACACCTATTTGTCGGTTCAGATCCATTTCGGATCATACATCCCCATTGGGAGGCTTTTGGTCCCCAAAATATCAAGGAAACCAAACTAGATCGATGTACTTTTGTCTGCTACTTTGACTCTGGCTCATGGCAACAACTCTGAATCTGGATCTAGCTCTGTCTCATGGCTCTGGCTACTGCCTCATGTCCCTGGATATGGCTCTAGCTTTTTTTTTGGCTCACTTGTTCCTTCATTGCAGAAATCTGTTCATTGGCTCTCAGCTTCGCAATCTCCAAATCCGAACTCTAAACTCAACACTCATTCCCATCTCCCTTTATTTCCTAGAGACAATCCATATTGATGATCATGAAGCCAAGTCGAATGTTGGTCTATGTCTAGTGTGACCCTAACAAGCTGTTGTTATAGCCCTAAAATGCCCTACTCATGCATACATGGCATTGGCCTTCCTACTCGTATAATTTTCCAAATCATTGCTGAGGAACTCTATTTAAAAAACCATTTTTTGGAGCATGTACATTCCCTGCAGCACTATTTCCCGCATGCATACACTTGTTGCATGCTAGAAAACCCACACACATACGCTAGCTGCACACTAAACAACCCGCGCATACCTCCAAAAGTTGCAAAAATTAAAAAGTTGCAAGGAATTGGGTGGAATTTACGAGCTACTGGATGTTTCCCAACCATTTCACCTGCTATAGCCTGTCCCCCAACTGAATAACTATCATTTTGTCATATAAAAGGAGGGATTGGGGTTGTTGAGGAAAATATATGAAATGATCTTACTCAAACATTTTCAAATCCTGCTTGTCTAAAGAAAGATAGACAGGAATATCACCCTATGTTTATAGCCATCAAAACTAATATCCTAATTCACAAGTATTGTTTACAAGTGCTTAGGCTGTTTTTTTTATAATTAAAAACTTACTGAAAAAATCATTTTTTATGTAATTTTCTAAACATATCAGATGCTGAAATAAATATAAAGACAGAAGTAAAAACACTAAGTCAATAGTCAACACATATGAGACATAAAGCAATCCTTTATTTAATTACAATTCATAAAAGAATCATTCCCTTTACAAAATTTCCTGAGGAAGTTTTGGACCAAAGTCAAATTTAGATGTCCCCGATGAAACATACAAAAGGACTTTTGACAGAAAATAAAAAACTGAACTTGAAAAGCTGGATCAACTTGCCACAGATTGTTGCCCACTAGACTTTGCACAATAGCCTTTGTCAGTCATGAAAACTAATTCACAAACAGACAAGTCTACACAGACTATCAAAGATAGATCAACACCTCTGAAAAACAAGTGTCTAAATGATGTAATTCAGCCTTGAATCTTGTTGTCTACAATAGGACCTTGATATCATAAAAAAAAATGGCTTCTACTAAATTAGGGAATGAATGAAAATTGAATTATCTCAACAAAAACTCAAAGAGAAAACCTTGGTATGCTTCTCCTTCCATTCTCCTCTTGTTCCTCCCTTACCTTTTGCCTTTAAGAAAATTAGAATCGGTTGAAGCAGTTGAACTACTTCATTAGTTAAGTTAACTAAAACTCAACCAACTATTAGTTAGGGGGGGGAATAATAAATCATAATAAGGGTTTTTAAATAAATAATAACTAGTAGGTGGGACCCCTTGCGACTCCCTTTAGATTTTAACAATCATAACACAACTAGTCAATTTAACAAAACATCCCTCCTTGTGAGTCCCATCATCACATCTATATTTGACAATTTATCTCAATAACAATTGAAATTATTTCCAAAATATATTACCCATATATCCAAAAAATAACGTGTTGTCAAAACAAAAATCAGAATTCAATTGTCCTCAACAATAAATAAATAAATAAACTTAAAATCCATATTTTCCACTATGAGATGAAATCTTTCCCTTGTTGCTACTGTCACCTTTTGATCTCTCTGAATTTTCCTTTGGCTGTGCTGAGCCTTTAGTCCTAATCTCGTTGATCACATGAGAATAGTCGTCCCTCAAATGCATGCGGGAGGACATGGATTTCTTAGAGCCATTGGAAGGTGAGGAAGGGGCAGCAATGGATTTTCCTTTGTCAGGGGCATGGTGGGCCTCAGTTTTCAACCTTTTACTCACATGGGAAGACTGAACTGGTGAGTGGACAGGGGCAAATGGGCAATTTGATTGATAGGCGGGGGAGCAGGTAAGACAAATTGGGCCAGCCACGATGTTGGGAGACTATCGAGTGGACAATCTCTTGTCATCCATCATTTTCGGGAACTTTAGGATGCAATGAGACATGAAGGGGCACAGGGATACCAGGGACCTGTGGGGCTTGGAAGGCAGGCCTTTCAATTCTAGGTTGGACCACTCCTTTCCCAATCCAATTAAAAAACCCAGCCTGAAATAGTTGGCCTAACTCTTGCGAGTCAACATCAAAGTGTATGGAGAATCTTGGTTGTCTGGGGCCCCTGTTCCAATTACCTCTTCCTTGGTTACCTATTCCATGGCTACCTCAACTAAAAAATTTCATTCATGTATGCATAATTGATTAGAAAATAGTCTCTTTAACAACCATACATGACAAATCCTTTTAAAATATGAAATAAATTTTGGCTCAGCAACATATCAGACTCATGCAATCCAATCCATACAAATTTGTCTAATTGTTGTTAATGACTAGGGGGTGAAAAAAGGTTATAGGATATGCAAGGGGTTGTATTGAGTGAAAAAATGTTAAAATGAGGGGGAAAATATCATGGTTACTGTTCATAGACAACAAACAATCAATGGTAATGTAAACCAAAGAACATATCACTGTAATTGATCTGAAAATGGAATGTACTTGTTTAAGGGTGCAAGGTATCCATTTTCCATAATTTAAAAAGTGAGTTAAACACTCCAATGTGTCCTCTGAAAATGTGAGAACTTACTATTTCTTATACAGAGATAGACTGTAGG
>ML783060.1:362718-374546 GCA_009831015.1 Picea engelmannii
CTACCAAACTGATTTGGCCTTAATGGCTCCTGGAACTTCCACGAAGAAAAATCACCTGCAAATGGCCTCCAATGGCTCTGAAACCTGCTCCAATGGCTCCAGAAGGTCGAAGAGACCCAAAATTGACCAAAATTTCGTCCCCAATAGTTTTCCCTAGCAAGAGTTATGGCAAAAACTGTCTTCTCCTTCTTTTCCTCAACAAACTCCACTAAATTAGGGAAAGTGGAAGTTAACTTCGCCAAAAATAGAAAAAGAATCAAAATTGGCGGACCACCCCAAAAAACGCGCCAACTTCTCTTTAGCGCCATGGTTATGCTGCGCGGTCACTTGCACAATGGGTAGGGCCTTAGGGGCTGGCCCCCTTTTCCACGCATCTCCATCCAAGTGTTACCTTTTTAAATGAAACGCGCCCTTTTGTAATAAAACCAACACCCTAGCCCATGTGGTTAGGGCGCGGGGCTTTCTTGCAATCGACCCATGTTCAAATCCTGTCGGCTCTGATCTTTTGCGCGTTATAAAAAGAAATGAGTTTTAAATATAACCATAGTGCTTCCGCCCGCCAAAGTTTTTAATTAATACTATATATATATATTGAAGCTACAACTATATATATATATATATTGAAGCTACGTGGCAGCCAACGCGCCCACCACAATTTGATTTTAAAAAAACCCATTTCAATAAAGTTTTCATTTCAATTTTTTTTTTAATTTTTTTCTTTTTATAATTTCATTATATTTTTATATATTTTTTTATTTTTATAATGAAATTAGAAATTTCTGACTGAGATAACTTTCTCATGCAGAGTCGGTTTTTCATGCCGTTTGCGCCAGCAGGTTCGTATCGACAAGACCTATCCCATCGTTCCAACATCAACCATTTCTGAGCAAGTTCAATTTTGAGCATTTTTATGACACTTGGTCCTGAGCTCCTGATCAGTAATCCATCCAAGAAAATGTGATTTCAAACTGTTACAATACAGAGTTCCTCTTAACTGTAATTAAATTTTAGGAACATGGAGTGGATAATGAGTATGGGAAGGCGAGGGGATTGTAATTAGCGAAAAGTGAAATAATGGTAGGGAAAAAGAGTGGATATTGTTCATAAAATCAATTAAGTAATCCATCAAATGATTATGTATTTAATGCAAACAATCCAATGCTAACCAAATAGTTATTGTGATCAATTAAACAATCACTGTGTATAATTTAATCATTACTATGTGTTAACTTGCTCACTGTTCACATTTAAATCCTTAACACTTTTAATAAATCACAGTGTTATCATACTCAAAACAATATGCCTTTCAATAACCTATATAAGAATTTTGTTTCCTCTCACTTCTTATTTTAAACATTTAAACAATCCCAATGAACACACAATCATTTGTATTGACTCTGTTCAACATCCAAACCATCAACCACTGTTCAAACACATACACAAGTTCTTTTAAAATTGTGCCTGATTCCATTCCTCTTAATCAATTTAAAAATTAAATTGTGATGAAATTATACTGTTATAAAACCTGTGCCCATCTTTGATACGATGCACGATATCCAAAAAAACATACACAACAGACAACCATGCCACAACTATCACGATTTTAAATTGCAATAATCTCGATTGGAAATTAAAACACACAATAACAACAATTATCATTTCAACTTATACCATGATGTAGGAAACACACAACCCAACACATAACGCAAAGAGGCATACTCCCAATCAAACCATAAAACAAGGTTGAGTTAACAATCTAACTGTTACAACACTAGAGGCAACGACTGTGTGCCCATTTCATTTCTCGAATCAACCAATTGACCTTGTTGAGCTATAAATTCGACTGTTATAATACATAATGCAATGACTAAATACCAATAATAAAAACCACTGTCAACGTTATTCCATCAACTCTGTAACTAACCTGATCAACAAGGACTAACCAATAATCAACCCCACTGGAAATACTACCCAACAACCATAACAATCAACCAGATGGTCGACAGGGTGTGACTGTTGAGTTAATCAAAATCGGGCTCGGTACCAACAAAAGCAATAAAATAGTCAAGGGTTCGGTCGATCATTGAAACACAAGGAGATTGGAGTCAACCATATCAACAGTGGGTGAGAACCCTTCGAAACCACATGGTGGACACATAGGCCACATATCCAATAACTTGCAAGACAGGGTGACAACTCACAACGTAGGAGAGATTACGAACAAAGGAGCAGAGACTTCTTACTGGCCTATAATAACACTAAGAACACGTGGGGCATAACCCTCATGGTTTTCCCGAATCAACCCAAATAATGCTGATATAAAAAAGAGCCATGAAATAGCAACCAACCCTAAAGAAAACCCCTTAGCATAATATCCATCATAACCAACTGCGTAGACACCAATAACATAAATGGGCCCACAACCAAGTGAAACGATATGCAATGACACAAGGTGGTTCTAAATAAAACCCAACAACCCCATAACAAAAAATACGACTGGGTATGTTCACAAGAATCGTGTGGAGACAGAACGCAAGTCTGGACCGAATGAAACCCTCTAACCAAAACCCATAAGACAACAGAGAGCCTTCATGGCTTCCACCACACAAAAACATCAATGCAATCGTGTCTTCAACTACCCAATTTTTCCATTTACAATGAATATACACAACCAACCATTCCAGAGAAATATCACAAGTTTACATAGTTTCCAGTCTCAAGAAAAGCATAGACCAATACATCTGAGCCAATATCTATTTCATAACTAGAGTGAGTTCATGGATGGCGGAAAAGACATATCTGTAACCAAAAATCCTTAAAAACGCGAGCTTGGTCGAGCAGTTCTTTCCTTGCATGAAAATCATAGATTAACCACAACGAACAACAATTGAACAATAACCAAGCTAGGGTTACGACTAGTGGGAGAGGTATGGAGTGACGTGCAGTAAATTCTCATCGCTTCCATCCTCTATTCATTCAATTACTTAGTACACGCCAGCCAACCATCCACTAATCCATTTAATTAATCTATTGCATCAAAACTAACATCCATTACTTGCCAAGTGTGCCACCCTATCCATACTAACCAATGTCCAAAACCATAACCCATATCACATGCGCTCCATATGACTCAATATATCATATAACCACTAACATCCACTAACCTTTCTATTTAGGACTAACATCAACCCTTTTAAATTTCAAATGCATATAGTGTAACATAGCATAGCATAGATTGGTTTCTTCTCCTTAGATTTATTCCATATTTCTTTTATCTTTTTTTATGACTAACATGTGTTTTGTGCAGGTGTAACATGTAATAGATCATGGCACCAATAACAGTTCACATAAGCCACCATGACATGGAATTGAGAATTTAGAGTAACGAAACCCACACGTAACATGCATTATCCATCTTCCATTTGTCGCAAATAGAACCAGTATTTCATCATCAATCATGTAGAACCCTGTAAGCAGTGTCGAACAACAGCATAAACATCGAATAAAAACCAGATCTGATCCTCCAATCTACAAGGGGTCCCCACCTACTAGTATTATATATATTATTAGCTTATAAATAATAGGCTTTAGCTACTTTGCGGGCAAATTCCTCGTTGCGATTTTTATCGTCAATAGGGGTCTCATTCCATAATCAAGCATTAGAACAGTGAAACTCTACCCAAATTCCCTTTCCTTTTTTACCCAAGTATTTGTAGCCTTTTGTGAGTTATTGCCTCAACATTCCCTCTCTAGCCCCTTTTCTCCCATACAATCCATTCCCTTCCCTTGAGGTGATCAATAGATTGTGAGAGAAGGAATTTGGAAGGTACACTTGGATTATTGTTAAGAGGAGCCCAAACCAGGTTTGCGGAGTGTTAGCCTACAAAGGTTGTAATTTCCAATCTTTGAGTATTGAATAAACAAATCTCTTTTCCTTGTCCCAAATGATGGTTTTTATGTCTTTTCTTTTATTTATACATAACAATTTATATCTAACCCTACTTGATGAATATAAATAGAATGTTTGTAGCCTTGTTTTCCTAGTTGTGGATGCAATTCATCTTTGGGAAGAGACTTGCATCCTTGGGATCTACAAAGCTTGAGGAGGTCAGCACCAAACGTTGGATTAAAGGATAGTTTATGAGTTACTCTTTCATTGCTTTTTGTTCATCTATTTTGGAATGTTTGGGGTAGTGTATAAATTAGATTGACTTTTAGGGAGTCATCAGTTTGTCTATACTGAGAACCTTGGTATAGTTATAAGGGGATTTTCTCGCTAGCATAATTGGCGACTCCACTAGGGAGTCTCTCTAAGGTTTTAGAGGGAGGTTTTTTGGGTTTTTAATTGGCTTCTTGATTGCCTTTTGAGTTTCAGTCAAGTTCAATGAGTCTTTTAAGAGTCTCTGGTCACCTGCAAGGTGCTTACCAGTTTTCCCTTCCATGTCAGTCTGCCTAGTCTTTTTATTTTTGAAAAGTCTCAGACGTTTACGCACCCTGTTTTGGTTCAACCCACGTACATATGCGCTCTGCACAATAGACACCCTGCCTACATATGCAGGTTGTTGATGCAACATCCCACATATTTGTGTCTTGAAATTGTTTTTTAACAAAGAGAGGTCTCTCTCTTTCCTGATAGAAGTTTGGGCTTCTTAGGACTTTCTTGAACCTGTCTGAGTCTCTGTCTTTGGCCATTTCTTGGGTTAAAGTTTCAATTAACTTGTTCCTTGGTTTTGTTTTGTTTTCCCTAAAGGTTTAGAGTGAACTGTCAAGTTTTAGATCCTCCTTTCAGTTTCTTGTTTGAATCCCTGCGTTTACGCAGTTGGATTAGGGTTTCTATCAATCTTGGTTTCAGTTTTCTCTTTGTTCCTGTTTCTTTCTTTGAAAAACAAAAAAAAAAAGTTTTTACTTTAGTTTTTCTTATTAAAGCAGTTCGAAAAATAAAATAAAAAAAATATTTTCTTGCATGTAGTTTGGTAAATTAGTCAAGGTTGTTGTTTGCAGAAGAAAAATAGTATTTGTTTCAAAGTTTTTTTTGATTTCCTGAAATACAAGCAGTTTTTCTTAGTCAAACGAAAGCACTTTTTAGGAAACTTTTAATTACAAGATCTTGAACCATTGTTTAGAAAAGTTGAATTTTACAAAGATTTTTACAAGCTTTGCTTTAAGTTCAAAGTATCTTTTTGCTTTCAAAGTAGATAACCCCTCCAAAGTCGGACAAGCTTTACAAGATTTGCTTTGATTTCAATGTTCAAAGTAGATAACCCATCCAAAGTTGGACCAAACGTAGTGGGGATTGTATATTGAGGGTCTTTCTCAGGAACAATACCGATCACATTTTCCTACAGAGCCTCGTGGACCTCGAATCCATTCAAGATCCTCAGTTGTCTTCCAGACCAATTGCTTTTGATACCCTTGAAGGGATTCATAATTTTTATTCTGCTCATTACGATCTACTTGAATGTGGATTGTACCCACCTGGTGACCGACTACAAAATGGAAACCTAGTTGCCCATATTTTATAGACTTAGACAGGTAATTGTGGGGGTATACCATGGTACCTAGGGAAGATGTCGGATCATGCTTCACAGAGTATACTCGGAGGGTGCTTCCATGTTTTAGTTGCACTTACACCAGTTAGTTTCTCTAGTGTCGATTGGTGTAACCATCCTTTCTACTAGTTAGTCGACTGCTTGATTTATCTTTAGGAAACATTTTAGTGTGTGTTTTGTGTTCCACGCTAGTCAAGCCTTACTGTGTCGTTTGATCATTTCACAAAGTGGAATATCAACAGATTCACTGGTCATGAAGGCTTCAGGGCCTGTCCTCGGTTACTTTGGAGCCACCTCCACCACCGTTGAGGAGAAGACTTGATAAAAAGAGATCATTCGAAGTGACTAGGTTGCATGAAACTGTTCCCGAGCCTACTCCGAGGGGAGACTTTCCGACACCGAAGGAATCCATCATTTTTTACCTTGAGAAAGAAGGTTTCATGCCAGCAAATCCTTCGATTACCGACTTGTCAGCACCAATTTTAATTCAGATTGTCCCTCCCATGGTGACATCTTTTGAGTGCCAGTTAGTTCGACGAGCGACGATGGAAGCGAATGCTACTACTTCGTTCGGGAGTCCTCGTACTCTCATTATCACTACTACTGGAGGGGGTATCCTACCTCCCCCCCCACCTTCACCAGTCAGGAACTCAGTTGTATCGACTCCCATGACTTGGGGGAGTGTTCCGATACCTTTAATGACTTTGACCACTATTTTGTTTACTCAAAACGCGACGTGCACTCCTTTCTCATATGGGATGCTTGTCTTTGATACAAATTTAGTTCTTACTTACTCTACCTTACAGACCATGGGTATGGGGGTAGGAAGCTCCAATTCTCCCTTGCAAGGGTCAACCGCGGTCACCAATGCCCCTTTTAATGCTATTCCTTACGGTGGGGGTCATATACCTCCTATGTCCCCTTCGCTCCGCAATGATTTTCAACAAACAATCAGGCCTAATGCTAATTATATCTTGTCTGGTGGAGGTAGTTTAGGACCTTCATCTTATACGACGCCAATGGGATCTATGCCATTCTCTTTGTTTGGTGCATTTGAGAACAACACTTTTTCTTTGGCCGCTTTTTGGATAAGGGGCAACCCCAACTTTGGTCAACAGAACCCAGTGCAAGGTACCATTCCTTCACAGGGAGCGACGACTGCAGTATACTCCATACAGGGTCTTTGGAATCCTTGGCAGGTCTTGTTTCCTTCGTAAGGAATGTCGATCGGGGGTAACCCCTTCCATACTCAATGGAACCTTGGGCAAGGTTCTGTACCTATGCCAGGAGGATCAGTTGGGGGCATCCCCTACCAAGGTCCTTGGAACACAACACAGGGAGAAATCCATGTGTAGGCTATGTCGTACAATTTCGGGAGTCAGCCGATGATGCCTCAACAGATGCAATTTCCTTTTGGTGGTCAAGGCTACGGTTTCTACCAAAACCTTGGCCAACAGTCCAACTTTTTCTGGCAACCTAGTGGCAATCAAAATCCAGGGCCCTCTTTTCCTGTAAATAATCCACAATCGAAACTACCCTTTCTGGAAACCCTGCATTTGCCAGAAATGTTGACATTACTGAATGAACTAATTTGTCACGATCTGCGTTGGCCCCCCATGTCGACTAAGTTTCCTTCAGAAATCCCAAAATTTGAGGGAAATCCTAGCGAAGATCCAGGTGATTATGTGACTACCTTTCACTTATGGTGCTCGTCAAACTCATTAAAAGACAACTTCCTTCAGTTGCACCTTTTTCAACGCACTCTTATAGGGGGTGTTGTGAAGTGGTATATTGAGCTCAAAGGCTCGAGGTAATCTTACTTTAATGACTTGGTGATGGTATTCTTGAACCATTTCCAATTACCAGTGAGATACGATGCCAACACCGAACTACTGGCCAACTTCAAGCAAACCAAGGTTGACCACATATCGAATCACATCAGAGAATGGCGATGAAGAAAGAGATTGATTAAGGTCAAGGTCCCTCTTGATTTCTTGCTTGAGTGGTTCTTAAAGTCTTTGGTTCCCTGTGTATCCAAAGACGTAGCAACATCCAGGGTGTTTTCAGAAGAGGAGGCTACTATGAGAGCCCAACAACTACAACTGATCTACTCTCAATCTGGCATGCTCTACGATATCTTACCAGATGCACCATAGTCTACTCTCGATAAATACAAACAAAAGTTTGGGCCCCACGCCGATGGAATTGTGGGATTGACACAAAGAAATTCCATGGATCTGTTGTTAAATCAGTTGCAACAATTGTCAATACAATAGACCGTGGCCAACCATACTCCTTGTTTAGTTGTCCATGCTACCTAGACGTCGGATGTACACAATATGGAGTCTAATAATCTCAAGGATAACCAACAGATCGAGGGAAAGAAGAAACAATGAAATAAAAAGGGTAAAGGGAATAAAAAGGCTGCCAACAATGCTGGCGGGGGAAAAATGAGAAGAAGAAGTCGAAGTATTTGTGTAATCTCTACACATAATACCACTCGACTCATTTATTCCCTCAGCTTGCAAAATCCCAGAAGCTACTAGAACAACAACATCCTGTTGTGTTGACGAACCCTTTTCCACAAGGGAAAAATCTAGCTCAGGCTTTCGCATCCACAAGCGCAATAGGAGGCAGTCAGGGACCCCCCGCGCCTACTACTAACAACTTGGCCACGAAAATTTACATGATGAATTTAGATGCTCATTTATTGACCAGGACTCGTGACTATAGAATGACAAGATCTGTCAAGAAGGGAAAAGAGGCCACTAACCCATTGAATCCTCTACAAATTGAGAAGGCAGTGGACAAAACAATGACTCACATCCATAAAGGTGCGTTTAATAAGCCTTCCCATAATCCAAACAAGAGGGCCACTCAGAACTACTCCATCGTGGAGGATCTAGCACAAACCCCTTGTGTGATGTCTTCTCTGGAGGTCCTCCAGAGTTTCCCCTCACAAAGAAAATCTATGTTGTCGGCCTTGGGAGCGACAAAGACTAGTAACCTAAGAGCGATTGTTTTCGATCAAATCGACCTAAAACATTGTCTTCCTCACCACGTCGCCTTTCGGATAGTAGTAGAATACAACACGAAATCGTAGACACGGAACATTTTCTATACGATGATTGATGAGGGTGCCTCGACTTGCGTGATGTCGTTGGCATGTTGGTAGGCCATTGGCCAGCCTGAGTTGTCTCCGTCGCCTACATTTCTTACGGATTTTTATGGTCGGTTGTTTATACCACAAGGAATAATTCCTTCCTTCCTCGTGTAGTTAGGGGGTAAAATTGTGTGTGTTGAAGTTGAAGTAGTCGATGTGCCTCTCGACTACAATTTTTATTTAGAACGAAGTTGGACTTATGCGATGCATGCGGTAGTTGCCACGGTTTTTCGGGTCTTATGATTTCTACATGAGGGCTAAATTGTGACCATCAATCAATTGTCCTTCTCTCGTCCTGACCCTTCATTGGGGGCTTCCACAGTCTCGATGATTGATAACCCACAGCTTGGCACTGTTAACTTAGGTGTTGGTTTTTTTCCATCGTTGATGGGAACTTTTGATTACCTGCCGCCTTCCAACAATGTAAAGTTTATATCAGTTGTTCCTGACCAGCCGAGGGTTGCAATCTTTCAAGTGTCTTCTTTTAAAATGAGCTACTTTCACAACTCGTGGACTTTACCTTCCCCATCAGCCTTGATGGAAAGGATAGGGAACCTTTTCATGGCCATTCCCTTATCCTCAGTTGAGGTTACGTACAACATTGTCCAACAAGCCTCGACCAACCCCGATCTAGCTCCATCACAGGAGTTAGATCCAGTTCTCAAGCCTATTTGGGCTCAAGATTCTCTTGCCACTCAATATCCTTTAGACTTGGTATTTACCTCTGATGACATGATTCTCGAGGCAATGACTGGTCCTGACAAACTTTGGGATGATCTACATCATAGATCTTATCTTCTTCCCGATCTTAGGAGAATAGAGGCGAGAGAGTTTGTTTTGACCGTGAATAGAGATAGCCCTTGTCCTATCAATCCTCTGGCTACGCATGGAGTTTACGCCGAGGGTAACATGGCAAGAATTTCTACAATGATTCCAATCGATATCTCCAAAACCCCTGGTGTCGTGGAGAATGTTTTCGTTGGAGCGGATTTCTCCCCCGAAGAGATTCAAATTTACACCGATTTATTCAAAGAGTTTGACGACATTTTTTCATGGTATTACGAGGAGATGCCAGGCATCGACCCACGAATTGTCAAACACTAAATCAAAACTTATCCTGATGCCAAACCGGTCTGACAGAAACTTCATCCGGTCAATCCTCGAAAAGTAACAATGATCAAGGAAGAAGTAGAGAAACTGCTCAAAGCTGGTTTTATCTACCTTGTACAATTGATGGAATGGGTGTCTGTTAGATAATCCAAAAATACAATTATCATAGTTTATAAAGTTAGAATAAAAAGATTATTAATTTAGAATATTAAATTAATAATCTAGAACATTTGATAAATAAATGTAGAACTTTAGAGATACATTATTGTTGTAAAAGATATGACTCTAGAAAAGTGTCGTATCTTAGGCTCTAAATTAGGAGATTTGTTTTAAGATGGTTAAGATAGCATTTATTGTAAATGGACACTTGTTTATTTAATAAGTGATCCATATCTTGAGTTTGTTAGGACTTTTAGCCTATATATTGTTCATTGCAAGGGTATTGAGTGGTTGTGATGTAAACTCTTGCAATGTCTCCTATGTAATTTCTTTTCCTATTAATAAAATTGTGTGTCTGAGGACACTTCGGCCATTATTGTGGTATCAGAGCTCCAGTAACGCTGCTAAACTGAATAAGAGATTCGTTGATTTGAGGAAGAGATCCCAGCGTTGCAGACCAAGGAAGTCGGCACATATTTTGTCAGTAAATCGGTCAGTTATTGTTCAAATTTTTTAAGAAATAGGAAAAGAAATTGTTGTTAATTTCAGTTTGCAATCATTAGAATCAGCCATTAGATTTCAGTCCTCACATGTCCTGCACCCAGAAGATCTTCACTGTTGAGCAATAGTTTGCCACCAATCCTGTCCTCTACGATCTCAATTTTGTAGATGATCATATGCCCAGCCTGCTATCTCCCAGTTCTGAAAGCTGCGAGAATTATCAGTCCTTCTGTCCGTCATTCTGCAATCAATGTTTTCAGATTCGCAATATTACAATTGATATATAAATCGCTCTAGTTTATTGTTGAATGTATTCAATATTTTTTTTGCTGGACGTGCTGAGTTCAAATCTGCTGAGTGCACGCATCTCTCTTTTCTATAAATACGAAAGGTTCTTGGATCGAATCGCAATTTGTGTATTTGTGGTATAAATAAGAATCTGTTGTACACGTCTTGACCTGCCCATCTTCCATAAATGCTGAAAATGCGTGTTTATTTGGGCATTCTTTAAATTCGAGGTCAAAACCCTACTGAATCATAAAGTATTGCTGTGAAAAATCCGTGGCTCATACGCGTGGAGCAACTTCTTTCATTTGCTGTAATGTATCAGATTTCAATTAAAAAAATTAGCACAGCCCACACCTTGGCATTTCAAAATCCGTGCAAGATCCGTGACACAGCCATTAATGAATGAAATCGTGTGCATATTTGTGTTGATTCATTCAAATGTTCAGATCTGTGTACATTTGTGTTGATTTGTATTGATTTCAAAGGAGCAATGGGTTACAAACGTGTGCCAGATCCAACTTCAGTCTTCGACCTTTGATAAAACTTCTTACAAGAAATCCGTGAAACTTTTGAATACGCGCGAATTATGTGTGATATCAGTGCGCGCGAATATTGCCATCGGTGTTGATTCTTTTTATTGGATTAAAAGACGTACAAGATCCATGTCATATCCATAAAATATGGTGGAGTTAACAACTGCGTGAGGAATTTTATTTGCTGGAGCACAGACTTTGGGTTGATCAGACTTTGTTTCCATATCGCTGTATTCGGCTCGTTCTTCTTCAATTTTCTGTGTGCGCGCGAATCAGGTTAAACCCATTTGCATCTGAGTGCATGAATTACAAAGCTCCAGCTCCAGATTGTATCCGATTATTGTGCGCGCGAATTATTGTGCAGCCAAATTATTGTGCAGCCATTAATTTTTATGATATCCAGATTAATGTGCGCACACAATAATTAATTATTTTGATCGCATGCTAGATCCGAGAAAAGAAAAAGATCTGTGTTGATTTTAGAGGATGCGTGGGGTGATTGTTCAGTTACGCCCAGCGATCAGG
>ML783060.1:379026-393454 GCA_009831015.1 Picea engelmannii
TTATAAAGTTAGAATAAAAAGATTATTAATTTAGAATATTAAATTAATAATCTAGAACATTTGATAAATAAATGTAGAACTTTAGAGATACATTATTGTTGTAAAAGATATGACTCTAGAAAAGTGTCGTATCTTAGGCTCTAAATTAGGAGATTTGTTTTAAGATGGTTAAGATAGCATTTATTGTAAATGGACACTTGTTTATTTAATAAGTGATCCATATCTTGAGTTTGTTAGGACTTTTAGCCTATATATTGTTCATTGCAAGGGTATTGAGTAGTTGTGATGTAAACTCTTGCAATGTCTCCTATGTAATTTCTTTTCCTATTAATAAAATTGTGTGTCTGAGGACACTTCGGCCATTAGTGTCAAACCCAGTTCCTTTCAATAAGAAACATGGCATGATTCATGTTTGTATGGATTTTCATGATTTGAACAAGGATTGCCCGAAAGACAATTTTCCAACCTTGTTTATCGATCAGGTTGTCGATGAATGTGCAGGTTGCAAAATATTTTCTTTCATGGATGGTTTTCTGGGATATAATCAGATTCAAATCAAACCCGAGGACCAACATAAAACATATTTTATTTGTCCTTTGGGTACCTTCGGGTATCGAAAGATGCCTTTTGGCTTGAAGAATGTTGGAGCTACCTTTCAATAGGCCATGTCATTCACTTTTCACAACCTCAAACACATAGTCGAGGCATACCTCGATGATCTAGCATCACGTTCTCACAAGATATCTAATCATCCCACCCATCTACAAATAATCTTTGAGTGATGTTGTTACTATCAGATTTGCTTGAATCCTTACAAGTGCACTTTCTACGTGAAGCTAGGTCATATTTTAGGTTTCATCGTGTTGACAATAGGGATCATGGTGGATCCTCTCAAGGTTGAGGCGATAGCTAAATTTCCTCCCCCGTGCACAATACCCTAGCTTCAGAGCTTACAGGGGAAAGTGTTTTTATTCGGTGTTTGTTGCTAATTATGTCGAGATCACGAAAGGGTTCATGCGTCTTTTGAAAAAAAGGGTCCCATTATGTTGGGATGAAGCTGCTTAGTGCTCTTTTTAAACATTGAAACGTGCCCTGACGTTCGCCCCTCTGCTTCGACCTCCTGATTATAACAAAGGTTTCTTATTGTATTTGGTTGCTACGGAGTCGACCATTGGCATGGTCTTGGTCCAGGAGGATGAAATGCTCGAATAGAATGCTATCTGTTATCTTAGTTGAGGCCTGGTTGGACTGGAACTCAACTACTCTCATGTTGAGAAACTTGCTTTGGCAGTTGTCCACGTTGTCCAATGGTTCTATCACTATATTGCTTCGCAAAACCACCATCATTGTCGTCGTCAACCCTTTCCAATATGTGTTAACACAACGGGTCATTGGTGGAAAGATTAGTAGATGGATGGTTATCCTACAGGAGTTTGACTTGGATTTTGTTTCTACGAAATCTAAAAATTCATTGGTCTTTGCTGAACGAATTTCAAAACTTCCAGTCGAGTCTGGTGATATTATGCCCGAAGAGTCCCCATCAATGGAGATATTTTTCTAATTTCATATTCAGACCCCTCGTATGGAGATATACTTGTGCATCTTCAGATTTTGAAGTGCCTCGCTTCTGCTTCTCATAATGAGCATCGACGAGTTCGACACCAAGCACAAAAATATCTTATACTAGATGACACTTTGTATTGTCGAGGCATAGATTGCATTCTTCGATGATGTCTCACACACGAAAAAGAAGATCTCGTTTTGAACGATTGTCACATCGGAGCATGTGGCGGTCATTTGTCTGGGTTGGCAAAAACCCAAAATATTCTACGTGCAGGTTACTTATGGCCCTCATTGATAAAGGATTGTGTGGAGGTGGTCAAGAAGTTCCATCCGTGCCAGATCTTCTATTGGAAGATGCGGGCACACCCTGCTCTTATGTTTTCAGTCATTGTTATTGGTCCTTTCACCAAGTGGGGGATTGACTTTACTACATGTCACCCGACTTCATCCAGGGGGCATCGTTACATCATCGTAGCAATAGACTACTTCACAAAGTGGGCCAAAGCTATGTCGACATTTAGAAATGATGGCAAAACCGTTCCCCCTTTTTTTTTTAATTAGATAGTAGCGAGGTTTGGTATCCCGAAAGAGATTTTCACCGACCATAAGTCACTTCCAAAATAAAATGATGATTGAATTAACATCAAAGATCAGGTTCAAACAAGAACATTCATCACCCTAATACCTACAGGTGAATGGTCAGGTTGAATCTGTGAATAAGTCTCTCAAGACTGTTCTTCAACGGGCGATCAATTCTGCCAAGTCAAATTGGCATTTGATGTTGTATTCAGCTTTGTGGGCCTATCAAACATCTTTGAAGACTACCACCGATTTTTCACCTTTTCAACTCATATACGGGCTGGAAGCAGTCTTACCTATTGAATTTCAGATCCCTTCCTTAAAGTTGGCAGTGGAGTTACTTCCGGACACTTCACCACTTGAGGAACACCTTCTATATCTCGAGCAGCTTGATGAGCAACGTCGTGATGCAGCCTTCACCAACGAGGATCATAAGAAACGAGTCAAGTGTGAGTATGATCAGTCTATTTTCCCTCGGATTTTCTCTGAAGGTGATCTTGTCCCGGTCTATGATCAAGACAAATATCCCCTGGGGGTAGGCAAGTTCAAATCCAAGTGGTTCAGACCTTTCATTGTGAAAAATTTCTTAGAGAAGGGCGCTTACCATCTGGTTGATTTTGAGGGAAATGATTTAGCGAAGCCTAGAAATGGGATCTACCTTAAGAAGTATTACTCTTAGGCTGGTCACCTGGGTGGATTCTTGTATATATGTATAGTCTCTTATAAATTTTTTGTCTTTTCTGTCTTGTGGACGTGTATTTATTAATGTCTTCTTTTTCATTGTGGTAGATGTCAATTGAATCAAAGGTTTAATTTGGGTTCGGGGACGGTGCTATCCAACACACTTGGAGGCTTGCTTCTGCTGCTTGGGTGATATTCATAGCTAGAGGCCAGTTGCTATCTTCCGGAGGTATTTGTCTAGGCGACGCAACCAATAATGTTGTCGAGTACAACGCAGTGATAGAATTTCTATGTGATGCTTTGTCACATGGTATTTCTCGCCTCTGGGTTTACTTAGATGCTCTCCTAGTTGTGTCCCAGTTAAATGGGGTTTACCGCATTTATGATCCCACTCTTCACTGATGATTCCTTAGGGTACATCTCTTAGAACAATCTTTTGATTACATTACGTATATCCATGCTCCTAGGAGATTTAATCATTTAACTGATACTCTAGCTAATCAAGTTTTAGATTGTCATGTTGCTCATATATAAAAATAAAGACACACACATACACATGTAAATACATTTGTAAAAAATGTTATCCATAAATCAAGAAAGATGTATATACATATGTCCAAAAATAATGTTATGAGTACAAAAGTGGGCATGAAATCCTCAAAAGTCATCGGTCTACATCGTTGGGATTATGCCCTAAAAAAATATAGTACAAAAAGTTCCCTCGACACATAAATGGTCCGACGCTATCTAAGGTATAGGCCTATTGGCCCTCCTGTAGTGAACGATGATGTTCGCAAGACGCTGGAACAACTGGAGCTAGGTTTGAGGCACCCCTACTACATGTGGCTACATAGTCAGGGGGAGATCCTCGATCTTAGCCATAGGAACAACAAAAATGAGAGCAATGAGATTCCACTCCACTCATTGTAAGACTCTATCAGTCTCTCCGACTAGGGGTCCTCCCGTAGCTACTAGTCCTCCTGCTGCTGCTAGTCTTATCTCTGGTTGAGGACAATGCCAAGTCCTCATGAAGTCTATCGGTCGAACATGCCCCACATATATACATAACAAATTCACAAGTTAGTACTCTACACACACATAAAAAGGATATATATGAAATTAAAAATTTAATATATGTTACTTATCTCGCCACGCTCTTTGCTAGGAGGCACATGCATGTATGGATCTCTGAGGAAGTTGATCCCTGCATAGGGATAATCCTCGATAACCGGGATCCGACGTGCCCACCAGTCAAAAAATTGTCGTCGAAGGCCTCTACAGTCCTCCCTGTCTAGGCAGTAAAAATTCCCACCTGCTCACTGCTGGGAAGGAGGCTACATGCCCTTGTACTATCTCTCTGGGACTAAGACTGGGAACCCTCTTGAAGAAGAAGGAACATAAGACGGTATCAAACCCAAATTTCTTGATGGTATGCCTACAACACTCTGTGAGTTGTCTCTTCATGCATACAAGCATGGTGGTACTCCAGTCAAAGATCGTTGCCTCCAAACACCAAACTACACAATTCATATGTGCTCGTGAGGTCCGATGGAGTTTCACGGATCCAGTAATCCTCCTGATCAGAAGTAGGATCACTCGTAGAGAGAGGTTGGTGATATTGTGAATAGACACTTGAGAACCCACTTTCTCAATACCAGCCTCACAATACATACTAATATAGTCATCAATGTTAAATGACCCCGGAGGAAAGGTCCTCAAGTTGACTGGTTCCCCTCTTCTCGAGAGGCCATTTAGAAAGTAGATGTCCTCTGTAGTCGGGGTTAGTGATTGAACCTCTAGCATAAAAGCTTCTGTTTCAAGATGCCAATACTCCACAATAGCATTAAGCAACCTCAGTTGTACCCTCATAAATGGACACTGTAAGAATTTCCATAAACCACACTGTTTCAGTGAGGCAATATCCACAGGGTCCTCCTCAACCAAGATATCTAGCTCCTCATGCTCTCTCTCCCTCCAGTGAACATCCTGTCACATAACAAATTGGAGGGGAGTTAATACTTGCATTTTTTTTTCAATACAAAGGGAGGTGTACATGATTTGTTTACTACACAATCGTGTATGTACGCAGGTTGTTTATTCTTTTGCTCGAGTACATACACAAGTTGGCCTTGGACAACCCGCATACATGCAGGTACAATCCTTTTACAAGGGTGCTCCCATCCCAAACTTAAAACTAACTTAAAAATAAAGAATTGGAATGCAAGAGGAAGTTTTTTGTACTTACTTGGTCCAAGTAGGAGGGTGTTTTGTCCACCATAGCTCCTAGAATCCACTCTTTTGACGAAGGGGTTTTTTGACCTTTTTGTTAATTTCCAATTTGCAATGGTGAAAATGAGTTGTCCACTTCTATTTATAGACTTTTTTGGCCCTTTTTTCCCCTTTTTGGTCTCCTTTGTCATTTTTCCTGGCTTCGTGGCTATTCGAATTCGCTTTTGAGTTATATATTAGTCGTTCTGGTACTTTTCTCCTTTCAATTTGGTGATTATTTTTGGGATTGGTTACATTTTCATCATCCCTTGGTAAAAGTCATTTTTTTCCAACTTTTTCATATAATTTAGGGTTTCATTCCCACTTTATGCATCTCGTTGTCTTTTTCGGTTTTCCATAGGGGTGACCCCACCGAAGTGCGACACGTAACCTTCTTTGTTGCTTTATAAGTGTTGTAATTAGGTGGTAGAGCCTACCTCTACATGGATGCCCTAGGTAGATCCTTTGCTGCATTTTGGCATCCATGTTGTCATTTTTTACTATAGGCTTGGGAGTCCTCGATTAGTCCTGTCATGATTACATATCAAAGCCTCATTCTTTTTTCTAATCATTATTCTTGGCCTTACCCTCGAGACTCCCTAAGGAGCACGCTTTATTGTCTTTGAAGATCGCTTTAAAATTCAAAAGAAACATCCAACGAGACTGTATTTATTCTTTTCGATCTCGTCTGGATTACTTGAGAAAAATATCCCCTTGGAGTCTTCTTTAAGCCCTTTTCAGACTCTCTAAAATTGAAAATATTGTCGAGCGATCTTGTTGCCCTTCATGCTCGCCAAACTCAAATTTGAAGGCACATCTGCTTGGTGGTAGTTTTCCCCTTTTTCGCTCTGGATGGATACTTTTACGAATAAAGGTATTCTCTAGGAACTTCGGTTTGCTAGAAGAGTATTCTCATGCGTAAGTTTAACCCTTTTCCAGGTCCGAGGGACTAAATTTTCGAAAAAGGATCATTCTTCTTAGTTTTGGTTTATCACCTTTTTCGGGCCTTGGAGATTACTTACGAAAAAGGAACCCCCCCGGAGTCCATAGTTAAGCTCTTTTTAGAATCCCTAAATATGAAAAGATCGTTGAGTGACCTTGTTCCTTCACACTCGTTGAATTGGTATAGAAGAACATATACTTGGCATGAGTTTAACCCTTTTTCCAGACAGTAGATTATTGCAGAAAAATGTACACCTCGGGAGATTCGTCTCGTCGGGAGAGTTCTCCTCGGTTACTTTTATACTTTTTCAGGCTAAGGAGACTAAAATCAGAAAAAGGTTGTGAGTCCATAGTTAATCTCTTTTCAGACTCCTTAAAATTGAAAATATATTCGACTGATCTTGTCTTTGTCACACTCGTTAAAATGGTTTTGAAAAGACATCTTTTCAATGCAAGTTTAACCCTTTTTCGAGCCGATTGGACTAACTATGAAAAAAATACTCCCTGAAGTCTTGTTTAACATTTTTTCATACTCTCTAAACATGAAAAAATTATGATCTTACCTTCTCTGGGCTCGTAAAATTTAAATAGAAGGGGTATTATTGAGTCATGTTTAATTGCATTTTGGGTCTCATCTTTGCGGCTTTGGCCTAATACTGACTCCATGTTGCTATCAACTGAACCTTTGAAGCATTCCTTATATGCAAGCCTTGCAACACTTTTTGCCTCTACAATCTGACACCTTAACCCATGGAGGAATTTTCCCCGAGTGTCCTTATCCTGCACATGTCTCCTTGCCTTGAGCATTAGTATGTTCCATGCGCTTGGAACTAGTTTGCTTGCTCGTGACACTCACTCCTTATTTGTAATGTAGCATTATTTTATTCTTTTTCAAGCTTGTTTAAAAATTAAAAAAGACAAAAAAAATCAAATATTCCAAAAAGAGGGGATGGGAAATATACATTATTTTTTCAACAACAAAGATAGTCACCCTTGGAAAAATCACATCATTTCATTTTTTCGTCAAGCATTGGGATCTAGTATGACCTTAGGAAGTTGTTCTCACTACATAGAGTTGTGTCCTCCTCTGTTTGGTTACTCTTCCAAACATATGGAGAGTTTGCGGTGCCTCCTGCATCACAAACTTATGTCAATGTTATGCTGGATGAGTTTGATCATCTTTCGTACTTTTTTCCAAGGGAAGTTTTACCCAAATTGAGTCGTCCTTTCTGCAGTTTGTCTCTTGAATTTCATGAGTCGGCCATATCGAGAGTCCAGTCAAGTCCATATTCAAAATTGACGAAGTTCTCTGCCTGATCATCGAGATCCTACAATATTTTCTCGACGGCTTGTCGAAGACCTCAGAGTAGTGAGTCTTATGCTCCCATTGTACTCCTACCTGAGTTTTGAAGATCTTGAAGTTGTTGATTGAGCTATGAAGTTTACATCTCCAGCCGCAAGCGTCACTAGCTTCTTGAAGATGCATATTTTACTTATATATATTCGACTGATTTTGAGATGTATATATGTTGTGCATTGCTCACGACTACACTGTATATAGTTATATGACATGGATCTGCAGTGTATTTGATTAGCAACCATGATTTATTTCATCCTGAGCATGGGTATGCCTGCCTCAGAGAGACAATTGTTTTTTTGCAGATGACACCTCCTGAACTCTGGTCCCAGGCTCACTCGATTTCGTGCATTCTCATTGGTGAAGATATTGTAATGTATTTCAGCCATCAGTTTCTCTTCTGACCTCATACATTAGGGGTCATCTGTGATAGCCCTAAAATTCCCTACTCATGCATACATGGCATTGGCCTTCCTACTTGCATAATTTTCCAAATCACTATTGAGGAACTCTATTTAAAAAACCATTTTTTGGAGCATGTACACGCCCTGTGCACTACTTCCCGCATACATATTCTTGTTTCATGCTAGAAAACCCACATACATATGCTATATGCACACTAAACAACCTGCGTATACCTCCAAAAGTTGCAAAAATTAAAAAGTTGCAAGGAATTCGGTGGAATTTACGGGATATTGGAGGTTTCCCAACCATTTTACCTGTTATAACCCGTCCCCCAACTGAATAACTATCCTTTTTTCATATAAAAGGAGGGCTTGGGGTCTCATTCCACAATCAAGCATTAGAATGATGAAACTCTACCCAAATTCCCTTTCCTTGTTTGCCCAAGTATTTGCAGCCTTTTGTGAGTTATTGCCTCAACATTCCCTCTCTAGCTCCTTTTCTCCCATACAATTCATTCCCTTCCCTTGAGGTGATCAACAAATTGTGAGAGAAGGCATTTGGAAGGTGCACTTGGAGCATTGTTAAGAGGATCCCAGACCCGGTTCGTTGAGCGTTGGCCTGCACAGGTTGTAATTTCCAATCTTTGAGTATTGAATAAAAGAATCTCTTTTCCCTATCCCAAATAATGGTTTTTATGTCTTTTCTTTGATTTATACATAACAATTTATATCTAACCCCAATTTATGAATATAAATAGAATGTTTGTAGCCTTGTTTTCCTAGTTGTGGATGTAGCTCAACTTTGGGAGGAGACTTGCATCCTTGGGAGGTACAAATCTTAAGGAGGTCATCACCAAACGTTGGATTAAAGGTACAGTTTCTGACTTACTCTTTCATTGATTTTTGTTCATCTATTTTGGAATGTTTGGGGTAGTGTAGAAATTAGATTGACTTTTAGGGAGTCATTTCTCTGTCTATATTTAAAACCCTGGTATAGTTATAGGGGGATTTTCCTGCTAGTATTTTCCATCACACAACAAATCCTCAAGGGAAGTGTGGTTTCATTCCTCTGCTAGGATCAATTTATTCTCATCATGAAAACAACCCTTCATGACCATGTCACTCTAATTACCAATCTACATACCCCTACATGCTAGTTATAGGAGCTGGTCCATCCACTAGCAAGCCATTCTTCAACTAGCGTGCGATGGAAGAGATGTCAACCCATGCTTGTATGCACAACATGGAGTTTTTAAGAACTCCTCTAAGGTCATTGACCTCTATGCACCATTCTCCAACACAACTCCAAGATGGGGTTGTTCGGATGCAATACCGGAAACATGAATCAGATTGTGGCTACACTCGGAATCACCCTGTTTTCCTCCTCTTTTGTTTTTTTGTTCTCCATTGCTGCTATCTCTCCTTGCATAACTTCTTTCACTTGGACCAAAGATGAAGTCGACTCTTCATCTTCCTCAATATTCACTCTCCACACCCTTCTCCTAGCTATGTGTTTTCTGGGGTGAATCTATGGATGAAGTTGCCAACACTTTTCTTCCTAGTGACCACTCAAATTACAATGGTGGAAGACGTTCTTGTTGTTGCTCAAAGGAATTATTCATATACTCTTCCTCTCCACATGCTTATGTGTATGATGTTGGGTTGGAAAAACTTCTTTCCATTCCACTTCTGAAAACAATTAGGCTTGTAGAACATGGCTTGCTTCTTCCAACATTTCGTCTCACAATGGGATTTCTTTCCACAAAAAGAACATGTCTCTACACACCAACAATTTTGTATGGTATGGCCTCTCTTATTGCAACAATGACAAACAATAAATTTCTTATTTGACATAGACCCCTTGGTCTTGTTCTTCTTCTTTCTTCGTTGATTAGTGTGTTGTTGTATTTGTGTGCAAGTGTGGGATGAGTCTGCAAACTCTCCTTATCAATGATCTCCTTCAATATACCACAAATATGAGGTGGTGGTAAGATAACAACTTCAATCACTATTGTTGCTCCTTTTCCTAATTAGCAAGCCAACTCTGACATGTCGGTTGCCTTAAAAAAAATGGTTTTCTTCATGGTGATGGAATTTTCACTTCTGCCATCAAAGCCTAGGCCTTCATGTTTGACCCAGGGTGTAGCTATAATGGGGGTCGTGAAGCCTTGTCTCCTCTTTCCTAGCCCTTGTCCATCATAGCCCATTTTCCTTAGAATTTTAGAGCCAATACCTTTGTATGCTTCTCGAATTCACCAAGTTTCTCTTCATAGATGTCTATGGATGGTGAGCTTACCAATCTCGTCTTAGTCATGTTGCTAGCATTTGTAGTGGCAATGGAAGGTTTCCTTGCTTATACATGCTCTTGGAAAACCGATTGAATCCTTTCCAAGGCCTTCTCCTTATTTTCCAAATCTTGTTGTAGCTGAGTCATCATCTGCGTGAGCTTATCCTCCTTCCAATTATCCATCTGGATGACCTTCTCACCAAGGTATACAAGTTGTTCTCTATTCTTTTCCCAATATGTTATGACTGCAGTGAGAGAGTCTTGGCATTCTTCAAACTTCTTCTTGAACATATGAACCTACTCTTTTAAGTGCTCATTCTCCTCCCGAAGATGAGAATTGTTGGCCCTTAACTATTCCAACTTGTCTCTTCTTACTTTTCCCATGCTAAGGTTTGCAATTTTTTGTTCAAAGTTCTAGTAGTATTCACGATCAAGGATGAAACTGCTTTGATACCCTATGATCCGTAAAAGAGAGCTTATAGCCCATTCACTTCACCAACACATATACTATGCAGAAATTTATTTTTTGATCTCTGTCTTGGTCTTATATTTAGAGCTATGTCTCAGAAAGAACCACTAGGCTTTTGTTCCTCTGTGTTTCTCTATAATCTCTCATCTTGTCTGCTATAGATCCTTTCTATCTTGTAATCTGTACACTACAACCAGCTAGTGGCACAATAACAACCAAATCAATAAAGACCAAGGCTTTGCAATTTTTTTATATGAAAATAGTGACTAGAGTCAAAGGTGATGGGGTTCTCTTCCCACAATGTAGGCTCTTCCTTTTTATTCAATGTAGTGTTCTCCTTTGTGCAACAAATGGAAACCACTTACTGCAATCCCCTCTGTACTCAGACTTGTCTTGTTTTCTAATGGCTTGTACATCTTCTCATAAATCAATTACTAGGGACATGTTTGTCGAAGAAGATGAATCAACCAAGAGAAAAACCAATCAACCAAAGAGGAAATATTGTAGAACATAAGTGAATTCTATCGACTAAAGAAGGGTAAATATATCCCGACAGAATGAGTCAACCAATAATGAAGAAAATTAGTCAATGGACGATCGACTAGCAGTGGATATAAATGCTGAGGTGAATTTGGTAAACCAACAGTGAAGAGAAATGTCTGAAGAACGAATTGGGAAACCCACACCATCTAAAAATTCCGAGGACACATTTAGATATGTTCGACAACTTCTAAATTCGCCAAGTAACTTCTACATACACCCATACAAGTAGGAATTTTCCTAGCAACTTCTAATGACGTCCAAGCAACATCTAAATTCACCCAAGAACTTCTAAATTCCATCAACGACATCTAAAAACATCCCTACAAGTCGGAATCTTCCCAACATCATTTAAAAACGGCCATCAACTTCTAATTAAACCCATGGAAGTATGAATTATCCCAATCAATGCTATGGCTCGTCCAAATCAAAAGGAAGTCAACCGACACAATAAATCTGACCCGTAGGAAGTCAAGTCGAGCGACAATGGAAATAATATGAGCGAAAAGAAGTTGAGTCGATGAGGGACATGAAATTAGAACCAAACTATAACATAAGTTGGCTAGAAAAGCAAATTGACTTAGTAAAGAAACTGAGTCGGCCACAAAGATAAATGATTGACTCCTCAAAATAAATTCGACTATCAACAAAAATTAAGTCAACTCTATAAAATAAAATAGATTAGCATACTCTAGTTGGTTTGGAGAGGAATCCAATCGACCAAGAGAATGTGTAGTCGACCAGACACAAAATAAAATTCCTGGGATGATGTAAACTTTCCTAGGAATGAAGGTAAATACCTCGTGTCAATGAAAAACGTCCAGGGTGTAAGATATTCCCCTAACAGATTCAAATTCGACTTGGAAAATAATTTGGATGCCCCAACACTAGATAATTCGACCTAGTGGTATTCAATTCGATGAGAGGGAGCTAAGTCAGCTAGTAAGTGAAGTTAATCAATCAAGGAAACAATCCAATTTCCCAAATAGAGAGAATTATGGTCCTGGTTAAAAAAAAATGCTCAAGCAATTTAATTAGATTCCTAGGCAATATAAATTCGACGAATAAACACATTTCAATAACCATTGGTCTTCAACTTTGACGAGAAATGGGTAATGGGCATTGGAGAGCGGTTGTGATTCTTCATTTCCATGTAACACCCAATTATAGTCGACAATTAAAAAACACATTGGGAATTCACATCTCATCTCAAGATTGAACTAAAAAACAAACTAATGCTCAACATAATGAAATCAAACACAACCAGTCACCAATGAACTTAGAATTTTTGCACTGGAAACCCAAACAGGAAAAACCAACTTCGAATGGGGCTCAATATTTTCATTATGACAATCTCTGGTTACACTGCATTCATGGCTTCAATGCCTCTTCGTCTCTCCTGGTCAAAAATCACTTTGCAAATGAGAGAGAGGAAAGAAATAGGGAGAGCTGGGGGGTAGGGGGAAGGCCAACAAACTTGACCCTTCATTTCCCATACCTCATCCTTCTCTCATGTTCAATTATGAAATCACATTTAATTCTTCATTTTCATCTCATGTTCTCATTTTTGTCCTACCAGACTTTTCAAATTTACATTGCTTTACACAATTTATTGACCTTCATTAATTGTCAAATTAATATTACAAGTTCTAAGTCTTACACCCATTTGTTGGTCCAGATCCATTTCAGATCACAAGCTCAACCTACTCGCTAAGAAACTATCCAACCTAGACTTCTCCATGCTCAATGTTTTGCAACCCCAAGTTCTTGTTGTTGAAGATAACCATCCTCATGTCTAATTTTCTGCATGATAGGCTTATTATTTTTTTTGTTTTTTAGTCACAGAGATAGCATGACTACAATCTCTCCTCATATTGGATATCAACTTGTAGAGTAGTTATCTCTTAGCTTTTTCTATCTAAACTTCCTTCCACTTATGATTTGTTATGCTATATAATCTAAAATCTCAAATGCCACTCCAAACAATATGGATAGATAAATTATTTTTCTGTTATTGATATGGTTTCCCTTGTAACAAGTCATAATAAAAACCATGTCAAGTTTATTTTTCCTAATTAATATGAATTCTCCAACAAGCTTAAAAAAAGAAACAATAAACGTTTACAAAAAAATTGCAAAATTGGTATAGGAGCAAGGCTTTGCAACTTAATATTTTTATACTTGCAATTGCAACAAATCTTGTTGCTACGCAGACTTGTTAGGAGTAGCTATTGGAGTGATAAAATAATCAAGATTTCTTCCATCTACCAATATTCTAACAACAAGAGTATGATATCTCTTGTTATCAATATTTCTCACTTTAATAGTATTTTCCTTTATAAGTTTAGCATGAATGCATACCATTGACTCATTTTTATTCCACCTATTTCAGAGCTCGTAATTTCAGAGCTCGGAAAGTGTTGCGGCACTTATGTCTAAAAAGTCTTTTTAAAAAGCTAATAGTAGGTGGGGTCCTCTAGGAAAGAGCACTTAAACTATATGGTCCCTATATGACATCCACTTTCTCAGTATTATGACGTGGCATTGTTATAACATATCTTAGTTTAGTTGGATTATCTCCTTGATGTATGGCATTAAAACAAGATAGTTATTACATGGAGATCAATTTTGGCTTGATGCACATGAAGTTATTTTTCTTTATTATATTTTCTATATGGCTATATCCTTACCACACTCAATGGAATTGAAGGATTATATTTGGGATCATGGTTTTAAAGTATAGTATACAAGACATGATGTTTTTCTGGTACAGCAAGTATATAGAGTCATAGGCTTTGACCTGACCCGTTGCATTTCCCAAAAATGTTCACGATGGAATATGTGTAAAATATTTGCTTGGAATGACCATTTTCGAAAGGTTGAATAGAGTCTCACCTTGTGTTGAACAGATAAGTATTATTTTTGTTTTCACATTAGAATTATGGCTTTAACATAACATATAAAGCATGTATGTTATAAGGTTAATATGTTCTCAACACTTGCATGAAATATGGTTTTAGTGTAAGTGACGGATTGTCTTCACAATGGATTCAGTTTAACATACATTTGGTGGTTTCCCATGTATAAACAATACTGACATTGTAGAAAACGTGCACTTTGCTATGAATTGTTGATTTGATGTGAAGAAATAAAGTTTCATAAGGTGCATTTGATATGAAATTTTAAACTCTATGGGATATCAATGTACCTGCATTATAAGTTGGCCATGCATTAAATTGGAAATGAATGGAGCATTTATGTCACCAAATCGATGTCTTATCACCGTGGTGTTTGTTAGGGTTGTAAATTCTAACCTTGTACAATGTCTATTGTAAACA
>ML783060.1:394837-425572 GCA_009831015.1 Picea engelmannii
GCCAATACAAGGGAATGTAGGGCTTAATACAAGACAGAGAGAAATCCTTTAATTTCAAGTCTATGAGCTCAATAAAGAGATAACAGTCTTTATGAACTAAAATAAACTGAAAGCAAAGTACAGAAAATGAAAGATGGACAATTTTGATATTGCAAACGAAAGGAAACTGAACTTTATTTCTGCAAAAAGAGTCTATACAGTGGCATAAAATATCTCCCAGTTTGAACCCTTGTTTCATATCAAAAATAGGCATTTATAGCCTCTTACAATCGGTTTTACAGGTCCTAAAAACATGGATTTGTATTTAATAAAAGCAATTCAAATCTAACTAAAAAACTTGAAAATAAAGACTTAACAACTAAACTTAGCACTCGAATTGTCTTCAATCTCAAAAATTCGCCATCTGCATCCTTCAGCTCCTGGAATCTTTGATATGATGCAATGTGGCAAAACACCTGTCTTGACAGTTGGATTTCTCCAACGTTCATGGTCGATATTTGAGGAAGTTTGTTTTACATGTGGTTTCCAAAATTCCCTCAAATCTCTAATGTCGAATCCTTTGCAAGCAATTTTCATTCCCTTGATACTCTGGAACTCCTCCATAACCTGTGAGAAATGACTTGTTCTGCCCTGGGCTTCCAAAAAATGCTTTCCCATCTTTCAACAGCTAACTCGTTTTATATTTCGCTGGTTAGCTGGTGAAAGCGCTGCCTTTCACCAGCTAATGGGTCATAAAATATCGCTTTGCGCTGGTGAAAGCCCTGACTGCGCCAAAAACGAGTTTTCACCTTCAAAATTGTGATTCCATTAAAACTCAGTGTGTTTCTGATTTCTCACCTTGCATATTAACAACGACTTGAGCAAGTACCTTCAAATCTGGATGGGATTTTTGCTTTTGTTTTTGTTTCAATCTTCTTATCTGCCTTTTAAGGCATTTGGCAAGCCACCATAGACTATTGTACTCTTTGGTAAGTTTCTGTTTTCTTTTCTTCTCTTTAACACTTTCCCGAGCCAGTCTCTCAAATGCAAAATTGGTTTTTGCGAAGTTATCAGACAACTTCTTATACCTTTCTTTGATTACCCGTTTCAAAACCTCTTGCTGAGCGATTACCTCTTTTAGATGCTTGATTTTCTGAGATTTCTTTGACTTAGATCTTTTTTATGTTTCTCCTTCCTCTGTATGAGTGAAGGTCTCATAGTTTTGTGCAAACTCGGTTGACTGCTCAGGACTCTTGGTGACAGGGCATTGATCTTGTTGTTATGATTCTGAGTTTGTATAGGGAAAGTTTAAAATATTGGTCCTCTTCTCTGTAGGCTTCTCTGTGGGCTGTTCTATAGTGGTTTCAAAGTTTAACCTTTTCTTCGACCTGTGGGACTTCACTCCAAAGATTCTATCTTCTGGAGGTCCTGGAAGGGTCCTCCTCTTCCTCAAACTACTTTGAGGAGTCAACTGTTTCTTTGAACCTTTCCCCTGTTCATTTACAGGCTGAGTCTGTGTTTCAAAATCCTCCCAAAATAAAAAATGTTGCCAGCTCCTTCCCTGTTGTCTTAATTCTTCCAGAATGATTAATTTGATAAGGCCAAAGTGACACAGAGTATTTTTCATGCTTATGGGTTGAGCTTTGATTTTCTTGCAGACTTTACTTAAACTCTTATGTAGGAAAAAAGGTAAATTGAGGAGGGTCTTACCGGTGAAATGGTCTAGAAGTTTGAAATGATACATCATGAGTTTGTCATACCTGCCCTCCGAGGTTATGTATAATTGGATACCCTTAAACAGTTCTTGCCACTCCTCTTCTAGACATGAAACCGACATGCTCTTCTTCCATGCATTGTGCTTGAACTCTTCCTTTAAATAAGCTCTGAAATCCAAGTTTTTGGTAGCAATGGTTTTGAACCAACTCTGGCCCGATCTTGGTAGGCTGGTTGCTGCAGCAATGGCAACTTCGTCTACTAAGATCTCCAAGGACCCAACATGGGCCTTATTCCCATAGAAAGTTTTGGCAAAAGCTTCTGCTGTCGACTGGTGGCAACCATTTTGCAACCTATCAACGAATTCAATACACCCTGCGTTTGAGAAATGTTTCTGGACTTCGGGATGTGTCTGTAAAAAAGACACGTTGTCCAGCTCTTTTCTGAGTAGAGAACCACTGCGTCTCCTCGCCATTCTGTAGCTTGAAAACCCCAACAATTATGTATATCAACCCCTGCAACTGTTGTTCGAGCCGAGGTTTTGCGTTGTTGAAAGCACTTGAGAGTCGGCTCTATTTTTTAACATTAGAAACTTTAACAAACCTTCGTGAACAATGTGTGATATGGAAGCAATGATCCGATTTGATGCTGTCAGCCCGACAGTATAGCCTCTGTACCTGCGTTGTTGGATTCGAAATTGCCATTTCCGGCGCCATGAGTGTGCAGCATGCGTCACTGAACAAGATCCGCATCGTAATCCTATCTTGACGTGCAAACCTGAGTCTCCATCATTACCCACTTTCACCAGCGCATCATTCTGGATTTGCATGACGTGGGATGATCGTCTCATCATTAGCTTTTAGAAACGTGGATAAAACGCACGTGATTCCTGCTTTCTCCAGCCAACGGCCCGTGGAAAACGCCCCTTAGCTGTTGATACTTACCACTTTCACCAGTGCATGATCCTGTGGAAAACCCCCTTTAGCTGTTGAAAGTCATCACTTTCACCAGTGCACGATCCCGTAAGAACTGCTCTGTAGCTGTGGAAAGTTTTCACTTTCACCAGCGCACAACCCGCGACAATGCTTCTTTGGATATTTTGAAATTCAACACTTTCACCAGCACACAAACCTATGAGAGACGCTCCTTAGCTGTTGAAAGTCGCCACTTTCACCATCTAACACTCATCTTTGGACACATGTTAGTTGTTGAAAGCAAATTATGAAAATTTTGAAAAGAAGACTTTTATGGGTCATCTTATTTCTAAGATAAAAACCAAAACCTAAGTTTTGCAGCTAGAAAAACTCAAAAATGAATTGAGAAAACTACCAATAGCCATGCTATCCACCACAAAACCCGACCAAAAAGACGGGTTCATTTTGGGAGCTAACAACATACATCAAACTGCCAACTGCACTCGCATATGGAACATGAGACATGTCCTCCTCTTCTTCATGTGTCTTGGGACACTGATCCGCATATAACTTTACACCAACATGAATAGGAACCTTGACCGGTTTACATTCCTGCATATTAAACCTCTGCAATATTGTCTCGACATATTTTCTCTGATTTAACCAGAGTTTCCTCTTTTTTCTATCTCTTTTAATTTCCATGCCCAAAATGAAATTTGAAACACCAAGATCCTTCATGTCAAATTTAGAGGACAACTGAGTTTTCACATCCTGGATAATCTCCTTGTTGTTTCCTATCAACAACATGTCATCCACATACAAGACCAAATAAATCAAATGATCACCAATTAATTTAGAATACACACAATGATCCTCTTTTCTTCTTGTGAAGCCAAGTCCCAGCATATAATTATCAAATTTTTGATACCACATCCTTGGTGATTGTTTTAAACCATACAGAGACTTTTTCATCTTGCATATCAACTCCTTCTTTCCCTTCACAACATAACCTTCTAGTTGCTTCATAAAGATTTCTTCTTCCAGATTCCCATGCAGGAATGTTGTCTTCACATCCATCTGTTCTACTTCAAAATCAAATGCAACAGCAACAGATAACAGAAATATTATAGAGGTTAACTTGGCAACAGGAGAAAAAATCTCACCAAAATCAATTTCCTCAACCTGGGAATAACCTTTTTCTACTAACCGAGCTTTGTATTTCTCCACTTTTCCTTCTGCATTCAACTTCTTTTTAAATACCTATTTGCTGCCAATGGGATTTCTTCCAGTTAGCAACTCCACTAGATCCCAAGCCTCATTCTTATCCAAAGATGCCATTTCTTCTTTCATGGCCCTTTTCCAGAGATTTCTATCCTTTGGATCCATTGCCTCCCTGACAGTTCTAGGATCATCATCAGTAATAGACAAAGAAAAATTTGAACGAAAATCAGATGGACTATACCTTTCTAGTAGTCTTCTTTTTCGATCCAATCTCCTCAATACTGGAGTATGAGGATCTTCTTCTTCTTATTCATGTTCTTCTGTAGAGTCTGCTTCATCATCCTTTAAATCAAACTCTATCTTCTCTGGTTCTTCCTTACTTGGTAGGACTTCCTGTTTAACAAAATCCTTCATTTATCTAAATACCACATCTCGGATATACACTACCTTCTTAGTTTCTGGGTTCCAAAGCTTATAACCTTTGAGACCATCTTTATATCCAATAAAGATACATTTTTAAGCCTTCTTATCCAGCTTGCTCCTGTTTTCCTTTGGAACATGAACATATGCATCGCAGCCAAATACCTTAAGATGTGTGAGAGAAGGTTCCTTACTAGTCCATACCTCTTATGGAGTCTTGTCACCCAACACTGATGAGGGTGATCTATTGACCAAATAGCATGCAGTACCCACTGCCTCTGCCCATAATTCTTTCCCTAACCCAACGCCACTGAGCATGCACCTTGCTTTTTCCATCAGCGTCACATTCATCCTTTCTGCAACTCCATTCTGCTGAGGTGTATATGGAGTAGTCTTCTACCTTGCTATACCGCACTTCTTACAGAATTCTTCAAATTCATTCCTGCAGAACTCTCTGCCATTATCTGTTCTCAGCACCTTAATTCTTTTCTATGTTTGATTCTCAACAAGAGCCTTAAACTCTTTAAACTTGTCAAAGACTTCAGATTTCTTCCTGAGGAAATCTATCCAAGTTTTCCTTGATAAGTCATCTATAAATGAGACATAGTACACAGATTTTCCCAATGATGGGACTGACACAGGTCCAAAAACATCATTGTGAACTAGTTGTAAAATTCCTTTTGCCCTCGTTGCACCAGAGGGGAATCTTACTCGATTCTGCTTCCCATATAGACAATGTTCACAAAAATCAAAATTCAGAGAGCAGTTAGACATACCTTCAATCATACCTTTACCGTGTAGTAGTCGAAGACCCTTCTCTCCGATATGCCCCAGTGTTTGATGCCACAACATAACCTTTTCTCCAGAGACTGTAGGAGTTCTTTCTTCTTCAACTCCAATATCAGGAACAATGGATCTATTACACCCATCACTAATAGTTCTTCCTAGCAGCTTATATAGAGTTCCAAACCGAACTCCCTTCATCAACACTATTGCTCCTCGAACCATCCTGCAAGTTCCCTTTTCAAAAATTGTTTTTACCCCTGCATCTTCCATTTTGCTTACATAAATCAAATTTTTGGCCATACCTGGGATGTGTAGAACACCAGGCAATGTTCTAATCCTTCTAGCTACGAGTCTCAACTTGACCCTTCCTCTTCCTATGATTCTAGTCGTCGAATCATTACCTAAGAAAACATTACCTCCATCATACTTTTCAGAACCACTCCCTATGGGGAGTCATATGAAAGGATGCACCAGAGTCAATCAACCATGCCTCATGCATGTGTGCTTGAAGAGGCCAAGTACACATCCCCTCCTTCTTCCTTGGAGGTCTTTTCTTCTGTAGAAGAAGATGTTTTAGATCCCTTCTTTTTCTCAACTTTGGATCTACACTGCTTCTTGTAGTGCCCTTCTTTTCCCAACCTCCAACATACCCTTACAAACTTTCTAGGAGATTTGGATCTACCCTTAGACTTAGATCTCCCACTTGAGAAATTAGATATATTTATTTCCTGGGAACATCCTCTTGCGAATAATGTGTCTATGCTATGTCCTTCCATATTCTTTCGTCTCATCTCCTCCGACAACAAGGATGAGACCACTTCTTCAAACTTCAAAGAAGTTGTATTACTACCTATGGCCACAACCAGACTATCCCATGAGTTTGGTAAAGAACACAACAAACTGATACAGTTATCTTCATCTGAAATTTTAATCTCAACAGATACTAACTGACTTACCATAGTATTGAAGGCGTTCAAATGATCTGCCACCGAGTCTCCATCTCTCATCCTCAAGTTATATAGCTTCTTTCTCAAGAATAGTTTATTTACCAGGGACTTAGACTGATACAACTTCCCCAACTTTTCCCATAAATCCTTGGTTGTAGCTTCCTCTGATACATTCAGTAATACTGAATTGGAGAGACACAGTTGGATTGTGCTCTGTGCCTTTCGATCCATCTTTTTCCAGTCATCTGCAGAAGTTCATGTAGGTGTAGCACCTGGATCTACCGCGATCCACTGATCTCTGTCCACCAAAATATCTTCCATCTTGAGCTTCCACAGCTCAAAGCTTTTCCCATTAAACTTCTCGATCTCCATCTTCAAATTTCTTTCCATTTATTTTCACCTGAAAAACAATACCACAAATCTCCCACTGTAACAAGGCTTATCATAGTCCCGAGCCAAACCCTTGACCATAAAGGCGTCCCCCTGAAGCCAATAAAGCTCTGATACCAAATGCAAATTCTAACCTTGTACAATGTCTACTATAAACAGATATTCAGAAAAGAACAGAAAAGATACAATGGAAAATACAAACATTACACAGGGGAAAAATCTCTGTGTAATGTGTGTATTTGCCATTGTATCTTTTCTGTTCTTTTCTGAATATCTGTTTATAGTAGACATTGTACAAGGTTAGAATTTACAAGGGTTGCCATCATTTCTCATTTGGTTTTGGACTGTGGAGAGAGTAGCATAGTGTTGCATTTTGTTCCATAAAATACTTTGTTCGTTGTTGCAATCGTGAAGCCTGTGCAATTGTATGGACTTGGAATCTTATAAAGATTGATTTCTTATTGCTAAGGTATGTACTCACATAGAATTAAAAGGCATTTATGTTTCAAATTTGTTGCTAAATAATTAGTATGGATTTGTTAGTTGGTTGCAAGTATGAAGCTCTTCTTTCCCCTATCTTTCGTCTATGTGAAAAGAATGCTTTGGTGAAATAGTAGAACAATTGTTGGAACAACTAGTTAAAAGGACGTATGATTGGTTGATATAGTTTATATTATCAAGGATTGCATTGGATTTATTTTTGTTACTGACATCATTACATTTTATCACTTTCCATGTTTATTTTCGCCATTTGGGAGGGTTTGGCCACAAAATCAAATGATAACAAGTGTAAAAGGAATATGGCATTAAACCCATAAGGATGATCATTATTTTACAAAGAAATGAGACCCGGATTCAATTTTGATTTATTTTAAAGGTGTAAAATCTTGGTTATGTTATGCAAAGACTATGTCTCATCTCACCGCTAGTCTTCTCATACTTGATATTATTCACCTCTGCTGACATAACAATGAATTAATTTTATATGTCAATTATCGTGAATTTGATATATGTTGTTGATGTCGCCATTACAAAAACTACTGCCAGTTTTCTTGAATGGTGACTTGATAGATATATGGATTGTGTTTTTCCACTCTCATACTAAATTCATTGTATAACACCTCATACTTTGTTCATTACCCACAGTTTGGAAATCTGTGAATCATCACATATGTTTTTAGGACATTTGCCCGAGGTATTGGTAAATGATATGGATTTACATTGCATAACAATTGTAAATTGCAAGAATAATGGATATTAAAAGGAATGGCATGGAATTTTTTATTGAAACACTCCCAATCCCAATCACTACAATTGTTTCTTGTAGCTGGTTGATATTTGTATATATGTATCAAGTGCATTTTTGGTAATATGTACAAATTTAAAAGGGCACATAGTGGAAATAAATGACTGAGTTTAAATCATAAATGATTTTCACATTACCTTTTACACATTATCCCCTCATTATTTATCCTTTTTCATAAGTATATTCCCTTTATCATTTGTCTCATCAATTCATAATTTCATCTTCCATATATTTTCCATTTTATTCGTGTTCATCTTTAAAAGATATATTGTTCATATACAAAGAGGCATTCAAGAAGATTGAAGCTTCAAATAGACTATGGAAATCAAAAGTAAAGAGTATTGGTGATGGATGTTCTTCTTCCCTTCTTATACATTATTCCTTTTTCAATTTCCCCTTCTACTTGATTTTCCATGTTGTAGATAGAGCCTTATTAAGTAATATTCAACAAATATTGTAAAGTATGTTTATCTTGTTGTGTGTTGTATTATACCTAAAATATTTTTTGACTAATTGAAATGGCAATGGCAATAGATGAGCTTCTTTATCAGGGGAAGTAGAGGGAGTAACAAAGGTAATAGAGGAAGAAGATTCATAATGCTTGACATGTTCTGGTAGTAGGGGAGACACAAGAGGATAAGGTTCTCAATCCATTTTGATACAGATTTAGATGAGTTCAACCAGTTGGTGCAAACTGGTTATTTACACATTGGTAGGAAGCCAACCTTACCTCAACCCTGAGCCCCTCCCAATGAACCTTTGTATCCCCATCCTAGTATCATGGACATTCCTGAGCATCTTATTCAACATGCAAATGATGGCTGGAACAATAATCCAATGAATCTACCTTTTTCGATAATGCACAGTGGCCTATCAGTCCTAGAGCACCATCTTTACATCATCAAACGATTCATTTTGCTACATCTGTTGTTTCTGTAGCCCATTCTTCTCTCAAAGAAAGTAAAATGCCCTCTTAAGAAATACATATTGATAAAGGAAAGAATCCTATTTTCATTCCTACAATTGACACCTCCCAGTCCACCTTTGTGCACTCAAAACAAAAGTTAGCAAAGGAAGAAAGTAGTAGAAGGGAGATTTCCTTTAGTGATATGCATCCAGAGTTAAATAAGTACAAAAATAAAGATGAGAAAAAACTCTTTCTCAAAGACATACAAAGTGTAAAACCAAATGATTCTAAAGGCAGGAAGGAGAGGGAAATTTATTTAAGAAGAAATACCCCCATCTCTTATAACTTATGTCATGAAAATGTTTATTTTTGGACATGCGATACATTATTTTAAACAAACAACATATATATGATATTTATTTTTGAAAACTTAAAATATCGTAGTTTTAGTTAATGGGAGATACACGTGTTTCACTGATTTGGAATTATTCTGATGGTGTCATTTATTCATTTATATTTTGCTGCCATATTTACATGTATTCAAACCATATTGGAAGGCACAATGAAAATCTTATATTATGAAGTCTAGTGAGACCCCACCTACTATTAGTTAACATATATCAACTTATGAAAAACACATTCGAGACCCTTTTTCCTAAAACAAGTTTACTCTCTCATAAATTAAAAGTTAATTTAATTTGTAAGTTTAAGTAGTTGAACTACCCAACTACTTCAAGAAGATATAAAAGAAGGATAGAACATCAATGAAGGACAATACATAATTGAGAAGAGAGACTACGGATAAGGTATGCCTAAGTTCTGAGTGAGACATTAACTTTTCATTCCATTCTGAGTTTTCTTAAGCACTTAAATGTCTTGTTGATAGCAAGGTTGTTCTGAAAGATGGAAAGGAAAGACTGAGTGACATTGATTTGTGATATGCTCCAAGGTCACTTAGTTTTTTTGAAGTTTGTTTTGTATTAATTAGAAGTTATGAGGTTATTCAGTGCTAATTAGTGCAAGTATTGAAGAGTTTGATGATGGTGCACTTGTAACTTGAAGTGATCCAGATTGATCCTATATTTTGATCTTTTCCTTTTTGGCATCAGTTGCCCATGTATGATTCTTAATTACATCTTGGGCTTCCAAGAACATCTCTAGTCTAGGCCCTTGTAGTGACTTAAATAAAAAAAATTAGTTGTAACTCAGATTGGACATAAATATAATCTTTTGTTGATTTATTTCTCATATTGTGAACTGCTGGAATACTTTTATTTCAGATTTTAATTTTTTTTTTGTTATACATTTCAATACTTATTTACGCATATTTTTTTTTTATCAATTCATTTTGTAACATGTGAATTACTTATATATATATATAGAGAGAGAGAGAGAGAGATATTCTTGCCTATCTTACCTAGCCTGATAATATTCAAAAAATATTTGTGTAAGGAGAAACATTATTCTTTGCATCAACAAGAGTACATATATAGGTGTAGTGGTTACAGGGTGAAGTTATGACTTACTAGTGTTATAGTTAGGCTTGCACCATGCATGATTCATGACACAAGTCTAACTATAATGCTATTTAATTATTATTTTGTGTAACCATTACCACTTGCAAATATATTTTTCTATATATTTAAAGATTAAACATGTAATTTTGTGTTTCTTCTTTTAATATTTTTTATTATTCTTTTTCTTTTTTTTTTCTCCTTTCTCCATTTTTCACTCATATGGTATCAAAGTGATATTATCTCTAAATCTCTTTGTAAAGAAGCTAAATTCATGAGAGTCTCTATTACTACAATTTAAGTGACATTATTTCTAATCTCTTTGTAGAGAAGCTAAATTCATGAGAGTCTCTACTACTACAATTTGTTATAAAGTAGAAGGTAGTAAATACTATTTTTCAATAATTGGTTGCTATGTTTAAAGGATTGTGTCTCAAAATATATCTTGATAAATATGGCACTAGTTTAGCCTATTGAAAAATTAAAGCCGAAGTCTTATTAAAGCGGTAGCCCTTTATATCACCATGTAAGAACATTGTGAGTTATGTGAATACGTTAAAATCTTTAATTAAACAACATGCAAGAATGAGTGCTCCAGTGGATGAAGATGATGCAAAGTCCTATTAAAAAGCATGATTGACGGAGTTTGAAATTTTTCATTCACCCATGGAAATCTACCATCACAAACACTAAGAATAATGATTATTGTTCTCCTTTTATAATAAAAGTGGTTGAAGAACAATAGTGAGAATATCACTAATAATCCTCTCTTATTTTGATATGGAAAAAAATAATAATTTTGAGAAATCTAATGAATTATGCTCTAATACAAAGAAAGGAGAGGCATGCATTTCTATTATGGTAAATTAGGACATATTGTGTGGCACTACATGAAAAGGGATGTAAACTCGCTTAAAGTGAGTGGAATAATGGATAATGATGCAATACCTTTTTTCAATTGATGTAGTTATTGATATTGATACTAAAGTAATTGAATTGTTTAAACGAATAAAGGCTACAAAAGGTGTTGGAATTACTAAAGCAAAGAGAAAAAATGTTGTTATAGGAATTAGAAGTTCGTTAGCATGTGCCCTCCAAATGAAGGCCGTTGCTTAAGTGAATCAATCAGATTGATCAAACTGGTGATTATCCTTCCATAACTAGAATAAATGGTGCCCACACTTAATGGACCAGGAGATTGATTAGAGTTGAAAATATCAATAGAGGTGTGTTGGTGTAAGTAGTGAAACATCTTCATTGTTAGGGTTAGAAACCTTGAGAAAAGGTGTGTCCTAGTTGAAAAATTGTTAACATTGATTTTTATCTATATGGGGTTTTGAAGTTACATCAAACATCGACATGGCTAATAATTCCAAAAACTCAAGTAAAGTTAAAAGTAAAGGTCAATTGGTAATATATAATATATCACAAGTCAAACATGCAATTGTGATTATAGTGATAGGGTAAGAACATGTTAGTTAACATGTCATGAATGGGTCAAACGAATCCACATGGTCATTTGAGACTCTAGGTGGTCATTCAAGACTACGACCATTTGAAAGATAGTCTTGAACGTTGTCAGATTTACAAAAAAATTGTAGCTCCTAAACTTTTGACATGTTTTTTTGGGCCCTTCCCATGCTTTTTTATTGATTTCAACAATTTGGCCATCCATTTATAGACATGCAAAGCACATAATAATATTTGCATTGGACCAAATAATGTCCATAATAAAGTTCATATGTGAAATTTATGGCTTTGAAACATCAATGTATCCACTAGGCTCCCTAGGGTTTGCATTCCTTTTACCACCTCAGCTCCTACAATTAGGGTTTTTGAATCTTAGGGTTTGACATGATAAAATGTAGTTTGAGCCTCTAGTTATGGGATTTTTTTGAATGAGTGTAGCCATCACATATATTATCAAAGACAAGCTACCATCAATATTGCACGTTCTTTCATTTTGTTCTCAATCCAATTGGGATCACAAATATGCCTAGCATGTTTAAGTTAAGATATGTTTATCATGCATGGTACTACTACTAAGAGTACATCTATAGGTGTAGTGGTTCCATGGTGAAGTCATGGTTTAGTAGTTTTATAGTTGATTTATGTTGTTAACCCACAAACCATGTCCAAAGTGTGCACGTGCACGCGCGCGGGCACACACACACACACCAAGGAATATCTTTATGTCTCTTTTCCCTTTCATTTTGTTCACCTTCACATTTGACACTTGGGTCTTCCATATCTTCCACTAGAATTGTTGTGACTATTCTCCCTCCATGGGAATCCATGACCATATTAGAACAAAGGCTATCTATTTTTCCAAACTCACCTTGGAATTGCACATGACCTCCTTTGTTAAGATACATTGCATCTACAAGAAACAAGATATTTGAGACACACTCTCAATCCTAGATGTAATATGTGGTATGGATTTTTTCATCATATTAATACGATAACATGTCTTTAGGGTGTTTAAACTTGGATCTTGACATTAAAAATACTTTAATTTAATCACTCGTCACCACTAACACTTTACATATTTGATTCTTTTTTTTTTCTAAAATTTAAATTTTTACTTTTCTTTTTTTTTAACCATCAAATTTGTGTGTGGCTAGTACCGATAGCCTGGAAGGAAGTACTAGGAGGAACTTGTGACTTGGAAAGGGTTGAAACGTCCATAAACACTCCCATATGAGGGTCCCATGCTAGGGGGATGCCTACCCTTTGAGCCACATCACAATGGCCCAATATTAATCAGTCAACATGTACATTGCATATGACCTCCTTTGTTAAGATACATTGCATCTACAAGAAACAAGATCTTTGAGACACACACTCAATCCTAGATGTAATATGTGGCATGGATTCTTTCATCATATTAATACAATAACATGTCTTTAGGGTGTTTAAACTTGGATCTTGACATTAAAAATATTTTAATTTAATCGCTTGTCACCACTAACACTTTACATATTTGATTCTTTTTTTTTCTGAAATTTAATTTTTCACTTTTCTTTTTTTTAACCATCAAATGTCACCACTAACACTTTACATATTTGATTCTTTTTTTTTCTAAAATTTATTTTTTCACTTTTTTTTGTTTAACCATCAAATTTGTACAGACCCTACCTCTCTAGTTTTTGAACCTATGATCTCCAAGGAGGAAACACATATTCTTAACCATTAGACCCCTCCAGTTTTTGAACCTATGACCTCCAAGGAGGAAACACATATTCTTAACCATTAGGCCCAACACTTAATTTTTACTTTTCGTGTTCTCCCCTCTTCACTCTTCTAATAAGTCAAATCCAAGAAAAAATAAAGAAAATTAAAACTTCTTTCTTTTAACTTAAACTTACTTTAGTTATTCTACCCCATTCTCTTCTCTAATAAATCAAAAATAAGGAAAAAAAAGTTATTATATGAGCTTTTAATTTTTGGTGTTAGGAAATTTTTTTTTTTTTAATTGTTAAAATTTTGCTTCTCATCAATTACAATTTTGGTGAAGATTTTTTAATGATTTGAATTGATTTAAAATAGATAAAGAAATTTAAATGCATTATTCTACCAGGCATATAATAGAATTTTATTAATTTGCGAAATTTTTATTTTATTATTTTCATATTTATAATCTAATAAAGACTTTCGATACAAGATTAACTTACTCAATTTTTAATGTAAATTATTAAGATGTGTCATGAATATGATTAATATAACTTTCTTTAGATACAAGATTAACTTACTCAATTTTTTTAATCTAAATTATTAAGATATGTCATGGGTATGGACAATATAGAAATTATCAAGTAGGTAGTCACTTTCTTCAACCAACTTATTCAGTTTTTTAATCCAACTTACTCAATTTTTTAATATAAATTATTAAGATGTGTCACTTTCTTACTTGATAATTTCTATCTTTACCATATTCATGACACATTAGAAATTATCAAGTAGGTAGTCACTTTCTTCGAGTGCATATCATTCATATTAATAAAAGTTCCACCTAACACTAAAGTTCCCCTATCACACACCTCTACACAAAAATCCATACATTGTTCACATAAAATTTACGCAACTTATTCCTAAGTTTGATAAAGGTTATCCTTTTAGGTTATGAACATATGGTAGATATATTTTCTCAATAAACAATATATAAGGTGCATATCGGTTACGTTACTTTCTTGACACTCGATTAAATTCCAATTTATTATCAAAAATAAATAAATCACACATTAATCTCATGGGCCTAGCTACTCATTGCTTAAAATTTCCAAGATATCCCTTCATGCATTAAAAATAATAATCGAATAATTAAATAATAATAATTCATTTGTTAAATGTGTGAACGATAATATCCTGAAAAAGGAGAGGCTCCCTAAGGTTATTGTCATAAATTTGATTGCTTTGATGTACACTTTTTAATTACCGGTAATAATGAAATTGTTACCAACAACACAACGGAATGGCTACCGGAAAACCTGTTATGGAAAAGGCAGTAAATATAGTTATGAGATTGTGATTTAGTTTACTGGTAACAATGAAATTACTACAAACAATACAACGACATTGCTGCCGGAAAACCGGGTTATGGAAAACGCAGTAAATGTAGTTACGAGGTTGTGATCTAGTTTACCGGTAACAATAAAATTGCTTCCAACAACACAACGGAAGTGCTGCCGGGAAAACGGGTTATGTAAAAGACAGTAAATATAGTTAAGAGTCTCGATAAGTTCCATTTTACAAAATTATAACAATAGTTTGTCGATATGTCCGAGTGGTTAAGGAGACAGACTTGAAATCTGTTGGGCTTCGCCCGCGCAGGTTCGAACCCTGCTGTCGACGTTTAAAAAGAGATTAATTTTTGGTAGAGCGAAGTTTACTATTTTGAGTCATAAATATCAGAATTTAGGAGTTTTGATTTTTGGTGGAGCCAAAATGAAAAATTCACTTGTAGTTTACTATTTAGAGTCATAAATATCAGAATTTAGTTGATTTTGGTAGGAGTTTTGATTTATGGATTATTTATTATGTTGTTATAGGTATAAAAACATTATTTTTGGTGGAGCGAAAATGAAAAATTCACTTGTAGTTTACTATTTTGAGTCATAAATATATCATAATTCACTTGTAGTTTACTATTTTGAGTCATAAATATATCATAATCCACTTGTAGTTTACTATTTTGAGTCATAAATATATCATAATTTAGTAGATTTTGTTAGGAGTTTTGATTTATGGATTATTTATTATGTTGTCATAGGTATATGGACTTCTTCTTGGGGAGAGGTTAAATTGCATCAAGGGTTTTATTAGTTGTGGAGAGAAAATGAAAAATTCACTTGTAGTTTACTATTTTGAGTCATACATATATCAAAAATTAGTTGTGGAGAGAAAATGAAAAATTCACTTGTAGTTTACTATTTTGAGTCATACATATATCAAAATTTAGTGGATTTTGTTAGGAGTTTTGATTTATGGATTATTTATTATGTTGTTATAGGTATATGGACTTCTTCTTGGGGAGAGGTTAAATTGCATCAAGGGTTTTATTAGTTGTGGAGAGAAAATGAAAAATTCACTTGTAGTTTACTATTTTGAGTCATACATATATCAAAATTTAGTGGATTTTGTTAGGAGTTTTGATTTATGGATTATTTATTATGTTGTTATAGGTATATGGACTTCTTCTTGGGAAAGAGGTTAAATTGCATTAGGGTAGTATTTGGTTTCAAGTATGGAATTAAGGCTAAACATTACTGAAAAAACATATGACTTCACTAGAGTATTTGGTTTCGAGCATGGAATTAAGGCTAAACATTACTAAAAAAACATATGACTTCACTAGAGGTAGCTTTAGTGATGGCCGCGAAAATGAAAATTTCACTTGTAGTTTACTTGAGGTTAAATTGCATCAGGGTAGTATTTGGTTTCAAGTATGGAATTAATGCTAAACATTACTAAAAAAACATATGATTTCAATAGAGTATTTGGTTTCGAGTATGGAATTAAGGCTAAACATTACTAAAAAACATATGACTTCACTAGAGATAGCTTTAGTGATGGCCGCGAAAATGAAAAATTCACTTGTAGTTTACTTGAGGTTAAATTGCATCAGGGTAGTATTTGGTTTCGAGTATGGAATTAATGCTAAACATTACTAAAAAAACATATGACTTCAATAGAGTATTTGGTTTCGAGTATGGAATTAAGGCTAAACATTACTAAAAAAAATATGACTTCACTAGAGGTAGCTTTAGTGATGGTCGCGAAAATGAAAAATTCACTTGTAGTTTACTATTTCGAGTATGGAATTAAGGCTAAACATTACTAAAAAACATATGACTTCACTAGAGGTAGCTTTAGTGATGGTCGCGAAAATGAAAAATTCACTTGTAGTTTACTATTTTGAGTCATAAATGTATCAGAATTTAGTAGATTTTGTTAGGAGTTTTGATTTATGGATTATTTATTATGTTGTTATAGGTATATGGACTTCTCCTTGGGAAAGAGGTTAAATTGCACCAGGGTGGTATTTGGTTTCGAGTATGGAATTAAGGCTAAACATTACTAAAAAAACATATGACTTCACTAGAGTATTTGGTTTCGAGTATGGAATTAAGGCTAAACATTACTAAAAAACATATGACTTCACTAGAGGTAGCTTTAGTGATGGCCACACATGATATTGGCTTTCTTGTGGATTTTATCTACGCTGAAATCGCCCTTTGGTCTTGGAGTGAGACCTAAAAATACGTCTGATTGGCTAAGAACTCATCTTCCTAGAACATAAGAAAATACGTTAGTGACTCAAGACCTAGAGACATCTAGTAGGAGTGAAAGCCCGCCCCCTTACGGACCAACAACAAGTTATCTCAAGTGGTATGGTCAACCTGTATTTGTGGATAACAACCAATGATGGTTGTCCTCATTGTTGGTTGACAATTGAGTTATGGTAGGTTTTGTCACCTTCGGAAAAAAGGTACATGGACTTGTGAAAACAAGTTGTTGGCAAAGTGATTGTGATTGGGGATATCTACTCCACCAAATTTGTTTAATATGGGTGTACAAGAAATATGAGTATAAGCACAAATATGCTTCCTACGTGAGATTTGAATCTTGTTGGGGCTTAGCAATGCTCCACTTTCACTAACCTAACAAGCCAACCTTAACATCTTTTAAACAAGAAGTAATAAATTGAGCTTACATTGTTTCTATTATCAATTCCTTGTATGTATGTTGTCTTAGAAAATGTAATTGCATATAAAGAATGTAGATGCATGTAAAAGATTGCCGATTCACAGAACCTTGTTATGACATGGAACAAGCTCCCTCTCTTATCATGTGTTTTTTTCCCACGAAAAAAAATCATTATATTTGTTATTTTAGAGAGTGAAATAAAAATATACATCATCGAGCCTTATAGCTCTTCGCAAAAGTTGAACATGTCCCTCCTCCTAAAATGTAGCTATACAATACAGTCCTCCAAAACAACTATTCATTCCAAGCAAAAGCCCAGAGACTCTCATTAAACTTACTTTATAGAGACATCACTGAGTCCTAAAACATACTCTTTTCTACCCAACTCTCAGATTACATAATGGATAAATATACCTTTGAATAGTTCTAGACCCCCTTGAATTCTTGGTATATCAACGTAACTTCCTACAAAATAAGAGCATCCTTAGAAAGCGAATATGTTTTTTTGATTAAATTCCTTAAAAATATGTGTATAAGAGAAGTGATCAAATAGAATTTTAGCCTCGAGAAATCTATTCATTATAGGATCAAGAGCCAGATTGGAAATATGACATTTTCCATTGCACTAGTCCATCAACGATTTTGAGTCACCCATAATCTACAAGTCCTTTAAACCTTGGTTTGTTGCAAATTTCATTACAATCCAAAGGGGAAAGAAAATCATCTTTGTTATTTGTGCCTTGCCCAGCACCATATTTTATGAAGAAAAAATCATGCTTATTAATAAAGAGAGTTGCCCCCGCTCCACACACACCCGAGGTTCCTTTGTAGACACCATAAAAAAAACCCAATCTTTGGAGAAGTCAATGACTCAAGCTTTAAAGACCCTGATTGACCTTATCTTAGATGCTTTCCACTCTTCTTTGTAGGAGAGCCTTATTTTATGAGATACTAGTCCATCAACCATGTTATCCCCTTGAAAGATCATCTTATTTCTGCATAGCTACAATCCCCATATGACATGGCATGGGAGAGATTTGTGGTCCATGACAAAGGGATCTGCCAGTCATGCCTCAAAACATTCCACAAGTATGTTTTTATTCCACTTATTAGGCTCACCCACCATTTAAAGAATTTCATTCCAGACAAGCTTAGTAAAAGAACAAGAAACAAAAATATGGTCGACAAATTCTCCTTCAACCTTACAAAGAATACACCGGTTTGGTCCATTCTAGGTTCGCTTTTATTCATTGCTCCAAGTCAGAATCTTATTAGATAGCTTGAGCCATGCAAAAATTCTCACTTTGAGTGGGCAGAGTAGCTTCCAAATCACCTTCCACCACAAAAGCCTCTCCTTAATTATATCCTAATTTTCTAGAAAGAGTACCTGTAGATTTGTTCCAAGACCATTTCAATTCATCCTCGTGATCTTGTAAAATAATAACACTATGATTTAAAAGGAGAATATAGTTTGACCATTCTACTACCAAGTTACCATGCAAATTTAGATCTTCAGCTAACATCCAAGATTGAAACCCACCCCCTAGAACCTCAATGGATACATCTACTAACTTTGACTTACCTTGAGCTTGTAGTTCGGCCTTTAAGTCTCTAAACAACTTGTAGATACCACTACATCTAACACAAGGGTCATCCCCAACTTTGAGTTTATCTCATATTCCAATATTCCTGGAAATTCATTTCCTTATAATAGGGAAATCTTTCACCAACCCTTTCCAAACATTAGAAGCGCCCTTGACAGAGTTTCTTTAAGACCTTATCCATTCCTCCAAGGAGATGTCTTTTAAATATTTAGATCTCATGACTTTGCCCCATAATCCATCATTGAAAATAGTCTCCACATGCTTTTGCAGCCAAGGCTTTGATGAAAACAAAAATTTTCTTCAAACCTCAACCTCCTACTTCTATTGGTTCTGTAATATTTGTCCATTTGACAAGTGGAATTCCTTTTGATTACTTCCTCCTTGTCCAAAAGAAATTGAAGCATTTTTTTCTAGTCTTCTCAAGAATTCCTTTGGGATGAGAAATGGATAAACAATAAACTAGTATTCTCTCCAAAACAAACTTTGTCGAGATCAACAATCCTCCACGAGACAACTGTTAAATTTCATCGAACCCCAATCACGAAAATTAATTCCTAGTAAATCCTTGCTGAAATAAAATGCAGATCTACTGAATAAAAGCACACTGAGATTCTTAACCAGAAAATTGCAGTAGAATTAAAACAGGAAACCAAACGCATGTACACAACTATTTTTGGGGTAAATATTCCTTTAAAAACCCCTAAGGGAAAACCAACAACAAGATGATTTTATTATGATATAAATTAGAGCTTTCGTAAAAGGGAAAATGACCCACTAAGAGAAAGACAACTACATAAACACCTGGAAAACCCCCCAGCTAAAAACCCTTTGCTAGATCCATAGTCTCGTTGGTTGTACAATGATTGTATGATGACATGTACATCATAGTCATATAATGTACAACTCGATGAGGGTTGTACCGTTGTTGTCACGAACTATACATACCTATACAAACTATATGGTCATGGTTTTTGTGCTATGCAGTGGCTTGCGGGTGGTTGTATGACCTCAGTCGCACACTGTACGACCTCTAGGCCCTCCTTTTCCTGTTGTATGACCTCCCTGAAAAATAACTCGACATCTGCCTTGCTGGTACGATCCTCCTAAGTTCTGTTGGATGATGTATTCTCTCTCTTGCTGTCACTCCTGCAAAATGAAAGTCCTAATTCACTCTATAAGTCACTGACTCCAAATCAATGTGTGTTTTCTCCTCTCCCTTCCCGCCTTTTATAATCTTGAGATGAACCCTAACCCTAATCTCCAAAGTGATCAATGGATGAGATTAAATCTCCCTCACTTGAGATCAATGGCTAAGATTCATTTAATTAACTTAAATCATTAATGCCAAAATCTTAGGCTTTTATTTAATTAACCTCAATTGATTCTAAAATGACATTCACTTTAATGATTAAATTATTGAAGTGAATTTCCAAATTTCTGATAGGTATTAATGACGATCTCTACATGATAGACACAATTTAATGTGGAGATACATGTCCGATGCTACAAACTTCAACACTCCCTTTCAACAAGGAAGGTACTTCTGGAAGAGCCACTTGGAATTGATTGTCCCTCTAATCTCGACACAATAATCTTGTTGAAATATTGTAACTTCGAAGAATATTCTAATTATATTTGAGTTATTATCTTATAGATCAAATCCCCTTTTGTGGATTGATAATGTCAAGTCTTGTATAAGACCAAATCCCCTTTTGTGGATTCATCAAACCATATTTATGTGGTGGTATTTGTAAATTCGGCCCCTAGGGTTTATAAAGTGATTTTAACTTACTATGGATCAACAAACTTACTATGGATCAACATGGAACCAAAGAGGCAACCGATATGGAGGCACGTAGAGGACTAAAAGCAATGTATGGATATATTAGAGTAGCATAGTGAAGACATGGATCCCAAGGGGAAAACAGAATCCAGATCAAGGAAAGGCCACATGGACCCCATATCCACATTTCACTAGGATGGATGGATGCTCATGCACGGTACCAATTGACTACATTGCTTAGTAAGTCATATTATATGGCTTCTTCCCATGTTTCAAGGATAGAACATGCAAAGGGGAATGGAATGTAATGTACCTAGGGCAGATAATATGGGGTACTTAGAGAGGTACCCAAGGGGATAATGAATTAATATAATAATAAGGGGTAGTTGGCATAAACCTCTAGGAATACTTATGATAAAGCATAAATACAAATGAGTATCATTGCATTAGAAATGTGTTGGATTGTGTTTCCTTGTAGCAAGCATGGCTTGTAGAGTGATTCCTTCCATAAGGAGTATTTTATGGTGTTACCCCACCTGAAGGGTTCTTCTCTCTATATTCTTGTGTTGTTCACGGTGAATGTTTTTGTATCTTTGGAGTTTAAGGGTTTATTTATGAAGTTTTAAAGTGTATTCTCTCTTATATCTATCAAGGTTGACTACACCTTCCAAGCACCCCATCTGGGAGCTCATTGTCCCTAGTGTTGATGGAACCACCTATTAGCTTAATGGGAACACTATTATTCTAGGACAATGTGAGGTCTTGGCTGATCTATGTAACCCCCTTTTTGGCTAACCTATTTGCCAGTTCATTTTCTTTTTGTCAGACATGGGTAGGGGTGATGAAGGTAATGGTCATGGATAACTCCATGATCTTCTCTAGACTTGCAGTGAGATGCTAGTTCTTAGAGATTTTGTTGGGCTTAGAGACATTAAGAAGCCTTCTATGAGATAAAATCATGATTTTGGAGTCTCCTTCAATTATCACATTGTTGTAGCCAAGTTGAACAACTGGTTGGAGACCCTTCACCATTGCAAATAATTTGACACCATTGTTTGTGTTTTAATCAATGTAATAGGCATAGATGTGGAGGATGGACCCCGAGGTGTCTTCGAAGACTACCCCAACTCTTGACAACCTAAGATTTCCCTTAGATGCCCCATCGAATTTGAGCTTTATGAAGCAGGGAGGGGGTAGGGACCAAATCTCTTGGGGAGTAACCATGGGCTAAGGGGTGAAGAATTTGGTGGCCAAAATGTAGTGATCAAGACCCCAAGATGCAAATACTATATTTTCCTTTCCCTAATACTACTTGGCTTCTTCAGACCATCTGAGGGATTGGATTGTTTCTTGAATGTTGAGTTGAAGAGAATCCCATAGGGCATCTTTGCCTAGTTACTGGTGTTTGAAAATGCAATGATTACGTTCTTTCCATATTTTACCCAAATAAGGAATCTTGGAAAATGATCCAGGCTTTGTTGAGAATTAGGTTTTTGAAAGGTGAAAACTCTCTAATCTTCCGATGTTTGAACAATATCATTCCTTTGTCTATTTGATTCTATGAACAATTCAGCTCCTTTGTCCCATAGAAAACCTGACTTTGAACATGCATTAAAGAGATGTTTTGTTATTTCCCGTTATTCCCTACACATGTAGCAAAAGACAGACCATTGAAGCCATGCCTTAATAGTTTGTCCCAAGTAAGAATTATTTTCCTTGCTAGGAACCAAAGAAAAGTTGAGACCTTAGGCCAGAGCTTCAGATTCTATATCTACTACCATATCCCTCCTCTGTGAAGGCAATTATGTTTGGTCTCGAGGGCATAAGCATGCTTAACCTCAAAGTTCCCATCCCCTTGGTTTCCCCATCTGAGAATGCTTGGGCATAGTCTGGGTTTGATTTTCCTTTTCCTCAAATGGCATTCCATCGTTTTACAAGATTCCTCATTCAATTTGATTGACTAGCTTTCCCCTTATCTTCAGATCCAACGTGAAGCTTGATTGATTTTTGAATTACCCTCCCAATACTAGTGGACTTTGTGCCAAGCCAAGGATTGGAGAGTGATCCTTGTCTCTTGTAGAGATTCATGCAAGCCCTCTCTACTCTGTTACTACTAAGAGTCATCTTAGAAAAATGTTGAGGTTCTTCCTTTGATTTCCCAGAAGTAATGTTTTGTGTTGTCAATCATTGTTCCATACCAAAGATCCTTTGCAAGAGCCCTCCATTCGAATGAGTTCCTCCTCCACAATGTCCCCGACATATTTAGATCTCCAAATCCACCCCCCATATTTCTTTGCTTTTTAACCATCTCCATCCAAGTTTTAGCAGCAAATGCACTTCCCATAGTTTGGGGGTCTTTGATGCCTAGCCCTCTTGTCCATTTAAGAAGACTCATCGAGTCCCAAGCTACCAATGCCCATTTTATATCCTTTTTTCCCCCTCGCCTCCCCTAGAGAAAGGAGCCTCATGTATTTATAATGTCTTTGATGGTTTTTGCTAGTGTTACAAGGATGGATAAGAGATAACAGGGCATGGCTTGTAACATGGATTTGATGAGGATGCCTTTTCTAAGCAAAAATAAAAATTTGAAGGTCCGACTATTCAGTTTAAGTTCCAACTTGGATAGGAGTTCTTCTCACAAGATGCTTCTTAGGGAATTTTCCACTGAAAGAGCTCCAAGGTATTTGGAAGGTATTTAACTTGGCTTGCCTTGTATGAAAATTACAACATCACTAATCCATTAAAGGAGAAACATAATAATGTGTAACAAGAAAAACTTATCCTATTTAGAAAGTGTGTTGCACTAATTACAATAGTGTGCTTCATCACCTAGCTCTATGTATTCCAATAAAATACCACTCGTGAGTTGAGAAAGTGATGTAATGACTAAGACATGATAATCTATTACAAAAATTAAACAAACCATTGTTTCTTAATGACATTAAAAACCCCTTGAAATCAAAATATCATAAACAATAAAATAATAAATCACTTCTATTGAGACACTACTCATCATTTTACACATAACTCCAAAAAACAATGTTCAAACTTTTTCATACACAATTTCAATATACTATACATAATCCCCTTATATATAATATAGTTCTTAAACTCACACAAACAACATTAAAATGTTTCCCATATCATCTCACATTACATTTCTCAATTAAAAAGCTTATAAACTTTGATTCTCTCAACACTATCAACAAAACTTTCAAATAATATAGTTCTTTAACTCTCACAAATAACATCATCTCATATTACATTTCTCAATTAAAAAGCTTATAAACTTCGATCCTCTCAACACTATCAACAAAACTTTCAAACTACTTTATTATAAAAAAATAATCAGAACTTTCAAACTAACAAAACTTTCAAATTACCAATTAGTACAATCACAACAACTTTATTATAAAAAAAAATCAAATTGCAATATCAAAAAATTCTGAACACAAAATTAACATTGACTTGCATTATTCTTATACTTAAAGTATAGGTATAAAGTATTTATGGACATTATTTAGAGTCCATATATACTATACTAGGTGATTATAAATTTACACGTTTGAAACAAATATTTCATAATGTAATGTTGCCTTCACTTACATAAGATTTAAACATAAATACTATTTTTTTTTTCCACCAACTCAAATACTATGTTTTATCTTTCACTTACATAAGATTCAAACATAAATACTATTATCTTCATTTACATGAGATTCAAGAGTATGCTTACAAGATTCTGTTGCTGCTGTAAAAAAAAAATTATACCCAATATAAATTTGCGATAATTTTTCCTGGAAAAATGCTTACAATATATATTCTATTCTATACTATAATTGTTCCAACAATCAATAAATATAACTTTCTTCGTTTTTGTCTAATACCATACTAACACTACTTTATATAGTCCATTTACTCTCAAGTGAGGTCTTCACGTTCAGATCCTTCCAGATTGCATCCCATGAATCACAATGACCTCTTATTTCTTCCAGACACAACTTATCCATCCCCAAGCAATGTCTTCCATTTCTGACATGACAATATACTCAACTAATGTAAGAACCAAAGAGTCAACTCCTGTAGCTTTGGAAAACCCAACTCCTACTCCTGCTCCTGTAGCTTTGGAAAACCCATCCCCAACTAAACTCCTCCAACTTATGGCATGTATCTATCCATAGTTGTTTTCAGATCCATTAACACTGAAACTTTCCAGATCTTTCCTCGCCTGCATATTTTCAGACTGAAACTTTCCAGATCTTTCATCGCCTGCATATTTTCAGACTGAAACTTTCCAGATCTTTCATCGCCTGCATATTCTCTAGGAAGGTAATCTTGATTTGCATTCTCAAAATTCAGCCACAGATTTCTCAAATCTTTGACCAATTTCCCATAACCCCCTTCTTAACGGACGATTTCGAAAACCTGAGTCTAAGCAAACTTTGCGGATCCTTTAAACAAGGATTCGTTCTTTCTACATTTGCGTCCTCCTCGAAATCCAGTGAAATGCTCCACGGCATCCTCAATCTTTCCAGTGAAACCAATTTCGTGATTCCATGAAGAAGATGGCTACTCCTCCAGCAGTCCCTTATGTCCAGTACCCTCAAACGTTTGAGTTCACTTATCCTCTCCCAAAGGCATCCTAATTTAACAGAGCCACAAACATTCAAGAATTGAAGCTCCTTCAGGTCGCCAATGTTTTCCGCCAATTCACAGATGCCCGTGGATTCTAGTTGGAGGGAGGCAAGATGTTTCAGATTTCCGATACAAGGCGGCAAAGACCCTATGCCAGTCTCACTGAGATCGAGGACCCTCACTGAGGACAGCTCGCGCATGAAGCTTCCATGAAATTCTTTAACAACTAGATTCCACCTTACCAGCAAAACTGAGAGGGGCGAGAATGCGAAGGTTGTTGGCAGGGCCTATAGATTATTGTTCCTAAGTGACAATTTTGCACAGATCATGCCCTGCCCAGGTTTAAAATAACACCTGTGCTCCTTCTCCGGATTGTAAATCGCCAGATCACCAAGGACATCGTGTATTTTAACCGACTCAATCCTTCCCACTCGATCCATCTTTACCACCTCAATCAAACAACGATCCAGGAGGAAGTTGATAAAACTGAGTCCAGTGTTAGGTGAATAGCTCCCTCCACTGCTTTTAACCAGACCTTCTGCGATCCAAATGTCTTTGGGATAAGCTGCAAAACATACAAAACAAGTCTTCAAATAATCTTGTAGATCATTGTAACTCCATTTCTGAAGTTTTTCCTCTATTTCACCATGCATGCCATAAAAAGTCTCATCAATGTTTTGCATCTGAGATAAAACATGCTCCCATTCATGTTGATAAGTATAGTTTCTCATTGCGGCAGCAACTACGTTTATAGCCAGTGGCAAACCCTTGCACTCCCCTGCGATTTTCATTGCAACGTTTTCTATTTCCTGTGGAACATTTCGATTTCGAAATGCTCTGCTACAAAACAGCTGCCTCTTCCATATATCATCCAGTAGAAGAAGAAATTTTGTAACACTTAAATAAGACCACAACCTATGTTTTCGCCCTTCCAAATCGGATGTATCTGGAAAGTTCTGTAAGTTTAATATACTGGCAATGTGACCTTGTAGATTTAAGATATCGTAATCTTTGGAGACCGCTACCCAAATGATGGGATCAAATAAATTGCGTACCTTGAGGCTGTTGTTGATGATCTGAAGCAGCGAACTCTTACCTACACCCCCGTATACACCAATAATTCGAATTTTGCTATCTTCGGTTAAGCTCTCCTCAAGCTTCAACTGCGCAGATTGTATTGCTTTTCCAACAAAACCAGGTTCGGGGATCTCAATCCGTATCTGGGCGGACGGCATATAGTCCCCGTATTTCCTGCTTGGAGGAAAATAGGACTGTCTCTCTGAGAGGAGCCGAGCAACATTCCCTTCCCGGCTGAAACAGTTAGGACAACAACTCAGACGGTTTTGTGTTGCTGGTAATCACTGCAAACAGATCGTGAACTTTCTATGGCCTCACCCGCCTTATCCAGGCAAGCCTTCACTATACTTTCAGGGTTCATTTGTACTCGAGCTAGGCGTCAACTTCCATGTCGCTCTAAGATTGAGGCAAAGAAATAACCATTTTCACCTCTTGAACAACCCTTTTCAGGAGGCTAGACGAAACATTGGCTGCAGTCCCAGTCCAAATATCCAAACAGCAGGCCATTCCCTTCACCAGAGTGAGAAAGCCGGAGGTCTTCCAAATGAGAGGCGCTCAAGATTTCTGTTCTCACAGCTCAAGCACAAACAATATTAGGGTTTCTCTTCGGTCAAATTGGGCTGAATGCATCCTCGAAGTAGAAGCCAACCATGAGTATTAATTTATTTTCTGGTCCATTCGTAGCAAGCAACTCGGCTTGGGTTTAGGTGGTGCAAAAATATTAATTTATTTTCTGGGTACTCAACCACTGGCAAGCAACTTGACCTTAGGTGTCCATTCGTACTCAACTACTCGCAAGCAACTTGACTTTATTTCGGTGATTGCAAAAGTATTAATTTATTTTCTGGGTACTCAACAACCGGCAAGCAGGCCTGGAATTTGACCTATAACAGGACGTATTTTTTATTTGAAACTGTATGTATTTGACATGTGGATAAGAAATCCACACGTCATTATTCATTATTTACAAAGATTAAAATACCAAAAAATGTTTAACTTAGTAAATTTCTGGTCAAAATCTGTTGTAGGTACTTACGGAGGCTTATAAGTATATACAGTCTAGGTTAATAACAAGGTAGGGGTAGGCTTATAAGTATATACAGTTTAGGTTAATAACTAGGTAGGGGCAGAACAGTGGCATTAGGTTAATAACTAGGTAGGGGCAGAACAGTGTCATTACTGTTAGATGACAATGTTAGTTGAGAGAGTAAATGGACATTCAAATTCCAAATTCTTACGATCCAGTTTGGATTTTCTTCACTTCAGCATCTAACTTTGCTCTGTGACTGCTATTTCCAAGTCTTCTACTGATCATGGATAGAACTTGGAGATTAGATCTATTCAACATAAAATTTAAGAAAGTTAAATTTATACAATATACAAAATATTTTGATATTTATAATTTTGGATAAAAAGTGAAGTCACATGAGTGAAAATAAATTAACCCCCAACAAAAAAAAATTAACAGGTTGGATAAATTTGAAATTCCAAGCCTGCTGTCAAGCAATTTGACTTTATTTCTGTGATTACAAAAGCATTAATTTATTTACTGGATACTCAACAATTTTTTTCTGAACAGTCTGGGTAAATTTGAAATAACAGGCCTGCTGTCAAGCAACTTCCCCTTATTTCGGTGATTGCAAAAGTATTAATTTATTTTCTGGGTGCTCAACTACTGGCAAGCAACTTGACTTCAGGTGTCCAGTCGTACTCAACCATGGGAAAGCAACTTGACTTTAGGTGGGTGGAAGTAAAATATTTGTCCCTCCAAAATGGGCTCATCTTGCTTTTGTTTTTCTTCCAATTTCACTCTTTTCAGTGGGCCCTAGCTAAGAGGTTCGGATGTTGTTATTCCACGTTAGGATCACAGAGGTCTTCCATTGCGATTCCAATGCAATTCTGATCGAAATCAATGTCAGATTTTATCACAGAATTCACGTCCGTGATGTCTGGCTGGAAAGGGACTTCGCAGTTAGGTTATCATTATCCCTTGGAAGCTAAAAATAAAAGCTTAGCCAGAAGAAACATGACCATGGTTCGCCAGAGGGGTTAGTTTGGCAGGCCGGTTCCAAAAACGTGAAGCCCTAAAAGACGTACTACAGAGAGAGAAGGATTCTTTACACATGGCTTCCATATAGTGGAGCTTCACAGAGTCTACAGAAAGGAAAGTTAATGCTTTCCCTGAAGTCGGCCACGGAACGCAAGTGTCATGATTCTGTTTTGTGGATTATTTTATTTTGTGTAATATAGAAAATCTGTGTGCCTTGTATCGGGACGAATCATCACGGGGTGGATTATTTTATTTTCTGTGTACTGTGGAAAATCTGTGTGCTTTGTATGGGGACAAATCATCACGGGGACTTAAAGGAATTTTTCAAGTCCCAAGGTAACAGAAGTGACAGGACTGTGAAAGGAAGCTCTGCTCATTCAGTGGCTGCCCAAAAAGACGCGTCAAGATGGCAGTCGGTGCCACGTGCCGAATCAAGAAGATATCAGTGGACCGAATCGGAGTGGGTTAACTTGGAAGCAATTTTTTTTTTTATGAGTTATTGTTTTTACAGGTTTTTCGACAGTCTGCTTTTAAATGGAGTAAGCTAACTACGCTACCTTTTGGGATTCCGACCAACGAAAAACGTCTAATCTCCGACCAGTCGGAAAACCCAAAAGGTAGCGTACCACCACACTCCGTTCCCGTTCCCGTTCCCGCTCACCCCCTATTCCGCGGGAACGTCCTCCGGCAGTAGCTTTTAGGCGTTTTGGCGACTCCCCGTTTTAGGCCTTGCTATGTTCTTCGTACGACGTACCTTCGCAGTCAAACTGTGGATGGTATGCATCATGCCAACCGTGGATGGTATGCATCATGCCAATTTGGCGTGTCCACCCTCCTGTTGAAACCCATGGATCCATGAGCTCATCGTGATGGATGCTCATTAACCCATATAACAATTTTGATGAATGCCCTCTCAATTGAGTTTAAATTTTGAATTCTCCTAAAGCGCCATAATTTGAATTTGCCCGCCCGCTCTCTCTGTGATTTCGATTGTTGTTGTTGTCGTTCTTCATCTTCATGCCTATTCAAGTTGCCGCTGCAGAACCGGCTGTTGCGTTTTTTTATGCATCTACAAGTGCAGGGAACTCATCGAGCGAGCCTTCTAGGACCGCCTTACTCCCAATTAGATGTTCCAGTTCGCGTTGTCTAGGAAGTCGGCTCATAAATGAATGTCCGACGACTAAGCAAATACAGCAGTTCACCACAGAGAGGAGGCAAGACGTGAAGTTCAACGCTTGGGTGGGTTATGTTCGTTTGGCCTTCCAGAACTGAAGGAAATGTGGTGGATCCCAAGGTAGCAACTTACTGACGAATCTCTTCATTGAAGATCCATAGCCTACATGGGCATATTAGTGGCGTGCCATTTCCGACGGAGTAACTCAAACTTCGGATATCGCTTCCCCGCCATGCCATTTCCGACAAAGTTGAGAGTGGAAGCGTACATTCCTTACTATCTGCACTCCCATTACTATCCGAAGAGGGTGAACATCATTGTCATTTCCACGAGGAAGATCAAATACGGGTCGAAATTCATTGTTCGTTTCTTTCTTACGAGGAGGGCGAGCGTGAACATAGATTTTAATGCATACGCCCCTCCCTTCACGACGCACAGTTTGTCAATGAACCAAAGAATGGTCTCGCTTGCAGCCACGRCCGTAGTGAAGGACAAGGACGGGTATTCAGTTGGCCTAACGTCTCCACTGAGCGCAGTAGCGGCTCCTTCAGGCTACTACCTGCTCACCATTGTGAATGGAGGAGTGCCCAGCAAGGCGGAATGGATTCGCTTCATCAGTTAAAACGGCTTTGATTTAGGATTTCAAAATTTATTACCAACTAAAGGAATCTATTACCAGCTAAAGTTCAGACGCCTCACAGACAGGAAATTATATAAAGAAATAACATAATACAGTTTTTAATTTAAATTTTAAATATGGTGTAGTGGCAGTGGTAAATTTGTAATGAAAAGAGTGAGCGGTTATTATTTTTTAATTTTCCCGCTGAGTGTTATTTAATAAAAAAAAAAACTATAAATAAATATTTGTTTGGTTTGTAAGGCTGTAGATTTTCACTTTTGATCATATTTTTTTAATAATATTTAATATAAATTAAGATATTATTCCAATTATAAGATTACTTTTTGCCAAAATTTATGGTTTACATAAAACTAGATATTACCATATAACTTCTTATCCAAAATTTATAAAAACAATTGAAAAATATATATAATTTTTAAAAAATAATTTATAATTACAATTATATAATTAATTATTTATTTTTATTTGG
>ML783060.1:465197-484037 GCA_009831015.1 Picea engelmannii
ATTAAGCATATAATAATGAGAAAGGACGTTGTATACCTTGGAATGATCAGGTGAGGTGATATTGTGAGTCTAAATACTAGTGATGAAGGGTATAATAATGACAGAAAGTGTAGGCAAAAAGGTGCATAGTGTGGTCCTAACAGAAAACTACCCAGATATGCTTCCAGACATGGAAATATAATTTTGCAGTATCTTTGTTGTACATATCATATCTCAAGTACAAGACAAATTGTATCGTGGTTACACCAGTCTGTGTAGAGGATAAAGAACATGTATTGTCATATGGGCACATTTCACCATACATGGTTTATAAGTGCAACCTGCACATGTTTTATTTTAACATAAAAACAGCTGATATTGCAATTGCACATGTACTTCTCAAACTATTTTTCATGCAACTATTTTCTATCATGTCAACACTGAAGTACCAGCAAAATATCACAACAGAATAGATCTTGACCTTGCCAAACATGACAAATAACACAACCGCATGTCCACTTGTGGGTGCAGGGGCTGAACACCGTAAAGTGCCCCCAAAATAATAATAATACATTTAAAAAAAAAAACAGCTCCAACTGTCGGCGCAAGACCCCAACCCTGCAAAGCTGAAGAAAACAAAAGAAAACAACAAGCACCAAACCAATGGGAAAGCATGAACAGGCCCAACTACAGCCCCATAGCCCCAAATCGTAAACTTGAGCCAAACAAACACAACCATCAACTGATGAACCAGAGAACACACAACAACCACCAAAGCAGTAAACAACATGTGTATCTCCAACGATTACGAAACTGCAGCCGAAGCACATAATGGACTAGAAACATATGACGAGCATGCCAATAGAAATAAGAAAACATTCTTACTTGCAAACTGCAAACACTGAACAACAAACAAGGAATAGAAAATGAAACTGTGGCATGGAAACTTACTCTGAAACGATGAAAGGTAGAAGCACGGGTCGAATTGTGAACCGAACAACAACAATAAGCAACAACCGATGAACTAGCAAAGAAGAAGCACTCATCGAACCAGTAAACAATGTATGTAGCTTCAATGATGACGAAATTGCATTCCAAGGCTAGAAGAAGGATGAAACATACAATGCCTATTCAACTAGCGGTGGACAACAATATTGTCCAAATTCACTACAACATTGTATGGAAAATTTCGAGGAAAAATGTACTCTGAGAAGCGTATTTAGATAAACATTTAAGGTTGTTAGGTTGTCTAAGGGCCTTGTGGTATGCAAACATTTAAGATGTCAGACCTATTTGAGGACCTCGCGTCATGTAAACATTTAAGTTGTCAGGCCTATTCAAGCACCTCAAAAAAAATGTCAATACATTTCAATACAAATACAAAGGAGTAATAATAATAATAGTAGCACAAATAAAAAAATAAATCACAATACAAGGCTATAAACTTTGGAATTATCGATCACTATACACCTTGGATATCTAAACATTTCAATATGATTAGTACAAATAAAAAAAGTACCGTACATGATAAAACTTTGGATATGGAAACATGTAATTCATTGGGAATAGCAAAGTTGGAAATAAGACCTCAAATCTATCATCCAATCATATCATAACATATATAGTTTTTTTTATGGTAAAATATTTGACGGTGGTATACTGGCTTTTTTTTTTTTTTTTTGACCTGAGGGTTCTGCTGCTCTGACGGCCACGCCCAACTGTCATGGTGATGATCTCAAGAGGAGGGGAGTCACCTCCCCTGCCTCCCCCTTCAACTGAAGACTCCTTCCGCAGGCTCCTTGCCGCCCAAGGTAATAAACTCTCTCCCTCAGCGCCGCCTAGCTTCGTCAAGAAACTCGAATCAATCCTAGAAATCGAGTTGCCTCTGGAACACCCTATGAAAGTTTTCGTCTCTCTGTTCGATCATGGTTTGGTGGGTCAGTTCATGGGCTTATGGCCATCAACCAGAACTACCGATAACTGGATCCAAAGGAACTGGAGACCATTAATCTAGAACAACGTCACTTATTATGCGGTGGGAAGAGGGTTCTACATCTTCGAATTCATCTCAAAGGAAGACAGGGATCTAATCTTCAGAAATGGCTCATATTTTATGGGAACGCAAGGGTTGTATCTAAATATATGGACACCAGACTTTGATCCTGCAGTGGAAGTGCCCAAGGAAGTTTCAGTCTCGGTATGCCTACCCAACCTCTCGATCCATTGTTGGAACCCTATCTCTCTCCAAACAATTGGAAACAGGCTTGGGTAGTGTATCGACAGAGCCGACTCCAAAGATCAGTACTCAAGTGAATGCATTTGCGTGGAAGTAGACCTAGAGGTAGGCCTCCCAGAGGCAGTCAAGTTAAAGGTTGGAGATTGACAACACTTCCAGAAACTTGACTATGAACAACTCCCTTTCAAATGCAGGGGATGCCATGAATATGGCTACTTTCAAAGAAACTGTTCAAAAAATCCTAATCAGGAGAAAGAAGAAGGGGAAGGCTGGCAACAGGACAAAAAGGGGAAAACAAAATCCAAACCTAAAGAAAAATGACATGCAAAGGCAATCGTAATCTCACCCAAGGAGTTGGAAGTTCAGGCAGTGGCATCCTCATCCGAAAATAGTTTTGTTGTGTTAGGAGAGAAGGAGCAAGTAGATAAAGCGCCAGGAGAGAAATCAAAGGAGGCCCCTCCCACTGAAACAAAAATGCAAGAAAAGACTACCCCCGGAACACAAAAGCACCAAACGGATCAATCAGGGCATGAAATGAAAAAAGGACAGGGGAAGGTCGTAGAAGAACAAGAAGAAAATCCAGACGCGGAACCAGGAGAGGTGTCTACAGATAGTGACTCTACGGATGCAAGTGGTTCCATTGCCACGCCCAAAAAAGCAGGCAGAGGAAAGAAATCCAAAAAATAAGAAAGGGAAAAGGAAACTTACAAAGAGGTCCTTAATGGCTTGCAGAAAATAATCAAGCAATTGATTAATGTAAGAACGACAAGGAAGCAGGCTAAGGCTCATAAAGGAGTCAACACCCCCCCCGCAAGTAAATCATGAAACTAGCCTCCTAGAACTGTAGGGGTTTTGGTAGAAGAATAAAGGAAGAAGCTATAAAAGACTTAATTAGAATGTCAAATCTCGAGATCCTACTAATCTAGGAGACAAATATGGAGGAACAAGACTTCCTCCAAGCAAGTAAAGCCTTCTGGAGAAAAGGCTAGGGAATAGCAGTTAGCGCAAGAGGGGCCTCAGGAGGTCTGGGAACCTTCTAGGACACCTTGAAATATGAGCCAATCTCTTCTGAAGCATGCATGCATTGGTTTTTCACCAACCTGTTACACAAAGAGACGGGTCGTCTAGTAAGTCTTTTCAACCTTTATGTCCCTATCTTATTTTAAGAAAAAAGAAACTGTTGGGATTTGATTAAAGCTTTCTTAAACTCAAATGAGTTGGAAAATATCGTTATTGGGGGGGATCTTAATGTAACCCTTGCCATGGAAGAGAAAAAAGGTGGGTCCACTATGAGAGACCCTACTAGGGAATGGGTAGAGGATATTATGTTAGATTGGGATTTGGAGGATATCAAACCCTCTAGAGGAAAGTTCACATGGACAAACAAGAGAGTGGGCTCGGGACATATTGTTTCTCGACTAGATAGGTTTTTAGTTCAAATATCCTTCCTGCTCCTGGGTCTAATTTTCTCTTCTAAAATCCTTCCGCACAGTGTATTCGATCACAAACCAATACTGTTAGAGCTCTCACATGATAGAAATCTAGGACCTATTCCATTCAGATTCAGTCATGTCTGGCTTCATTATGAGGGTTTCCATGACCTTGTTGCCAAAGTCTGGAATGAGAAGGTCTGCAGATCCCCCTTTTTTGTATGGGAATAAAAGCTTAGGAAGCTCAAAAAAGTGTTAAAAGACTGGGCTAAAACCCAAAAAAGCCCAACTATCAAAAGGTAGGAAGCACAAAAAAAACTTGAAGATCACCAATTAGAGATGGAAGGGAAAGAGATAACTCAAGAAAGCCTCGCCAAAGAGGATCATCTTCAAAGGAAAATGCACCAAGTCTGCAGAGAGGAGGAAGGGCATTGGCAATAGAAATCAAGAAACCTCTAGTTAGAAACCGAAGACAAAAACACCAACTACTTCCACAAGCAAGAAGAAGCAAGAAAACAATTCAAGGCGGTCAAATAAATCCATGATCAGGATTAGGTTATAACAGATTTTGAAGGAATAAAAAATTCATCTTTCAAAACATTCAAAGATCTCTACATGGAGACTCAATCAACCTTCCCTGATATGAATACCTACCCCCTCTCCTTAGTTCCAATCGCTATCCACGAAGCAACCAATGTAAAGATTTTAGTGCAAGTTAAGATGTAAGAAATCAAAGAGGCCCCGGATCATATGAACCCGGATAAAGCTTCAGGCCCCGATGGCTTCACGACCAGATTCTACCAAAATTGTTGGGAAATAATAAAATCAGATTTGCTAAAAATGGTTCTGAAATCTCAAAGATGCAGCAAAATAGGAGGAGGAACAAACTCTTCCTTCTTAGCCCTTATTCCAAAAGAAAAGGGAGTGGTGAGTTTTGGAAGATTCCGACCAATTTCTCTGTGCAACATGGGGTACAAGTTAATCACAAAAATAATAGCCAATAGGCTAAAACAAATCCTTACTACCATCATTCCAGAAAATCAAGGTGGGTTCATCAAAGGAAGGCAAATAGTGGATAACATCACTTTGGTTCAGGAAGCACTGCACTCAAGCAATCAAAGAAAAGACAAAGGTATGATTATAAATCTCGACCTTGCAAATGCTTTTGACAAAGTTAGGCATAATTTTTTGCTTAAAGTCATGGAAAACTTCGGTTTTTCTCCAACCTTGATAAACTGGATAAAATCTTGCATTAGATTCCACTGGATTTTCCCCCTAGTAAATGGTCGAGAAACAAAGTTCTTTCAAGCGTCCAGGGGCCTGAGACAAGGCTTCCCCCTCTCCCCGCTTCTCTATGCTATACAAGCCTCTATGCTAAGCTTTCAACTAGATTATGGCCAACAACATAACAATATCCTCGACCTGAGAATAGCCCCAGGGGTAAAAGACATTAATCATGCCCAATTCGAGGACAATACTCTACTTCTGGGAGGAGTAAGTGTGCAAACAACTAGAAAATTTAAAACAGAACTGGACATTTATAATAAGATCTTAGGAAGCGAAATAAGCTTGCCCAAAAGCAAGATCTATGGGTGGAACACCTCTCCAAGGGAAATGTTGGAGATTTCAAGAGTCCTGGGGATGGAAGGTTTCACCAATTGGGATTCCTTTAAATATTTAGGAGTGCCAATTTTCAGGACCAAACCAAAGGCTTCTCAGTGGCTCCCTCTTATAGACAAGTTAAAGGGAAGAATTAATTCTTGGGGAGCAAAATGGTTAAACCTTGCAGGTAAAGTTGTTCTCATAAAGGCGATTTTAGCAAGCATCCCGATTAACCAAAGCTCGCTACTGCTAGCCCCAACCACCATGATTCAGAAAATCGATGCTCTTTTTAGATGGTTCATGTGGGAGGGAGGAAAGAAAAATGGGAGGAAGCTACATCTTATAAGCTAGGGAAAAGTCACCAAACCAATCTCAGAAGGCGACCTCCAACTCAGAGATACTAACTCTCAAAATATTTCTCTCGGAGCCAAGCTTCTCTGGAATCTTTTCTCGGGGAAGTCCACTTGGAGAAAAAAGCAATCTAGAAGAAGTACTTCCACGGCTAGAGAACAAAATGCCTGGATCAGCCTAGAAACACAGTAAAAGGGTCTCCAATATTCACCCTGTGTCTAAAATCAATGAGACTCTTCAAGCCCAATCTTACCTGGATACCAGGGAATGGAAAGAATATCAACATATGGGATGACTCAATGTTGGGAGACCCTCCGTTAAGCTCGATTGAAGAAACAGATCAACTAAAAGCCTAGATGCGGTCCCAATACCTAGTCAACCTTTGGGACATCTCGATTTGGAGCGACGATGAAGACAAAACCTGGATCAGGTGGGAAGTCAACAACAAACCTCAAGAGCTTGATGGGGAATGGAACACTTTGATGGACTCCCTGCAAGGGAAATCCCTAATAAAAGAAAGGAAAAAGGACAAGAGGGGATGGGGTTCACATTCTAGAACATACACAACAACAACAGGGTATAAAAGCTTCACAACAGTTCCTCATGACCCCCCGAACCCTTCAATTTGGAAAGCCATTTGGAATTCCAAGTCCATTCCGAAGATAGACATGTTTGTCTAGACCCTAGCTCATAGAAGCATATTAACTAGAGAAAATCTAGGGAGGACAGGCTGGGAAGGCCCCTCCACATGTCCCCTTTGCATTCAAGAAGAGGAAACATAAGACCACTTGCTTCTGAAGTGCCCATTTGCTAAAGAGGTGTGGAATCTGGCTCTGGGTCTGAAGCCAGGAATATTCGATCTACCCCAAGAGACCAATGCTTTGCTTCGGAACTGGAGCTCTCTCTGTCCATTCCAGGTAAAGAAAAAATCCCAACTCAACATCCTCTGGAGAACTGTAGTATAACTAGGGAGGTAATATGGGGTACCTAGGGAGGTACCCAATGGGAATGTAGTTATGTGTTATTAGTGGAAGTCATTTAATATATGAGAATGTGGTCATTCAATGTAAGGTAGACTAGGTCCACTATATTAATAAAGGCCCACTGTGGTAGTTGGATGCAATAAATGTGAGAAGGCTCTCTAGAAGGTTCCTAAGAGATAGAGAGAGTTATATAAAGAAGTGTAAGCAATGTAATGAAACATAGTGAAGAATATTTTGATTGTACAAGCAAGGATTGCTTGAGGAGTTTTTTCCTTCCATAAGGATTAATATATGGTGTTACCATACCTCAAGGGTTTTCTCTATTTCTTGTGTTCATGTTATGGTGAATGATTTATGGTTTATTCTTGGTATTATTGAAGTATATTTGCATATCTATTCAGGTTCTTATCAAGTGGTATCAGAGCACTTTCCATGGCAGACATTGTGGGCAAATATTTTTTATTTTTGCAGATTTTTTTTTTCAAAGAAGAAAAAAGAGAGCCTTCTCACATTTATTACATCCAACTACCATAGTGGGCCTTTATTAATATAGTGGACCTAGTCCACCTTATATTGAATGACCACATTCTCATATATTGTGGACTAGGTCCACTATATTAATAAAGGCCCACTATGGTAGTTGGATGTAATAAATGTGAGAAGGATCTCTAGAAGGTTCCTAGAAGATAGAGAGAGCTATATAAAGAAGTGTAAGCAATGTAATGAAGCATAGTGAAGAATATTGTTATTGTACAAGCAAGGATTGCTTGAGGAGTTTTATCCTTCCATAAGGATTAATATATGATGTTACCCTACCTCAAGGGTTTTCTCTATTTCTTGTGTTCATGTTATGGTGAATGGTTTATGGTTTATTTTTGGTATTATTGAAGTATATTTGTAGATATAGTATAGGTACTTAACAATTGGTATCAGAGCACTTTCCTTGGCCAAAGAAGGGAAGAATTTTTTTCTCTTTTTGCAGATATTTTTTTCTAGGAAAGAAAAAGAGGGCGGCTCACTTCAGGTTCAGATTTGAAGCTTTACGAGCTGAATTTGGAAAAACGAATTGGGTATTTGAATTCCTCTTGAAAAAATACCCAATTTCAAAAAACAAATCAGCTGAAATGGAGTTCGGGAAGTAAAGTTATGAGCATTTTAAATTCAATAGTTTTTTAGGGATTTTCCAAAAAAAACCGTGATTTTCTGTCGTAACTTATTGTTCTATTTTTGGGGGTTTTCATAGCAAGATGTATTTTACAAGGAAATGTGATGGCCCTAGTATTGAAGCATTTATTAAAGATAGAAGGTTAGCATGGAAAGAGAATTGGCCCCATTTGGTAGATCTCAAATTGCAAGGTGATGCTTCCATTTGGTGGAAATCGCTTGATTATAAGGAGATGATGACACTCTCCAATGGAGAAATTGAAAAAATATCGTTAGATAAGTGGTCTCATGGAAAAAATAAGGATACAGAGAGAACCAATAATTTATTTTCATGTGACAAATCTATATTACAGGTTCATGGTTGTATTCATAAAGAAAATATCATTGTTTCTATTAACCTTAGTTGCATGCATAATTTTATCAATGTTCAATTGGTTAATAGATTGCAAGTTCCAGTAAATAATATTCAAAGCACACAGGTTGAGGGTGAAAATGTTCAAATTTTTAAATATTTGAAGATTACCATGGATAAATATGTGTTACATTCAAATTTTTATGCCATGGATATGGATGAAGTGGATATTGTTTTGGGATATCCTTGGATAGAATCCGCGGGTACCATTAATATTAATGTGAAAAAGAAGTTTTTGAAGTTGTGGTACAAGAAAAAGAAAATCACATTACAGGATGCGTATCTCAATAAGAAAGATGGGCCCATGGAAGCTAGCAAATAAGTTATTACCGAGTCTGAAATTGAATCAGAGACATAGTCTACAGAAGGAGATGAAACAAAACTACAAGAAGGACATAATAAGGAAGCTAAGGAAATTATTGACTCAAAGGCACAAAGTGTTGCAGATTTGAAGAAAAAAAGAACAAATTCCTATAGTTTTTGTATATCACCATCCACATCATATAGAGACACAAAATTCATCAAGGCAAGGGCGTGTGCATCAACACATTTATGCACCAGTAGGGCACCAAACATGAAACCGATCAAGAGGTGCATGGAGGACTATCGGCACTACGGGAAGAGCTCAAGCTACATAAACAATCCCATGGCAACCCCGACATGATGCATAGAAAGATCAAGGTGGCAAGGTAGCAAATAGACATCATGTTCGACTTCCATTGGGATGGATGGATGGTCGTACTTGCTACCAGTTGGCTACATTGCTTAGACGGTCATATTGTCTGGTTTCTTCTCATGTTTCGAGCATGAAACATGTGAAGGGGGATGGAATGTAGTATACCTAGGGAGGTAATATGGGGTACCTAAGGAGGCACCCAATGGGAATGTAGTTATGTGTTATTAGTGGAATTCATTTAATATATGAAAATGTGGTCATTCAATGTAAGGTGGACTAGGTCCACTATATTAATAAAGGCCCACTATGGTAGTTGGATGTAATAAATGTGAGAAGTATCTCTAGAAGGTTCCTAGGAGATAGAGAGAGCTATATAAAGAAGTGCGAGCAATGTAATGACACATAGTGAAGAATATTGTGATTGTACAAGAAAAGATTGCTTGAGGAGTTTTATCCTTCCATAAGGATTAATATATGGTGTTATCGTACGTCAAGGGTTTTCTCTATTTCTTGTGTTCATGTTATGGTGAATGGTTTATGGTTTATTCTTGGTATTATTGAAGTATATTTGCAGATCTGGTATAGGTACTTAACAAGAACTCTACCAAAATTCATTCTCTGGAAAATTTGGTTGGAGCGAAACAACAGGCTTTTCAGGGAGGTCATTTGCAACCCTGCGCAAGTGGCAAGTAAATAAAGGCCCTCTTTGGAGAAAGTGCCCCCTACTTCAGAAAAGTAAAGAATTCGAGAGGCCTAGAAGTGGAAGAGGAGTAGTGGATCAAAAGTTTCAATCTCAAGGAACAACTAGAGAAAACAAGCATCTAAACAAGACATGAAAAATGGGAAATTCGGCTGAAGGAGGAGGAATTTAGGGAGTGGAAGAGGAAAAGAAGTAAGAATCTATTGTTCTTTGATGAGGCTTCCAAAGTAAACCCCAGGGCGACAGGAGGAGGGGTCCTCTTGGACCTAGAGGGAAAGCTAGAATGATCTTATGCTTGGGGGCTAGGAGCAGATACCAACAACTGAGCATAAGAACTTGCTCTCTGGAAAGGATTGAACTAGGCTATCAGTAAGAAAGTCAATGATTTAGTGATAATAGGGGACTCCAGACTGATAATCCAAGCGTTGATTCTACATAATCTGGTTAAGCAAACAAAGCTCCAACATATCCTAGAGAAAATTCACCTCCTACTGAAAAGGTTGAAAACCTTTCAACTGTTCCACGTTCTTCGAGATCTGAATGAACAAGGAGATGAAGAAGCAAACAGAGGCGCCACCTTAAGCAAAGGGGAACTCTAAATCAATGAAATCACATCATATTTGGCAATCCCGTAAGGATCGGGTAAGAAAGGGGGGCCTATTGATGGTTAACAGGGAACCTGAGTTTGTAAGAACGATAGCTGACAAAGCAAAGAAGAAAGGGAGACATTGATTGAAGGGAAGACATACAAATCTAGAGACAAGACGCGCAACGACAAGACAAGAAGAAGGGATGAGGGGAGAGGAAATCAATTGGGAGATGAAGGCTTAGAAAAGGACAAAGATCCATCATAAGCTTCACGATCTGTGTAAGGTCAATATGATCGACTTGATCCTTCAAATTACTCAGGAGACAACCGGGCCCGATAGGAAAGGTATCAAGACCGTGGTTAAAAACATAGGCCCTAAAGGAATTGAGCCAACTCTTGTGCAGAATGGTGAGAGTCCAAGAAGTGAAAGTAAGGGGGAAATTCTCAAGTAGAGGAAGCTCGGCAAGCAAAAGAAATGAAGCATGGTGTCTAGCTCAAGGAGCAAGCTGACGATGGAGGAAAGGCTCAAGACTGTGGAGGAGGAAATGAAGAGGATTTAAAATATTGTGCAAAATCAAGACATCATACTTCAGAGTTTCGATGTTGAGGCAGGTCGAAGGTTCGCCATGCTCGATGAAGACATCACAAAGACCAAAAACATCTTTGTTGAAGCCATGGACTAGGTTCAGCATGAACACAAAGACCCAAAGGAGGAGATTGAAACCCGAGGCCTCAAGCTAGAGACCCAACTAGAAAAATTGACCTTGGACTGGAAAATCGAGCACATCCTGCCCCAGAAGGAGTTCCCAAGGAAGTTCGTCCTGTAAAGATGAAGCCAAGCAAGAATTCTTCAAATAACTCTGTGATGTTGGAATTTTGTATAGAAGCCGCCACATACAACGAATTTAAAGCTTTATTTGGTTTACAAGTTTTAGGTTATTGTAATCAGAAAGGCTGGTTAAGAGCCTCATGAAGTCGAACCAGTTGTAATAGCTACAGTGACTTTGTCACTACCTATTTAAATAAAGATCCATTATCTGTTTTTGTAAAAAATAAATAAATATGAAAATCATATATTAATATGGAAATCGTTATAGTTAATATTATTATCATTTTTCTTTAAATCAGTAAAAGGTTTATCATTTTAATTTTTAATCATATATAAAATAGATAAAAGTTAAAAAAAAGAAGTAATGATGTCTTTTCTAAACTAAAATTTCAATTTTTTTTTTTTTTTAATATGAATGGTTATCTCTATATTAATAAAAAGATTGTAGTTGAGCTAGAGAATATATATATTTTTTTTCAATAGAAAATTTCACAAAAATTATAATAAATATTTTTTTAAAACATCGTCTGTGAATATAAATGGTTGACCAGGCCTAACAAAAAGGGTTTGTTCAAAAAATTTCCCCAACATAGCAGGAGAACAATAGCCCTAACTACTCATTCCTTCAGAGGAATTGAGAACAAGCACCTCTCACATTGAAGTATTCCATCACGAAATGGGGCGATAATAATAACAAAAACTAAGTTCCCTTGCCAAGAAGGAAATATCAAACCTTGAAACAATGGGACGGATGGACTCTAGCAATTTAAAAAATGTCCTCGGTGAGAGTAAGCCCTTCTTTCTCTCCGTCCCAAGTGAAGTATGTCATCCTCGCTTTTACTGTGGTTAGAGCTAGATTTGACATCTGATCAACCACTCTATTTGATTCTCTGAATATATGATGAAAATGAATACTTTGGAAGGTTGGAATTAGTTCTTTAATGCGACGTTTCCAAGCTTCAATGCTGACTGCTTGGAGCCTCACTTTCTGATCTAACCATTCTATTATAACCTTTGAATTCCCCCATTATTTTAATAAAATGAAGGTCCAACAGCTTGGCGAGAGTAAGAGTATCCCATGGTCCTAGTAATTCCTCTTTTGTGTTTGATCCCTCACCACAATTTAAAAACCAGTGATAGATTGAAGAATTTGTGCACAAAATAGTACCTCCCGCGCCATAGTTTGATCCTCCAGCGACTGCAACTCCATCGAAAAAAGCAACTGAGTAGCTTGCTTTTATCATGATAAATTTCTATCTAAGTGTAGGAGATGTCTGAGCTGGATTAGTGTCATTTAGTGCTCCAAGAACCTTAGAGGTGATGGCCCAGGGCAAGGACGAATGTCCTTCAAAAAGAGTTTTGTTGCGTTCTTTCCATAAGAACCAACAAATTAAGACCGGAACGCGCTTAGGAGCTTGACTATTCAATAGCCAGTTGTTCATGCAATCGTTCAGGGATGTACCAGCTCACTGAAAAAAGAAATTTAATGCATGTGCACATTTATCCCACTCAGACCGGGTGAATACGCAGTCGATGAGCAAGTGATTTAAGTCTTTCGCCTTCTGGTTGCATAGACAACAGACGCTCGGCCCCATCCAACCTTTCATTTGCAGTTGATCCCATGTTAATATTTTATTCTGCAAAGAAAGCCAGAAAAATAGGATAATATTAAGAGGTAATGGCCATTTCCATAATTTTTTCTTCCAGTCGCAACATGTCGAAATCTTTTTCAAAGAAAAAATCACTTCGTAGGTGCTTTTGACTGATAAGTCACCTTTGTTATCAACACCCGACCAGAAAATAGTGTCTTGCTCATTTTCTTGGAGTGTTATGTCGACGCCTTTCTGATCCCTTGTGTATTTGTTCCAATCATCTGATAGTATCCCTGTCAAGCCTAGGTCCATGCTACTCTTCCATATCTTGACTGTCGTGATCAGATTCCTAGACAACAATGCATTTGCAAGAATAGTGATCGGATTTTGATTTAAATAGTTAATAGTCTCATTTAAGAGGACGGATTTTTCACCCAAACCCTGAATTTTGTCCCTCCCTACTATAATCAAAGATCCTGCTCCTAGTCTCCAACTAATCCAATGGAGAATAATAGGAATGGTGTGCACCAGGCTCGACCAAATTCTTGAAGTGGATTTAGTTTCATGAGAAGGCTTCCTAAGCCAGTTGATGAGAGAATTATTCTGCAAATATTTGCTCATCACAACTCGGTGCCAAATATTGTCATGGTTTAATAATCTTCACATTGTATTTGTATTTAAGGCTTTATTGAAAATTTGGAGATTTCGAAAACCCCAGCCCCCCAACTTTTTCGATCTAGATAAAGTTTCCCACCTGAAAAGGTGATAGTGATGGGATTCAGAATGACCACTCCACAAAAAGTGGAACATCACTTTCCTAATCCTACTCAAAACTGAAAGAGGCAGAGCCTCCATTAACATCCAGAAAACTGGTTGGGCTTCTAAAATGGCTTTAACCAAAATGTATCTTCCACCTAATGACAACCAACGATTGCACCATAAGTCAACCTTATTTAATAGTTTCACAGTTAGCCAATCCCAATCACTTGCGCGTTGCGCTCCTATCTTCATATTGTAACCCAAGTACCTAAAACCACCATAGAGAGGACTAAAGGAAAAAGGGAGAAATAATTTGAATAGATCCAACTCAGTCTATGTGATTCCTTCAAATAGAACATACGCCTTTTGATGGTTCAAATAAAAACCCGAAGCTTTACAGAATAGACCAAGTAGCGTTACTATCTCAAGCCATTCACTGGAAAAGGCCTTTGACATAATAATTACATTGTCCACAAATAGGATATGTAAAATATTAATCATCCTCAAAACTTTTACACCAGACACTGCGCCTCTCATCATAATGTCTTTCATCAATAAACTGAGGCCTTCCATCACCAATATGAAGAGAAAAGATGACAGTGGGCACCCTTGCCAAACCCCCATGCCACTCTTGAAGAAATCCATAGCCTCTCTGTTTATTATCCAATTTGTCAACTCTAGGCCTACTCCGATTTTTAGAAGGATCAACCTCAAAAAAACCCTGTCAATACTATCATACGTTTTCTTGAGATCTTGTTTTAAAACCAAAGCTTTTAAATCTTTCTTTTTTATGCTATGCAAACTCTCATGAACCATACCGATGGCATCTTGAATGCGCCTACCCTTTAAAAACCCCATCTTTTCAATGGAGAGTGTCCTCGATAAGAAGGGTTTTATCCGATTGGCAATAATTTTTGAGATTATTTTATAGCATAGGTTACACAGAGAAATAGGATGAAAATCATCAAAGGTGGAAGGGTTATTTGTCTTTGGGATCAAAGTCAAAAAAGTTGAGTTTAAGCCTCCCACAATAGCTCCCGAGATTTTGGATTCTTCCACCATAGCAAGGACATCTTTGCCTACAAGATCGAAGAAAGAAATAAAAAGTTCGGTTGTCCAGCCGTCTGGACCCAGAATTTTTTATTTTTGAAATAGGAACATGACCTCTTTTACTTCCTCAAAAGTAACCTATTGAACCAAAGACTTTGCCTCCTCCTCAATAAATTTATGTGGATATTATTCTAAAATATGACACTTTTCTGTTAAATTTGGCACAATTTTCTCTTTATAACAATCCTTAAAGTAGTTGACTGCAACTTACTTTATAGATTCCTGATCGCTAACATTTTTCCCAATGGTGTTATCAATTTTCCAAATGTGTTTTTTGACTCTATTGTAACTTGCATAGTTATTGAAATATTTGAGTTTTTATCGCCACTATCCAACCACAATGCCCTGCTATGCAGTTGCCATTGATTCTCTTCTTCTCTTAAAATCCCATTTCTAGTATATTCTAATTGCCGAAGTTGAAAGGCAATTGAAATATCAGACGGATCTTCACTCAATTTAAGAATTAAAACTTTCATATATTTTTCCAGAGCAAGCAACTTTCCCTTTCTTCTTTTCAGTAATTCTTTGTGCCAAGCTTTAGTATGAATTTTAAGTTCCTTAAGTTTCCACAAGATCCTTTTTTGTTTACCTCTTTCAATAAAAAATATCGGCTCATTCCACAATTTAAAGACGACATTCACGAAATCTGGGTCCTTAATCCACTGTGGGTTAAATTTAAAGCGATATGTTTTATAAACAAGAGGTAAGTCTAACTGCTGCAATACAGGCGTATGGTATGAAATGAATGGGAATTCAACCCATGACCGATAGAGTCACGTTTCATGTAAAAGATCTTCCACAACCATGAATCTATCGAGCCTCCTTGCAACTGAGTCATGACCGGTGTGTCCATGTCTCCAGGTCGACACCAACTTGTCAGGTTTAATGTCAATCAAATTGTATGAAGAGAAGATCGACCGGTAGAAATCCTCTGTGAGATCAAACTCAGAAAGCCCCCCCCAATTTTCATTAGCCGAGAGTATAATGTTTAAATCTCCAGCCACATTAAGATTTTTGATGGCTAGATTACCACTATCATCCAACACTTTCCAAAATTGTTTCCTATCCTTGCAGGGACCATAGATATTCAGTAGAGCTAACTCCCTATTTTGGACTAAAATCTTTCCAGTTAATAAAACACCACCCACTGTGAGATAAGAATCAAATGAAAAAAGTAAACGGTCCCAAGCAGCTAAGAGACCTCCAGAGGTACCTATAGAGATGACAACACTCGAAAACCAGGTCAGATGGAAAAGATGGATAAAATCTCTAGCTCTATGCTCATTAACCAAGGTCTCTTGAAGGAGAATAATATTGGGATGAATGTGATCCAGCAGTCAGCGAAACGAGGCAACTTTGAGGGTGCCTCCTGTCCCTCTAAGATTTAGGGATAAAACTAACATTACTTGGCCCTCATAAGGGCTTTCAATGCTCTAAGAGGCCCAATGTCAGTGTTGGATGGCACAGACTCAATAGGAAGTGTAGAGGTTTGTGCCAACTTCTTTCTGCTACTTCAAGTTTTGAGGGGTGAAAGTTCCATACCTAGTCCCCTTAACCAGGCAAATTCTTTTACATTCCTTATCGAGGACCGTTTTGAAGAGGAAGCCTCCATATGCAATGTAATGGTAGCCTTTCCTCTGTAGGTAGATGACTTAACAACATCATTGTTATCCTTTAAGAAAGGTATCAAGGACTTGAAAACAAGGTTGATTGAAGAGTCACCCTCCTCGATTTTTCTTAATCCAGGTCCTCTCGCTGAGTCTATAATGTTAGTCGAGGGAAGAGGATGGGTATCAGGAAATTTTGGCGAGTTAAGACTTAAAGGGGATGGGAGGAATTATGACCCTACAGGGAGGATGGATGAAACAATGGGTGGAGCAAAGGAGGGGTTGGTATGAACCTGAGAAGACAAAATGATCCTCTCTGTAGTGTCTCGGATTTCTTCTGTAGGATTTTTAAAAATGCCAATCGAGTCTGGCACACTCGAAGGAACCTTTGAAGAGGATAAAGGCCACCCTAAAATTTCAAAAGAATTTCTTTCCAATATAGATAAAGAAGAATATAATGCTGGACAAAAAACCTTCAACTTACTCAAAAAGGTAGAGGAATCGATCAAAGGGGATCCCTGTCCAGTTTCATATTGTACAAGTGCCTCCCCCAAAGAGTCTGCTTCTTGCATATACTCTGGAGGATCTTCCTGAAGTAGCGAGTCTTCATAATTTTATTCAGTAGCCATTCCAGTGTAGTCTCGACGGAGGTGACCAATACAACGACACAAACTGCATCTGAATGGAATACCTTGATAGTTTAACCTCTGTTTGATGTGTCGGCCTCACCAGTCAATGTCTAGGAGCTCTGGAAGTCCATCATGTATATCGATCTCCACAAGTATCCTTCCAAATTTTCTTGTTGAGTTTGTCAATGTCTCCTCATCCAATGTGAAATGACCCAGAGCATCACATATAGCCTTCAAAGCACCCTTGTTCCACAAGTGAATGGGGAGACCCAGTAGAAGAACCCACATGTGTCTTTATTGAAAATATTTTGTCTGAGGGTCGAAAGCCACCCTCCAATGCTTCAACATTAAACTACTGCTTCCTAGGATATAGAATCTATTCAGTAATAAGGATGCATCTTTTGGAGACTTGCAAAGAAATCCCAACCAGCCCTTGGTAGAGGACCTCCGAGACATAACCAAGTATCGGTTTCCAGCTAAGCACCATCCATTCCTCAATCGACCTATTTTCCAGATAGGAATAAGATAGTCTCCCAACAAGACCACAGAGGGCCAGCTTGCAAGTCTCTTTAAGAGCTACATCTTCCCCCAGCACCCTTTTCCAGACTCTCTTATTTGCCTTCCAAGCCTTCTTACGAACACCGGTATGAGTAAGTCTGGGAGTAAGCCTTTGTCTACCTACAAAGGTTCCTTTCTCATCCAAGATCGGAAATATTGAACCCTTTGAGCCGCTTTTAAATGAAGCAGAATGAGGACCTACAATGGAGCCTACCAAGCCTATTTTAACTAGAGAGGATGGAATTAAAATCGGGCAAACAAGAGAAGCATAAAGAGTCCGATTAATGTGGCCAGTAGAGTTAGGAGGCAGTGAAAGGTGTGGATCTGTGCCCGAACTTAAACCCAAAACACCCATATCATTGAATAGACCCCCCCTTAGCCAAGCAGCCTCGTCTTTAGGATTCATGAGTTCCATGACATCTTCGAATGTCGTTATTTGAGACTGAGGCCATCTAGTCAACACCTCTATGGTTAAAGAGTTGAATCCTCTGTGAAAATGGTAAGAGGAAGGACCAGTTTCCAAAAAGACAAAGGATAGTTGGGCCTAGAGTTAGTGGAGACAGTAAAACAGGAGATAAAACTAATAGAGAAAAACAAAATCTCGAACGAGGTGGGGTAAGCAAAGAGTGAGGTCCTTGGAAAGAACAACCTACCAATAAAAACTCAAGACACAGACCTCTAAAAATGGAGATTCTCTTCGAAAGAAATAGTCTATTACAGGTCCATCCACTTCTATAAAACGAGAACTGCCATTAAAGTTCTAGGGAAGCTCCATCCCCGACTAAGTGCATCACTACATGAAACCGAAAACTAGTTAGGTACATATAGTTTTCAAAAATAAGTAGAGCATTCTGTCTTGAAAAGAGAGTTATGATATTTGTCTTAAAATTTTGCAAAAAACATCTACTAAGATCTTAAATTTCTGACTGGTGTAAATCCTAACATAACATCTTGACAAAAATGAGACTTTAAAAAACATAAAACCTGACTAATAAAGATTGAGTGTTGTATCCATGTGGATCAGATTCCCTGTGCTCAAACTCTTTCTCGGATTGTGTTGTTGGATTGTAGCACCATCTTGAGTTTCCACTAACCCAGTGGAACTAGTTGATTATATATGGGCCTGAACTTTGGAATGCATCAAATAAGATATCAGTTGCCTAAGATTCAAATTTTCTTGTTGCAGAGTGTAAATCTGGTTGTTGGCAACCTCCATTATCAATGTTATTTCTTTATCTCTCCTCTTTTCCTGCATATGAAAATTTGTTTTTGAGTTAGCCACCTTTCTCCGTTGCTTTCCCAATTACAATTCCTACAGCCACAAGAACTTCCTCATCTCTAGTGTTTTTCAATTTGTACAATGGCATGACGCTTTGTGCCCATGCCACATTATCCTTGAACCAATACTGTGCACATACACAGTCCCAAAGAGTAGCGGGAAAAATATAGGAGAGTGATACAAATAAACTCAGAGAGGATAATTAGACTAGTATGCCAACTTGAGTTGCCTTGCTAACCAAAGAGAAAAATGCCTAATTGATTGTCTCCTTGTCATAAAGATCTAATTGTTGTTGTCATCACCATCTAGAGCAAGGAAATTGGGCAGACACTTATACCGAGAGGGGGGGGGGGGG
>ML783060.1:484056-514682 GCA_009831015.1 Picea engelmannii
GAATCAGAGTAAGGTTTTCTTTTTCTTTTTAACATTCATAAACCATAATGAAGCAATCACATAAATATAACAACCAGATGACATAATATTTAACATGGAAACCCTTTCGGTAGAAAACCTTCATTTTTGAGCATTCATAACCGCGAGTTCATGGGTTCATGAAAAAATCCATATTCAAAATTGTTCTAGTTTGTCCCTGTCATCTTCATGCTTTTCCCAATATGCATTAAGTGTGGTTTAATGCTAATCACTGATCATGCAGGCTCCAAAAATTTCATCATTAATAGTGAAGGGCTCGAGGATATTTCTCATTAAATTGCATTAAAGCACTATTTTCCAAAGGTTATATTATTGTCATCTCTTTGAAAAAATTCATTTCAAGTTATTATCCAGTTGAAAGAATACTCTCGTCAACCTATGGCAGCAACAGCTAGACAACAATTATGTGGTGATACTCTAAATATTTTTGGTCATGAAGGCCATAACTTTTAGTGCTCCAGAGCATATTCATATTACTCCTCTCCTCCTGCACAAAAAGATGTAATCTAGGAATTTAGAATTGCTCGCACATGATGTGTTCCTACGGTCTTTGACTGTAAAGAGTTTGTTGCATGGTGCATGGAGAAGTACGTGTCGAGCCATAGGATTATACAACTCCAAGGTCATTCTACGGTTTCCCTTTCACCGCAAGTATTTCTCAGGATGTTGAAGCTCCCAGGGTCGACACTTACCTTCAAAGGAGAAGACTACAGAGATTTACTGAAGAGACATAAAAATGGCCTTGACCTCTTGTCTGAATATTTGGAAAATCCTATGTCTATTCCAAAATACATAACCAGGATTCAGGTCGACTCTTTAAAAAACCCCTTTTGGGAAATCGCTTGGTTGTTTACCGGGTTGACAGGCCAAGAAAGAACTACTACCATCTCTCGCATGATTCTTTATTATTTATATTTTACAGTAAAATAACAAACCATCTTTGACTTGGGAAAATTGATTTCTATCGAAATCTTGTCCCAGTTAATGCACTACAAAAAGGATTAAAAATTCTTTATGGCATCATATCTAATATTCACTATAGTGTATTGTTGTCAATTCCCAAAATTGACCATAAGTAAGAGGGTGAATTGTGAAACAGATCTGGCTACCCTTTGGTATTAGGCATTATGGAGACATAAGATGCCTTTATATTATTATGAAGTCTATAATGATTTTGTTTTAATCCTCAAGAGGTTGTTGTTGGGAGAGAATACTTCAAGGATATCTGACCAAGCTAACAAATTTTTAGAGAAAAGAGGAACGACAAAACAAATGGGGAATCACAGTGTCATAAGGATATTTTGTTCCAAAGAAAATCCTTCTTTTCTCCCATATCATGTATCCGATAAATTATTCATTATAGAGGTGGCAAGGCAATACAATTTATGGCTGCATTTTTTCCACAAAAAAAGGAAAAAACAATTTATCCCCTTGCCATGTAAGATTGGAGATTTCATATTTAGAAACATAAATAAAATTGACGAGTTTGTGAATTACTTCAACAATGTAAATCTAAAGTATGTTGAAAAAATAAAGGGGTTTAATCCTTACAAAATCTTTCTGGAACATATGCTGTCAGTAGGATTCAACAACTCGTTCATTCATACTGTTGTGAATGAAGAAGAAGATAACACCCAAAGCGCTCTGGTACACAATGTTGGTGACTTAGAAACAATACCCAATACTAATGATTTTTATAAGCAAAAGGGAAAGGGTCCCAGTGAAAGGAGCGTCTAGAATCCAGTTGTTACTCCCAAAACTACCACATCTCGGAGCAATGCTCCAATGACCCACCCAATTAGGAATATTTCCAACAGTAGTTCAAGCAACGAAGGAGAGAAGAATCCCCCCCTAGAAAAATCAAGAGCTCACATAAGCTTCCCATGAGAAAAAAGAGGAAGAATGTAGTGCAAGAGGAAGAAGACAATCTCATAGAAAACGGCATCAATAGCTTCTCTCTTGAAGACATGGAGCTCGATGTAGATATTGAGAAAATGTTTCCCACAATTGATCAACAAGGAAATATGGCCCAACAAAATTCATCATTAGAGATCGTTTCAAATGAGACCTTCAGTGAAGAAGAGTTGTTTACTTTCCAAAGTGTTGTTTTTGATAATGAATGTAAAAAATTGATTGTAGAAAGAGGTGATCAGAAAAATAAGAAGGGAAAATCTCGCTCAGAGGTTGACCTGAAAGATATGCGGTCGTCCCAAATCTCTAAAATTCACAGAGCAACCATGGATTCTCTTGATGATTCTATTGGTGGTCTAGAAGCAGAAAATACTAAGTTAAAAGAAAGGATCAAAGAGTTGGAAAATCCTTGATGCCTCTTCCAATCCTTGCAGGTCCTTTGTCAAGGTCAAACCAACCACACTGCCATTAAATTAAAAGGATCTTCAAGTCTAATCACAACGGTCTATATTTATGTAGAAAATAATATTAAGAAGAGAATGTCACTAATAATATAAGCATGGGAAGTATCAAAAAATATTATTTCTTTGGCTCAAGGGAACACACTTTTCATGAATACTTGCAAGCTGATTTGAAGAACGAAGAAGGTTTTTACACTGCTGTTGTTATACCATTTAGAATTAAAATCTCAAACATGACAGAACTAATAAGAAGAGAGGAGGACCTACCTTCCCAAAGTCAAATAAAACAACTAAATGCTTGCTGGAAGGAAAAGATTAAGAATTTGAGTAACATTGTTCAATCATGCAGTGAAGCCATAATAAAAAAGGAAGAATTGTTCAAAAGACTCACAGAGATAGACCTAGCAGGAGGTACTAATGAGGTACAAGACCCTAAATTAATTCTCAACTCAATGTTTCTAACAAAGAAACAATTTGACAAACATGTTGAGATATTTAAGGGGTTATCGGCTGAAATTTTTTATAGCATACTTGAATATAATGAAGAAATAAACAATTGGGTAGTGGATTATTCTATGAAAAACCAAGATATCGAGGAAGAGATACATGGTATTTCTCTTGACTTAAGAGATTTAGAAGGTGAATTATTCAACATTAAAATCATACATGAGATAAATGTCGCACCAATGAAAAATTACATTGAAGATTGGTTCAAAAAAGCAATTGACAAATTAACCAATGAAGGGAAAGAAACAGTTGAGATGGGAAAGTAACTGTCAATGAAGACAATAAAAGGATGGCGTAGAAACTCCCCCTATGGGGCTGCATGACCTCTCGATTTAGGATCGTTCCAAACACCTGAGTCAAATTGACTCTTCGGCTCCCTGCTGAAACTTGATGAATTTATCATAGGTCCCTCTTTCCTCAAAGTGTGGGTCCTCTTAACCATGGGGCTCTCTTCTTGGCCCTTCAAAGAAAGCTGGTAGCAGCACTTAGCTCTATGTTCCAGGCCCTTTCTATCACATGACCTCGGGCTGTGTCTCGGGGCTCAACCATAAGAGTCACTTCGGGCTTCAATCTTCGGCTCTTTCCACGACAACCAATTCCTACGTTCTCGAACTCTGAATCGATGAACTCAAATGACATGAGGATCAACGCTCCCCGTCCCTCCTTCCAATTGACGACTGCGATCTATTCAAAATTCGGCCTTCGGGAGTCCCTTTCTATCCTCCTTGGATATTTCCCAGAGTACTTCTCCTCCGAATCGTGCGGATTTATTCCATGCGTCCCTTCCAGATCCAATGGTCTGCATTCAAACTGCTCTTTGCGACTTCGCGAAGATCTCTATATGCTCTTGGAAAACCTCCCGTAGCTCCAACTCTCGAATCTCCTGATATTTTTCCACCTGTCTCCTCCCGACGATGGACGATTCATATTCCGTTAGGGACTTCAACGATTCCTTCCTCCTTGCTAACACTTAGCTCTTTTTCTGCCCGAGACTTAGATTGTTCTCGGCCTCTTTCTGCATTCCTTGCAGAGTTCTGCGCTAGTCCTTCTATGATTTTGCTCAGCTTGAAACCTTCGAGGTTCTCAATTTCTCTACATCCTTCAACAGACTTTCTAGTGCCCTCCTCGCAACTTAACGTCATTCCTCCTGAGCTTGTAAGTTGATCTTACTGTATCCTTGGCGCACCCCTTGTGCTCGGCTAATCTTTCCGATGGCTTCTCCCTGAGCCCTTCCAAAAGTCTTAAGGCATCTCCTTTCCTTGGTCGATACACTCTTGCAAAGCCTTCCTTCCTCAGAGTGTTCAATAACCCTAGGATTCTCTCAATGCTTCCAAAACTCCAGAATGTGTTTCTCTTGTGTGTACTCGCACTTGATCTATGCCCTCTTGGCAGTTTACTACAGAGTATTCAACAACTCTGCTTTGTGATCTCTCCCACACATTCTTTCTTTCCAAGGTATTCAACAACCTTGAAAATTGCCTTCGGGTTTGTGAATTATCCTGGTGTGTCCTCCTAGCAGCTTCTCTTCTGACTCGAATGAGTTTAGACATGCACTCCTTGCGTCGGCTCACATAGTTTCCACCCTCTGTCACACACTCCTTGCAGTTAGCCTCGAGAACCAGACTTAATCCAACACACTCACAGATAGAAGATTATAACTCTATCCCTGCATACGATTTAAAAAACACATCCACAGTACAAATGCATACGAATGACATTCACAACTAAACATCAATTACATAGAAATTGACAAACAGGAAAATCTGGTCCTTTTTCTATTAATGGTGGAATGTTCATTACAATATGTGAGTCCGGACTACGACTAAGTCTCGGCTCTCAAATCTTTTATCTATATCTCCCATGTATCTCCTACCTTATGTATGTTCTTATGGAAACAATACAAGAGTTTATACAAGAGGGGCTTGATGAGCTTCCCTCCAAGCTAAGCTAGTGGTGTCTAATTTCCATTCAAAACGCCTGACTAATGAGGCAGATTACAATGATGGAAATCTGATCTGAATCAGATGTAGATCCCTCCTTTCGTCAACCACTTAATGACGACCTCATCTACAACTTGTGCAAAGTCACAACTTGCTCTACCAACCTGTCAGCATTAATTTCCCTAATCATGATTTAGATTTTCAAAGGCAAAAATGAGAGGGTGGCGCCTTTCCCTTCCTTGAATGCGCACCACTCGTGCTAATCAACTGGCATGTGCTGAGGTGGAGCGATGCTCTTGCATCAAAGGACAACAACAAGCAAGTAAAAAAAGAGGGAGACCATCATAGTAATTTTATGCTGATCACATCTTGCTTTCTTTATCAATTCTTTCATCCAGTTACTCTACTTCTTTGACTAGAAAGGTTTAACCGAAGTTTGATAACTTCTCCCTGTCTTCTTTTTAGGTCTTGCTACTCTATTTTCACCTTCCATCCTCCTTCTCCAGCTTACTTCTTGTTTATATTTTCTTTATGGTCCACGGGAGCCCCAATCCCAGTCCTAAGGACAAATGCATTTTGGGAAATCCCAAGAGAACTATTTTGGGATCAGTGTTGACTGTACTTTGTAACTCTGATTTTTGAGTATAAAGTATTTGAAATTGATCTATCATTATATTTATTTGAGCTCCCCATGTGTTTACTCTATTAAAGTTCTCTTATTCATGCAGACCATCTTCTTTTATTTTATGTGATTAGAAATCTTTAGTTTAACTATGATGGATGTGAGGAAATTTTGTTTATCTTTTTCAAATATATGATGTGTTCGGCCCCTGGTCATCTCTCAGGAAATCGTTTTTGAAAACAAAATGATTTATTTTACTGCAATTTTGATCTTTCTTGAATATCAAGACGGACCTTTTCAGAGTCCTACATTACTCTCAAAATTTAGAATCCCAAGAAACTCCTGAAATTAAAGAGTACCACCTCTATAAAAACACATAGGGATTTGTATCCATGTGAGGTTGTTGTTTAAGTCCTAACGGATTCAAGGGTCAATAGGAACTCAATTCTAAAGGCATGTGGGTATACCATCTTGTCGGGGATTTTGAGTACAATCCCAACTCCACTCCATGAGCTTGAACAAGCTCCATCAAATGACATTCTTCAATAGCCAGAAAAATAATTCTCTTCATTCCTTATATCTTTGATTTGCTCCATATCAAGAATGGCATAGTTTCCAATACTAGCGTCTATGTAATCTTCCATCAATTTGGTATTGTTATTCTTGAAAGAAAATGGTCTTATGGGTTCACGAGGAACCTTGATCATTGCTCTGTCTTTGTCAGGTAACATCATACAACTTCCATCGTTCATTATATAGCCACCAATCATGAAAGACTAGTATCTTCCAAAGACAACTCTGTATGCTGGAGGTAGATCCACCACCACAATATTAAAAACTGTAATGATATGAGGAGTGGTGGTAATCTAGGCATACAAATCCTTAATTTCTCCATAAGTTGGTACCTTTCTAGAATCAATTGCATAGATGCTTTCGCCTGTTTCATAGTACTTGGTGCAGCTCATGCCAAGTGATTCCATCACCACCAAGGGCATGATGTTGTCTATTGAGCCCGAATCTACCAGAAAATTGTGGAGCACAACGTCATGATTTTCTATTGAAGTGTAGAAAGGTGGAACCTTGCCTCTTAATTTCATTGTTGATGTATTTTGACTCTGCTTCAGGTTTGCAATTACTGCTTCAATTCTTCTGGCTGGCTCATCCAACAATTTTAAAATGTTTTCCCTTTGTTGGGAAATTTTTACTACTTCTGTGAAAGGTAGAGTAATTCTTAACTTGCTTAGATCATCAACAACATTATATATCATTTGAAGGGGGTTGAGTAGCGTTTTTTGCTTTCTGACTTCTGTGCTGGTTGTTTTACTTTTATCATTCTCTTTTTCTTTATCTGTTTCGGAACTCTCCTTATTCTTAGTCTTATTTACACGTGATCATGTTTGGACAACGTCTTCTTACGAGATAGGATCTTCTTCATCTTCTTTAGATATATACATGGATGTATCACATCCATATGTTTGTACAGATTCAAAGACTTCTTCTGGAAAAAAACATTTTTTGGTTCGACCATTTGTTCGTTGTATGGCTCATCAAGTATTATTGTGTTTTGAGTTGGCTACCTGGGAACCCTTTATCTTTGTTGATTGTCGACATTTTCAAACCTTATTCTTTGTTCTGGGGTGGGGTTCCTTCTTTTTTCTATGACCGACATCCTCAGATTAAGCACATAATTATCATTTCTTCTTAACCTTGTTATTTCATTTTGCATTTGTCTAATGGTTATGTTCATCTACGCAATCTCGATTCTTTGTTTCGTCTCATGGGATGCAACAAGATCCATCTTCACATCCGGGATAGTTAATTTAAAAAATACTCCACCGACTTCTCGATTTTCACCAATTCGTGGCCTCTTATCTTCATTCTTTTTCGAACTGGATGCTCCTTGGTCAGTAATGTTCAAATTATCCATCTGCCTTTGCACTCTTCCAAGAATAATGTCAGGGTCAACGCCCGTTTCAATCATGATTTCCTCCATTTTCATAGGTTTGGTGATTGCTTCATCTAGAGTATCAATTTGGGAGGCTCTAATATCAAACTTCACATTTGGTGGCATGGCATTTTTATAACAACCAAGTATTACCATATCATTAATTGTAATACCCCAAGGACGTGCCCTAGTTATATTATGAATTGTAATCATGTTTTGTAGGCTGGTGAACTGAGTGTTGATAAGTTGGTGGGCTTATGTGTTTATTAGGCTGGAGAGGCTAAGTGTTAAATGCCAGGAGCCTATTTTTGTATATGTAATTATGCAAAACATTAATAAAGATTAAACATCCCTGCATGCAGACTGACCACGAAGAAAGAGTGATGGGGGACTAAGCTTCCACAAGGTGGGTAAGGGAAAGGGGGTTGAAAGGTTGGAAAGACGGGCTAATCTTAGGGGCTTAAGTCCTTGAGAATAATAATTTATTATTATTCCAAAGCTATGTGAAAGACATGTTTTTATCCTAAGTCCTGGGAGAGGAAACACATGCAGCTCCAGGAAGACAAGTGATGACATGGGCACATGCTGTTAAAGCTGAAGAGTCAGCTTGTCTTGGGGGTTCGTCCTCCATTCTTTCATCCATTGTCTGAACCATGTTGCCTCTGCGTTTGATTTATGCATACCTCACGCAGCTCTGAAACCTGAAACCGTGAGGCCAACCTGTGATGTTTTCCATGGAAGCCGACACATGCTCAGTCTGAACTTGTTTTACCTCTGCGTCTAACCTCTGCATAACCATGTACATATGAGAAACTAGTCATGAGGGAAAGGCTAACCTATGTGTCTTGTGAACCCAGGTTTATACACACTGCAAATATGAGATCGTGCCTTAACATTTGGGTTGTTTTCCTATGTATTATCAGAGCCGTGTGGATTCATAACTGTGGGTTGTTGTGGCAATGCAGTCCCTTGGCTGAGTGTGAATTGTTGTTGTCATATGTTCCTTGTTGAGACTTAATGTTGTCCTCCTTGTGCTGAAACGGAGCTGAAGAAGTAGGTTGTCAGGCCTGTGTGCAACACTCTCTCCACGTGAGGGAGGTGGTTGGGGTTGAAGAGGTAGGTTGTCAGGCCCGTGAGTGACTCTCTCTAGGTGATAAAGTGTGCGGAGGAAGTGAGAACTCCTGGAAGGGGTCCTATAGCTGCCACAGAGCTCAGAGAATTCTGGTCTGGCCTATTGCTGAAGCCCAAGGCAAGGGAGGTTTAGCAGCTGAAGGATTGTCCTGTGTGACAATGAAGGTGTATACTCCTGGAGTGGGACAGGCATGTGGGGAATGAGATTCTATGACTAGTGGGCATAAGCGGCTCTTGGGAGAGAATCCATCCTCATAAATTGTGTGTCTTCCTATTGACCTTGCCTAGCCCAAGATTCCCTTGCTCGGTGGAGATTAGTCCCAACTCAGGTGTGACCTACTGTTGAGAGTGATGAGCAGCGCAGTCTAAGTCTGGGAGGTTTGTGGAAGGTCTGCACGCAGTTGGTGGAGTTACTCTAGTTTCAAAGATAAGTATCATTATGTGTTTAATTTCAATTAAAATGCATGTCTGTGATGCTTGTATATTTTCATGTATTCCACTGCATGTACGAATTGTTGTTAATTATATATAAGTCTGTATGATGGCAATAACTCTATGTTAAATGTGTTAATTTGATTTAATGCATATTATATATAAGTGTATGTTCCACGTAGTAGTGTTTTCTGGCAGTGGGGTTGATGGTCAGGAATGTTACATTAATCCTTTTATCTTCATGGATCTTGTTCAATGTTTTATTGAATCCAAAATTAAAGTCTCTTATCCTCTCATTTTTCTTTAGACAAATTTGGGTGAAACTAGCGAGAAGAGTGTGATACATGAGTGGGGGAGCGAACATATTCAGGAACATAGCTTCGAGATCATCAAATGAGCTGATCGATCTGGTGGGAAATGTTGTGTACCATTCATAAGATTGGCTCAACAAAGTTTGGAGAAATAACCTTACCATCATGTCATCATGTTCAACAAGATGGAAATTAAAAACATTCATAAACAAATCAACATGTCTTTTAGCATCGATTGTTCCATCTCCGGAAAATTCTTTCAAAGTACCTTTAGGAAGAACATGGAGCTCATGTTGTTTGCCTCGAAGGTTGAGGGGGTAGTCTCTTATCCTTCTTAGGTTTCTAAACCCTCATCTTTCTTCATGTCTTCTATCCTCTTGCCTTCCTTCTCATCTTTCTTCATGTGGTTCTTCACGTCTTTCTTCCCTTTCAGCCATGTCTGGAAGTTTCTTCTTTCCTTTAAGAGTATGCTTTTTACTTTATGAGGTATGCAACTGCTTGCTTTTGCTTCTAGTGATTGGTCCTTTGTATTCATCCAGCTTCAATTCCTTCCCTGTTATTTCACTCTTCGAGCTCATATCTCGTTTCTCCAATCTTGCCTTTTGTCTCTCCTTTGTCTTCGGAGAATTTTTCTTTCTTCTTATTGAACTATTGTTTCCCAAGACCTTTCTAGTTCTTCTCTATTTCTGGTTGTTGTTATTACAAGGTTATATAGCTGATGCAGAATAATTCGTTGATTATTCAATCCGATTTTTAACTAGGGTTGGTTAGCATGAGGCAAGTTCATATAAGTTTATGGTGTAAAACCAAATCTAAATCTTCCAGTTTTATCCTCAGTATGGTCACCAAAAATGTTGATGTTTGAATCCGTCAAGGACAAAAATGACAACCTCACGAGGATATGAATCCTCCTGTGTTTTAGATAGGTGGTACTCCTCTTTAGCATATGATATTCTTTGTGGTTCCGAATCAAGAATAATATAGGACCCTAAGATAGTCCAATATTTAATTCTCAAGAAAAATAAAAATGATGAAGAATAAAGAGTATTTTTATAAAAGAGAATTCCTGAGAAGTGGACTAGGAATCTCAGACATCACATGTTTCAGAAAATAAATAAAATTTCCTCACATCCATCATAGTGAAAAATAAATATTCTGATTACATTCAAAATAAAAGAAGATGGCCCATTCACACAAGAGAACTTTTATAGAGTATTTCTTATATAGCTCAAAAAACGATTATGACAAATCAATTTCAAATTCTTTATACTCAAGACTTAGAGTTATAAAATATAGTCAAATTTGATCCCAACTTAGCTCTCTAGGATTTCTCAAAAATAATAATGTTTGTTACAACGCATTGAAATTAAAGGCGTTCATCCAAAGGACTAGGATTGGGGCTCCCGCAGACCATAAAGCAAACATATTCAAGAAAGTAGGAAATAGAAAGAATAACATGGAATGGTGTCGAAAAACAAGATCTGGTAACAAGACAAAAGAAGTTTATCAGAATTCGGTTAAACCTTTCTAGTTAAAGAAGAAGAATAATTGGATGAAAATTGATAAAGGAAGTAGTAAGTGATCAGTATGGACTTACTATAATGGTATCTCTTGGCTCATTTGCTTGTTGTTGTTTCTTTTGTACCCTTGCTTATTGCAGTTTGATTACCGGTCATAACTGCTTCTGCTGGAATTCCGAAGATATTGGTAATTGAGTTCTGTAACCATTCTTGAATATACTCCCTTAACGGGGCAACAATTACCTCTTGTTTTACTTTAATTTCAAACAACTCTTTTTCCATTTCTCTTAAATCAATAGATAAATTTTGTAAAGTATTTTCAATATCCTCATTTTTATTTGTGTACTCGACAAACTAGTTGTTAATATCATCATGTGTAAATTCAATCATAGTATCGAACTTTTCAACTGATGCCCTTTTTAGTTCTTCAACTTGTCCTTCGAAATGTTGTTGATTCATGAGCATTGAATTTGAGAGATACTTAGGGTATGGGACTTCAATAGTGTTTCCAACAATATATAAATCAAGAATTTTTTAGTATGCTTCAGTTTTCTTTCTTGATAAATCATTCAATTGAGTTGACAGTCCCTTTAATATGTTAATTCTTTCAATCCACTAGGATTTTAGTTGTTTGATGCGGCTCAGAGAAGGTAGATTTTCTTGCTTTCTCTACTGCTCTATCATTGTCAAAACCTTCATTGCAAACAACAAAACTCCATATGTGTAAAACACTTCATCAATTTTCAAATCTAAATTCAAGTATTCCCCGATATTCTAGATTTTCAAACCGAGAGAGGCAAAACTTTTTTCCATATCCCACAGCTCTAAGATCAATGAAATATTCTCTTAATATTTTCTTCTACAAAATGTCGAGTAGCAATAATCAAATTTGAGATTCCCTTGACTCTAGCACTTGATTCTGGGGTTTCTTGAAAACTTTTCTCAGGACGAATCATGGCAACAGGGGAAGCAAGAATAGGTGAAGGCATGAGAGTTGCCTCCAATTCTTTAATTTTTTCTTTCAACTGAGAATTTTCTTCCTCCATATTGGAAATTGAAATGTCCAGTGCCTCTCCTGTAACTTTATGAATGGAAGACAATATAGAAGGAAACATATTTCATGTATTGTTGGCCCCCAACCAAGTTTTGGGGAAACCTTGGTCAGATTTGGCTCACTTTTGGACTTTGACATGATGGTCGAAGATGGAACACCCAGGTGGAGCTGAGATCGCGGATCTCACTGATTTTGTGAGCTATGTGGACCCAATAAGGGGTCCTTTAGGGTTTTTGTAATAGGTTTATGGGATGTCAGCCCATGGGTTCTCCCATGTTTAGGCCTTATTGTAAGAGATTATAAAAGTATAAATAAGTAAGAATGTATGGTAGAAGTAGAAGTTTTGAGAGCTAAGTACAAGTAGTTTGAGTATCTTTGTGCCAAGGAATGTATGTGTGTCAAGGCTTTGTGTTCGATACAGGATTGGCTCTGTGCCCTGACCTAGTTTTGGAAGGAGGATCTGGTGCTCAGTGCGAAGATTTCTTGTCTAGTGAGAAGCTTGACTCTGTGGCTTAGTGCACAAGAGTGAATGAATGTAAGATTCGAGCACATAATAAAGAAGGCGAAGCGGTTGGTGAACGTAGCCCCACACTAGGGTGAACCACGTAAATCTGATGTCTTATGGTTTGATTTGTGCAATGTTATCTCTGTTATGTTTTGCTTAGTGCTTAGATTAGGATGTGTAATGAATATGTATGTTTTTCTTAATTTCTTTGCTTATATGCTAGATTCGATTTAAAGTGTTAAGTGCTAAGTGGTTGAAGTGATTAATCTTTGTTGTTACTATGCTAGATCTATTCTTGGGTATGTTATGCAATGTTAATAAGGTTAATGAACTAATGTATGTCACTTCCTAAGAGCTAACATAATACCCTGTGAAGTGTTATTATCACAGATCTGTGTCTTAGCTTGGTTACAGACACCTGCATATTGTAACCCCCCCTGCTTCTACCTCGGGTGACCTTGCCTACTTCGTAGGTGTTGCCAAAAGGGCCGGTGGTCAGGGTTTTGTTGGTGCGCTATTAAGCATTGAACCCTGGGTCTTCCCCTGTGCCAACATGTATCAATGGTGGACTGCAGTTTCCCATTTTTACTCTTCGCAATTTTCTCAAAAACCAAGTTTTTAGACTCTTTATCAAAAGAGGCACTTTGCACAACAAATGTTTCTACATCGGAAAATGTCTCCTCCTGGACTATGAATGCATAAGTATGATGCTCATTTCCTCTGGAAAGTACTTCTACATCTGGGAAGGTGATATTTTTAATATCCACATCTAAGTCAATGTTATCCAATAATAAGTTTTTCCATAAGAAGCCTTGCCTCGTCTCACAACCATGGATTAAGGGGCTGGCACAATCCACCATGCTGAATGTGATGAAGATCCCCCATTTTGGTCGCCACCAGGAGGTTAATGCATGCTTTAAACTCCTCTTGTCGTGCTATCATGGCGGATACCCGTGGCTCGACAAAAGGATTACCATGGATCCGACGCTGATCCACGAGATCACAAGCTTAAGCATGAAGGGACTTGACCCTTAGCAGTTTTATCTAGGGAAGGCCTCAGACCGTTCCCTGGCACAATGCATCAAGGAAGCTTACAAAGAAGTCGAAAAAGGAAAGTGAGGTTACAAGGTAGCATTTATACAAGGTAGCATTTATACTTGCCAACTCATAGCCCGCAAGCTCATAAGGAAGAACCGCCCCAAATAAGTCACCGGGTTCGTGGTGGACCTCGCAGGAAAATGTGTGGAGGGAATCTAGATGAACTGGGTGAACTACCTCACCAATGAGCTAGAGAAGGATTGTCGCGAAGCCTAGGATTTGGGATATGAATTTCATTACAACTGGCTGATCATTTTGATCGCATTTATCGCTTGGAAAATGCCTGAAGGAGACACCTTCCCAGAAATCGAACCCTTGGAGTCATTGGCTGCTTGGTTTTCAACCCTGTGGTACACCAACAACATGACGAAGTAGTGGCAGTCCAACACTGTGTTTCATGCATACTATCATCAATTAAAGGTTCCCATTGAATCATTTCCGCACATGACACTGCACACCTTGCACCAGTATAGACCAATAGAAAAGTTTCACGCAGATCCTCATTTCATATACATCACGGCGCGTAGAGATGAGAACCAGGAAGAGTTACAGTCATACTACAAACTGACAGATGAATATATGGAGCAGATTACAAAGGAGTGGTCAGAGGAATTTCTTGTACCTGTCGTTGATGTAGAACTCTCCAACACTGACACCATAGGAAGCCCCATAGTCACCCGGGTTGAGCATGTCGAACAGTCTAGTGGGAAGAAGAAGAAGAAAAAGCAGGAAGAAGTCCAAGATATAGAGAGCGATGAGGAGGACAATGCCTCCGAAGATAATGCATCTGGCTCGCCAGGAGGAGGAGAAGACGAAGCAGAAGGACATGGAGGAGGAGATGAAGGAGAAGAAGGGAAAGGAGGAGGTGAAGATACCACCCTTCCACTTGATGATCTCCTTGTTGGGACAGTAACACCGTAGAAGAGGAAGGTTTCTCCAAATAAACCTTCAAAAAGGAAGAAGACGTGCGCTAATAAGCCCCAGTTGGAGGCCACGCTCACGAAGGACGATATCAGTCTGGTTTGTGGAACTATGGAGGACGCTTTCGAGGACATATTGCAGAGATATGGAGAGAAGCAGGAGGAGCTATATGGAATGATCGAGAAGGAATTGAAGGAAGTACAACAAGGTGTTCGTTTGGTCCGCGTAGTACCTATTGCGCCTTCCTCGTCACAGATTACAAAACTAGAGGATGAACCAACCCAATTGAGAAGACTTGCAGATGTGACAGAAACTTGACTTCAGAGAGTCCAAAAAGAGAAGGAGAAGGCTACAGAAGCCTTGAAATAGGAGAAAGATGGAACCTTATCATAATTAAGAGCAATGAGGGAAAATGTAGCAGCTCAGGAAAGTGAGAAAGCAGAGCTTCAGGCGAAGCTCCAGGAGGAAAAATCCCAGCTACATAGAGAAAAGGAGTAGTTGCTCACAGAGCGGGCCATGGTCAAAGAAGTAGTGAGTAAATCATGTCACTTTGTGCCAGGCTTGGCACAAGAGAAGCAAGAGTTGGTCGAGGCTCAAGTAGTGAAGCTCGCTGAGATCATCCAGTAACTTCAAGCCATGATAACATAATTGGAGGCCCAAGTATTGTCGAGCACCCCGCAGGAGGTGCGTGACCAGAGGGAGGAAATCGCTAAGAAGACAATAGTAAGGATAAGAACCCACGCCTCATAGTGCAAACAACTAAGTGATAGAAGTGCACAAACATATGAACGCCTCGCCGAGGATCCACAACTAAGAAAGATGGAAGCGCATGGAAGGGCCTGTTAAAGAGTAGACGATCCAGGAGCTCGCTAAGCAGGAGGCTCAGGTGAAGTAGCAAGTCGAGGCAACCCGAGTTAAGATCAAGGCCTTCGAAGCAGCATTATCTAGGCCTAAGTGACTCAGGACGAGTCACAAGTGAGTGTTGGGGGCTTGTTGGCCCTCGACCAAGTTTTGGGGAAACCTTGGTCAAATTTGGACCACTTTTGGACTTCGACACGATGGTCGAAGATGGAGCACCCAGGCAGAGCTGAGATCATGGATCTCACCCATTTTGCAGGCTATGTGGACCTAGTAAGGGGTCCTCTAGGGTTTTTGTAATAGGTTTATGGGATGTCAGCCCATGGGTTCTCCCATGTTTAGGCCTTATTGTAAGGGATTGTAAAAGTATAAATAAGTTAGAATGTATGGTGGAAGTAGAAGTTTTGAGAGATAAGTACAAGCAGTTTGAGCAAATTTGTGCCAAGGAATGTATGTGTGTCAAGGATTTGTGCTCGATAAAGGGTTGGCTTTGTGCCCTGACCTAGTTTTGGAAGAAGGATCTGGTGCTCAATGCACAGATCTCCTATCTGGTGTGAAGCTTGAATTTGTGGCTTAGTGCATAGGAGTGAATGAATGTAAGATTCGAGCACATAATAAAGAAGGAGAAGCGGTTGGTGGACGTAGCCCCACATTGGGGTGAACCACGTACTTCTGGTGTCTTATGGTTTGCTTTGTGCAATGTTATCTCTGTTATGTTTTGATTAGTGCTTAGATTAAAATGTGTAATGAATATGTATGTTTTTCTTAATTTCTTTTCTTATATGCTAGATCTGATTTAAAGTGCTAAGTGCTAAGTGCTAAGTGGTTGAAGTACTTAAACTTTGTTGTTATTATGCTAGATATATTCTTGGGTACATTCTACGATGTTAATAAGGTTAATGAACTAATTTATGTCACTTCCTAAGAGATAACAAAATACCCCGCGAGGTGTTATTATCACAGATCTGTGTCCCAACTTGGTTACAGACACTTGGGTCCTGTAACCCCCCTGCTTCACAGGTGTTGTCGAAAGAGCTAGTAGTCGAGTTTTTGTTGGTGTGTTGTTAAGTGTTGAAACTTGGTTTTTCCCCTGTGCCAACATGTATCAATGGTGGACCAAAGTTTCCCAGCTTTACTCTTTGCAGTTTTCTCAAAAACCAAGTTTTTAGACTCTTTATCAAAAGAGGCATTTTGCACAACAAATGTTTCTTCATCGGAAAATCTCTCCTCCTAGACTATGAGTGTAGAAGTATGATGCTCATTTCCTCTAGAAGGTACCTCTACATTTGGGAAGGTGATATTTTTAATATCCACATCTAAGTCTATGTTATCCAATAATAAATCATTTTCTGGTGCATGTGTTTCTTCTCCCTCTTGTTGTGACTTAGTATTTTTTCTTTTAATTTTTATCTTTTGGGGGTTCTCCAAGTTCTCCCTGAGAAGGGTTTCTTTCTTCATCATCCCCTAAATTGTTACTCAGTGTTTTTCTTGACTGTGATGTTCTAGAATGAAGATTTGTCTTTGGTAAATAACTGCTTCGAGAAATGGGTGGTCATTGAGCGTTCCTCTCGTTTGAAGGCTTACCTCTTTCCTTATGATGCTCCATGGTACTTATGTCAATTTCTAAATCGCCGTATTCTCTATCAGCTTCTTGATTATTAGGGTTATGGCTATCTTTCTCCTCTTCTCCGCTTACAGTTGAATATATAAGTGTAGGACCAAGTCCAACTGAAACCAAATGATCATGGAAGAGTTGATTTGGTTCCAAACCCTTGATTTCCTCAACATATCTCTAGTTGGAATGATTGAAAAAGGTATCATACTCATTAATTTTGGAAATCCCTCTGAGCATAATTTCACTGACTTTCCATAGAAGAGGTATGAATTGCTTTTTCCTTTTCTCAGAGAATGTGTGAACCCATAATTTATATTGTCTAGCTATTTCAATAATGAACAAATTATCATGTATGAAATACGACAAAAAGATGGGTTTTTCATTAGAGCAGAAAACCCTGATGATATTGTAGTCCTCCATTTTTTCCAAAATTCCTTTCCTTTTTAGAAAAGCTGATGCTTCCAATGAGAGTCAGGAAGTGTCTTCGCCAAATACTATTTTTTTGAATTTAGACACAAAATAATTGTATACCTCATAGAAATGATGATTGACCCTATGCCTCCATAAAGATTGATACCACATGGTCACGGGGTCCACCTTTACTCTAACCCTTCTGGAAAAATTTAAACCCTCAAAAGTATGGCATTATGTGATAGCAAATAAAAAATAAGACGACATATAAAACTTCCTCTCAGTTTTGAAATTTATCGACTATGCAGTAATTTCATTTGAAATAATCTTCGCCCAGTCGAAGATTGTGTTTTTGTGAACTCTGAAATGTAGTATATATAATGCCAATCGAGGAATGGTTTCCGTAGAATCTTGACCAACAATTCGAGTAAATAACCATGAAATTTCTTTATAATGATTCTTCAAAGAACTTACTTGAATTCTATATATATATTATGGCATTGATGCAAGATCATGCAAATATTCTTGGAGAAGTTCGATTCCATTATTTTTTCTTCTTAGAAAAATTCTAGCTTCCTCCCCTTTGTAAACCATGTTTGGCTCTGGTAATTTCAACATCTCCCTAAATATCAAAGGTGCCAAGGAAATAGTAGAACTTCTCTGCATCACAATGACCCTTATGTTCTGGACAAACTTGTTGATGCACGAGGCGAGAATATCCTCGCATTCAAAGACTTCTAGAACGCAACCTGCGAGAACTATCACTGAAGTCCACACCTTGTTGTTTTCTTTACCAAGTAGACTCGAATAATTCTAGTATGATCGAGACCAATGATAGTTCTAATCTTCTCTAGCGATGAGGTTCAAGGTATCCCCACAAAACTATTTTTTTCTCATGACTAATTTCTCGAAGCTGGCCAAATTTTCTTGTATTATTACTTTTCACAGTAAAATGATTTAAGGATAGATTTTCTTTCAATGGAGGCATTTACTCAAAATAAATGTGACTAACCTCAAAATAAATGTCATTAATTACTGACCATTTCAAAAACAAATATAGTAGTTAAATTCATGAAGATAGCATTAAATGTGACCTCGAGAGATGTAAAGGAAGGGACACGTAATCGATGAAGAGTCTAAGAGAACAATCCAAATGGAAATGAAGGTTTGCAAGTCCAAAGGTCCATAAGTCCAAAAATATGAATGAATGAAATGACTAAGTGTTGGGATACGTTGGGCGGATTGATGGATGAGTGGAAGTGTAACATGTAGGTCTGCGAGTCCGAAAGTCTGCAATGCAAAATAAACTAAGTGTTGGGCAGATTGATATAGAGATAAATAAAGGATAACACGAGTTTGAAAGTCCGCATGTCCGAAAATCAACAAACATAGTGAAAACAACTAAGTTTGGTAATCTCGTTACAAAAAAGAAAGGGAAAAAGAAGAGGGGAATATGAGAGATTAGGGAAGGGAAAATATAGAATGGGGATAGAAGAGGTAAGAAAAGAAATGGGAAAATAGAAATAAAGGGGAAGCACAAAAGGGGTTCAACGGTAGGAGCCAACCTTTAGGAGACATTGATCCCCTCTATTGTTTGTAGGCATCGACCTACAAGAGACACTAATCCCCATTGTTGTTTGTAGGCACCGACCTACAAGAGACACCAATCCACTAAAATGTTTGTAGGCACTGACTTACAGGAGACACCAACCCCCTCTGTTGTTTGTAGCCACCAACCCATTGGAGATGTTGATCCCCTCTACTTTTTCCAAATCACTCTGCTCTTGGTACTTCTACTTTCACTCTACCTTCACCAAATCTTCTTGCTTCTTCTTCTACTTCTTCCTTTACAAGTTTTTCTTGTTAGAATGCCAGATCTATTTGCTAGACCATCATTTATGATCTTCGCTAATATTTAATCGCCGCTCCTTGAAAGATATTCATTTGTCACTCTTCAAATGGTATGAACAAGAATATTACATTTTCACCCACAGACACATTTTTTCTATAACCCTCTTCTCCATTTATACTTTACCATAAACTTTACATGGAAAAACATGTTCATTTGAAAAGACATGACTTTTATTAAATAATGATTAATTTTCTCCATTTTTTATTTTTAATTCATTTTTTAACATATCATGGGTAAAATACCACCATGGGTTTTAAATCCATGTGTAAATACCATGTGCACTTCCACTTTTAAATTTTTTAATCCATTTTGATATTTACTCCACTTTTACATAAACTCCACTTTCACTTTTACCTTTTTTTTAATCCACTTTCATGTTTACTCCACTTTTACATAAACTCGACTTCCACTTAACTTTTTCACTTTGTATTTATTAAAGTCACATTTGTATTTGAATACTTACTTACCTTTGACATCAATGACAATAATTTATTCAACAAACTTCCAAATCCATTATGTGTGAATGTTGAGAGCATGGGAAATTACTCCCACCTTCGTTAATGATGCTCGGAGGGTATGCTTCAAAAATCATCTCATCCTCCCTACAAACTATGAGCCAAGTGAAGGCAGGGAAGTGCTTAAGAGAATTGTCATTCTTGTCATTTGCATTGAATGTTGGCACGTTGCCTCGATGTGACGGTTGGAGGGTTTCAATGTTGATTCACTTAAGGAGGAGGAAAATCCCCAATTTTTTTTATTTTGTCCCATAGTCTCCTAAGGTAGAAAATTTGTACTAATCTCACTGTTTTTCTTTAATATGTCTTCTACAAGAGTGCATGCTTCTTTGGTTTGTTGGTCTTCTAGTTGGTTCATATTTCAAAGAACATGATAATGATCCACCTTTCAAAATATTTTCTCTTCCTTGGCAATCATTTGAAGTGCTCTAACCATGTTGTTTTGTCCATTTTCAATCTTCTACCTTATCCCTTTAATGATTAGCTCAGAATAACCAATTATGATGATTTCTCAGTAAAGTGTAGATTTAATTAGTTTCATACCCATGTATGGGGCCAAAGCCCCAACTTCGTTGTTTGTATTTTGTCCCACTCCCCATGCAAAAGATGTATTCACTGTTACTTTAGGATCGGAAATTACGCCCTGCACTTGCCACCCCTAAAATTTAAAAAATAAATATTATAAAAATAGAAAGATTTTTTTTATATAGTTTTAACAAATTTAGTGTTTTTTTAATATTAATACTTTTTTATAATTTTGATGTTTTTTTTTTGTAAGCTATCATGAAGACATTATATTACCAAATTTGAAATGTACATAGATTGTGTTGTTGGCATGCCACTAGGGAAACTAGACCAACAACATAGAATTAGATTATCTGGAGTGATATGAAAATAGAGTCTTTGAACGGAAAAGTCTTGTAAATTATGGAATAGAAACTCTCTCCTATGCTCGTCATAAAAAACTATTAGAGAAATTAACTATGAATCTCTTTCTGTGCTTGACACAAAAATTGACCGAGAATTTATAATATATTGTTTTGAAGGAAGTTGGACTGAGATCCTAAAGCCTTCCAAACTAATCCACAAAAATAAGAACCAGTAAACATCAGCGTTGATTGGAGGGTTGGCTCTCATCTGAAGCTGCACGAACATCATCCAAGCTGAGGGTAGAGAGGTCCATTCCAACACTCTTCTTGGCCACAAGATTCATCCTGATATCTTGGAGCCGCAATTGTACCTGGATCTTGTCCAATTGAAGCATAATTATCTCTTTTTCATCCTTCCTATCCATCATGGCTCGCCCAAGCAAGAGTTTCATATTCTAGTAAAGTTCAATCGTTCTCATGTAGTGAGAGACACATGATTTGGTATTACCAGTGTCAGGGATCCAAGATTGAGTTTCTTCCTAGACCTCCTCATCTGAAACAAATCTGCATAAAACTCTTACGTTCGCTTCTAGAAGGTTGATGTTCTCTTGAATGTTCAATGAGGTATGGGCTTCAAAGGAAGTGGAGGAGTCTGCTACATTTGCAGTGAGCCTAGAATCAGTGGGAGGGGGGAGATATCGAGTGGTTCGACCTCGACCTTTGCAAGAGCCTCTACCGTGAGCAATGGTGTTTCTGGACAGGGTGCAGAGCTTGAAGAAGATGAGGAGAGGGTTTTGTAGGGGGCGGGAAGAGGTGATGCAATGATCAAGCAGAGTAGGTGAGGGTTGGTGGAGCCAAATGAAACCGAGAGGGAGAGATATAAGGTGAGGCTATTTGTTGAGGATGGTGACAACCATGTTGCCATAATGCACACGATGTAGGCTATGAGTTCGCTTGGTGGTTGGAAGGATTCCCTGGAGAGACGTTAGACGAGAGGTACAAGCCAGGAGCATGGCATGTACTATCGACCAACCTGAAAGCTATAATGAGAATAACAGTTACAATGGGAGATCGTCCAGGTGGTGAGCGTAGCGAGTGAGGAGTTAAGGGTCATCAGTGGAGGTGACAGGGGTAGCTAGACGTGGACGCATGACAACATGAGGGTTGGCCACATGGCTATCCACCTCGATGGTCAACCCTTCTCGAAACCTCTTCCCTGACACCTGATACAGGGGTTTATAATTTTGATGTTATATTTTATTTTTAATTTATAATAATAATAATAATAATCTATTATTAAGGTCACGACCAAGCCAGACACCAAATCGGTGTATGAGACCCCCTCCGCCCAACAATTAGACTGGTAAAGTCTATGGAAGTATACATACCCTACCCCCCTCTGAATTCGAACTTGTAACCTCTTAGGAACAAACATATGTTTTTAACCATTAAGCCCACTTAGGATATATTTCATATATTCTTAGTTATGAAATATCTATTTTATATTAAAAACTATTTTAATAAAATAATAATTTTTATATTTAAATTTTAATATTAACATTTTTTAAATTAAAAGTTATATATACCATTCTATCTTTTGTAAGAGTAGAAACCCTAAAAAAAAATTTGAAAACTTAAATTGATTAAAAAAAAACAATATGAAAGATGTTTATGAAGATATAACATGGTTGTTAGTTTTTAAATTAGGTCATATGAAATCTTACATTAGAATATTTATTTGGGCTTTAAGTGGTGCGAAATTTATATCCATGAAAATGGTTATGTTTTACCCTATATTAACAAAACTTTGACCTAAAAACTAAATTGGTTTTTTAACTTTCATTTCACCTTTCAAATCAAATTTATATGCATAAAACTTTCAAATCAGATTTATATTCATAAATATGATTATGTTTTACTATGTATTAAACAATATTAAACACCACTATTAAACAAAACTTTGGCCTAAAATAAATTACTTTTTAACTTTCGGTTCACCTTTCATATCAATGTTAATAAGATCAACTAAACCTTCCATGGCATTTGATATTTCCCACTCAAGATTCATTTGATTTTTTCCCTTAATGGAAATCAACATTCATATTAGTATTATGGAATTCGCCCAAGAATTGTACATGAACTCATCTTATGAGATATGAGACATTTATGGGTGGTTATTTAGATATACATTTGATTTTGAATATGGTATATGATAGGAATAGATTGGTCATATTAACAATAATATGATAATATTTTTTAATATGATTTTAAGTTTTAATAGTAAAAATGATTTTAAAATATTATTATTGTTATTATTTATTCTTATCTTATTTTTGTTTTGGTCATTTTTGCTATTCACATTTTCATCATCATTGTATCTATGATGATAGTAATCCCCTTCTCTCCACCACCATTATATTTCAAAGCATTTTGATTTTTCTCTTTGATGTTATGTTGTAAAATCTAATTTATTATCAAAATAAATAAATTACACATTCTTCAATGAAGATAAAATGTTATAATAATTATGGAACTTAGTACGCATTGTGTTAAAATATAATTTAAATCTAAATGTATATATTAAATATGTTAGTCACGATACTTTAAAAAGAAAAGCAAATGTTATTAAAGTATTTAGTGGTGCATATTTCCTAAGAATTTCTTTTATTTTAAGGATGGTAGTTAGGGTAAATCTTAGAATCTTTGGGACATAAAGTCAGTGTAATATTCCAATTTTCACTCTTTGAAATTAAATTAAATTGTTAAATACTTTACATGGATATATTTTTTTCTGCTACATTAACACCATGGAGTAGATATACCATGGTGTTGTGAATATTGTAAGCATTTTTATTTTTACTCTTACTAAAGACGAAGACGAAGACCGAGAGTGCATGGGCATCTAAAGGGGTTATGATACCACAAGAAGGGAAAGGTAGGGGGCTCTAAAAGGGCGTTTATGCCTAAAAACATCTACGTTATGTTACCTTAAACCTTCACTCATTTCAAAATCTAAATTGCAAAGTTAAAAGGGGTTAAAAGGAGCGGAAGAAACAAGTTCTTCAATCGAAGACAACATTTTCTAAAAACTAGCAAAGTGTCTCCCCTACATTATTAGAACTAGGAAATAAGTTGAATTGAAATTCTCTCGCTATCCTACATGCATGAAAAATTCAAATGGAAAAGAAGAAGCCATTGAAAAAAAAACTACATTGTAAAAGAGAGATTATTGTATAAACTCAAATAGCTTTGTATTCTAATAGAGTTATTTTGCCTATTCATTTTTATGTAAACTCACTTTTCATTTTAGAGTGACCATTTTAGCATACATAAAACATTGCAATGACTATAACAATACTTTATTGACCCTCCACACAGAAATATATGAAGAACTATTTTTTCTCCCTTTGTAACCAATACTTGATTACCTAGGCATTCCCTTCAGATGTAGCATATGTCATTGCATTGGTCACCTTCGACATGAATGTAAAGGCTGGGATGTTGTGGATGATTCTGAGGACACAGAGCTGCACATAATTTTATATAACTCTTCCCCTGATGAAGCTTCTAGCAGTTTCAGGGCTTTCCATTTCCCAACGGAGGTCTCCAGTCCAACTACTCCATCTGAGAATCTCTCGGGTAAGTTAAGGTCCTTTTGTCCTACTTTTTTTTCCACTTTAACTTGTTGGGAAAAAGAGACTTTGGACGCTTCTGGTTGGTTAAAATAGAATACAACGAATGAGGGGAGGTCATTGTTGTCGGCTTCAGAATTTGTTGGGCCCATTGCTGGGGAGTCTTTTCTACAAGTGGAAAAGGATTCCACTACTGTAACGTCATTGGGATTCGAAAACCTTGAAACTTTAAGGAGCCCCAAACCTTTAGATGTCATAGGTATTGTTTATGCACCTTCCTCTGTTTGAGTGGAACCCAACCATCCTTGTCCCCCCCCCCCTTTTTCCCCTAAACCCTCTCAGGGACCATATTTCACTTCCTGGTTGTCATGAATCAGAGGAAACTAATTCTTCACTAAATGAGGTACTAGACTCCCTTATTCCTTACCTTTGCGACCCCACTTCTACTATCCCTCTTCCTGTTTATTTGGGGAACTCTGTGTATAAAAACTTGTCTCGAGGTGGGGAAGCCAATACTTCTCGTAAAGATGGTGAAGGGAATGGGAAGGAATTTGCATGGTCTTATGGCTTGGGAATTGAGTACTCTCCTATAAAAACCCGAAGTGCTAGAAATAAATGTTCAACCTCATCCTCTCAACAACCAGTTTCGGTTTCTCCTTCCACTGATAGTGGGGCACTTAGAGTGGTGAAAGCCCTAGCTAGGGCAAAGTAATTATTTATCTCTCTCTAAATCTTCGAGGGGTAGGGGGCTCCCTAAAAACTGCCTCTGTTCGTCAGATTTTGGATAAAACATATCCAGATATTTTGTTTATACAAGAAACTTTGGTTCCTAAACATAAAGCTAGGTCTTTCACGAGTGGCTTGTGTCCCTCATGGGTCTCATGTGTTGTTAACTTGATTGGGACCTCGAGAGGTCTTTTGGTTACTTGGGATCCTAACAAGCTTGAATTGGTACCTTACCTCTCTGTTGCTGGCATTTTATTGACAGGGATTTGCATTGCAAGCAAGAGGAAGCTTACTTTATTAAACACCTACGAACCTTGTGTGGAGAGGAAGAAGTTTTGGAACGTTGTGGTGGACAATGGTCTTMTTTCACACAAAAATATGATCATTGCAGGAGATTTGAATTTTACTGTCTCATCGGGCGAAGTTTGTGGAGGATCTACTCAAGCGGGTCCTATGGAATAGTAATTCAAATCACTTTTTCAATCCAAACATTTTATTGATGTCCAAYTGGACAGAGTAGCCCCAACTTGGAAGAATGGGTGAATTGGGACCAACACAATTGCTAAATGACTGGATAGATTTTATGTGTTAGAAGAGATTTTATCTGGTGCTGGTTTATACCGTTCCTGGGTGGAATACCCATTTGTTTCAGATCATGCACCAATTCTCTTACAGCTAGAGATCGACCCTATCTACAAACCTTATCCTTTTAAACTCAATTCCCAATGGCTTCTTGAAAAGGATTTCATTTCCCTTGTTCATAAGATCAAGACAAATCCTTTGTACCTATCTAGATGAGGTAGGCAACGTAGAATTATATGGAAGCAAAAGGATCTTAAAAAATAGACAAAGCAATGGATCATGGTTTTAATAGCAAGAACATTATGAAGCTGGAGAAGCTGGAATCAAAGATTAAAGAAAATCTCATGCATCGGGCCGATGACAATTTTTCTCGGGATGTAGTACTGAATCTAAGTATTATGGAACATGAAAGAAACAAAATATTAAAATCAAAAGAAGAACCGTGGAGGCAACGCAGTAGGGTGATTTGGATACAAAGCAGAAACCAGAATACCAAGTTTTTTCACCAATACGCCTGTTATAGGAGAAATCTCAAGCATATATGAGAGATTTTAGATTCCAATGGGATTTTTCATACAGGTCAGGAGGCTATAAAAGAAGAGGCAGTGAATTATTTTAGTAATTTCTTTATGGCGTAGGAACAACAAACAATAAGTGAACAAGTCAGATTAGCTGGGATTTTCTCCGGTATAGTAAATGATGAAGAAGCAAGCTCCCTACTTCGCCCAATTAGCATAGAATAATTGAGGGAGGTTTTATCTTTGTTTAAGAAAGATAAGTGTCCAGGGCCTGATGGCTAGACAATAGAGTTTTTCACATTTTTATTTGATCTAGTGATAGACGACCTTTTAGAGATGGTCGAGGAATCGAGGAAAAATGGACTGGTTGTTGGGGGCCTCATTTCAACTTTTATTGCCCTTATCCCAAAAACAAATAAGCCGACTAACTTCAGTGATTACAAACCTATTTATGATTTCAATCTTTGTTACAAATTAATTACAAAAATCATAGCTAATCGTATCAAACCGATCCTGTCCATATCCCTCTTTGAAGAACAACTTGGATTTCTGAAGGGCAGACAAATACATGACGCCATTGGTACTGCACATGAATGCCTTCACAACATTAAAAAAAAGAAGAAGAAGTCACATATTGTAAAGTTGGATCTACAAAAAGCATATGATTGTATTGACTGGGATTTTCTAAGGATGATCCTAATTCAAGTAGGGTTTGGGTTACAATTCACAAATTTGATTGTGTCTTTACATCAAACTTTATTGTATTAATAAATGGTGAAGAAACGAATTTCTTCAAGAGCGACTGCGGATTACGATGGGGTTTCCCTTTATCCCCTCTGTTGTTCATATTGGTATTGGAGGGTCTTAAATTACTACTTAAAGAAAGCAAAGCGAGAGGGAAGATAGTGGGCATAAGGGTTTCTAGAATGATAAGGATCCTTCATATTTTCTTTGTGGATGACATTTTAATCGTGATTAATGCTACTATTAATGAATGGATAGAAATTGATGGAATCATTAAATTTTTCTACAAAGAATCTGGCTTAAAGGTAAATGAAAAAAAATCAAATGTTCTACATGAAGGGTTATAAGATCCAGATTTGGCTCCTTACAGGACAATTCCCCCATATAATTTTTCGAAGCTATCAACTGGTTTTAGATATCTGGGTTTTTATTTGACTATTGGGCTACAAAAAAGTGTTGACTGGAACTGGATGATGTCTAAGATGGAGAAAAAACTTGACCTTTGGTGTAATAGATGGTTATCATTGGGGGAGTGATTTGTTTTGGTTAAATCTACTCTTGAAAGTCTGTTAGTTTACTGGATGTCATTGGCGACCATCCCCTGCACAATTTTAAACAATATCAGGATTTTAATGTATAATTTCCTCTGGAGAGGTAACATGGACTCTTTTCATTACCATCTGTGCAAATGGGACACTCTGGAAAATCCAAAAAAATATGGAGGTTGGGGGTTCCGCAATATTTTCCACTTTAGTAAATATTTAGCAACAAATACTCTCTGGAGGGTTTTAATGGGTGTCAATGGCATTTGGAATAAAGTAATAAAAGATAAATACCTACCATCAACCACTATTACAAGCTGGCTCAGATTGCCAACTTTCAACATGAAAACAGTCTAAAAAATCTGGGGCGGCCTCCTAAAATCTATTCACCTGATCACACAGTGGCTTAGTTGGATTCCTGGTTCGAGACATCTTGTGGCTCTTGGTAGAGACAAGATCTTGGGATTGGATGATAGATCCTTTCTTTCTCTAGAACTTGTTTCTTTTTTAGGACAAAACAATATTTTTGTTCTCTCTCAGGCGAGGAACCTCACTGAACCAAATGGATCCTCGACCAGCTGGTACAGAGTTGGGGACCTAGGACTGTTAGGATCGTTGGTTGTTGAATGGGAACATTTTCGCTTGGCTCTCATCAGTGCAGGTGCATCCATTCAAGCTTGTGATGACACTCTAATGTGGATGGGAGGAGACCATTCAAGGTACTTCACTGCTAAGAATGTTTACATGGCTCTTCTCTCCACACAGGGTTGCTCGAGTATTGATGGTTGGAGGCTAGGCTTATGGAAATGGGAAATACAACTAAAAATAAAATTGTTTATTTGGTTTGCACTAGAGGGAAAGATACTTACTTGGGATACTCTTCAACAAAAATGTTGGGAAGGCCGTAGTCGGTGTCTTTTATGTAAGAGCAAAAATGAAAACATAAACCATCTCTTCATTAGTTGCAATTTCACTAAATCTATCTAGGCAAGAATAAACATTATTCTGAGTTACAAGGGTGTGTGGACATGATCATCATTGTCAGATTGTTTTAAATCCCGGACAAAGGAGAAAGTGGATATTACATATCTCCTAGCCCTTATCTGTTGGTATACCTGACTGGAGAGGAACTCTGCAACTTTCGAGAATAATGCCCCTTCTGCACTCTCGGTGATTATCAAAACATTTGGTGCCCTCAAAAGAAAGCATATTACACATAAACCTATACAAGCTCGTCCATGTTCTATTTCTCACCGCACTAGAAACACTCTTGCATGCTTCGATGGTGCCGCTCAGATTGATGGAAAACAATGTGGAGCAGGGGGTGTGTTAAAAACACCCGAGTCTATTGTTATTAGATGGGTTATGAATTGCGATGAGGGCACAAACATGAAAGCAGAACTTATGAGAGTCTGGGAAGCTTTGACACTGGCAAACCACCTATCTATACAAAAAATCCAGGTCATGGGAGATTCAAAGGCGGTCATTAAGTGGCTAAAGAAAAAAGGTAGATTACAAGCATGTGCTATTGAGGGCTAGAAGATCAAAATTTTGGATTTAATTAAAGTTTTTCAGGAAATAAGCTTCCAACATATATACAGGGATCACAACAAGGAGGAAGACATATCACCAAAGCAATCATCACTGGAACCCAAAAGTAGAATCACTTATTACAACTCGTTGAATGGCTGGGAGGGTCCCAGGAAACACATCCATCTGTTCTAGCACTAATTTCACTATTTGACAAAAGATCCTTTTTTTGGGCTTGTTGTTTCTATTTTCTTGTGATCGGATGTAATCTTAGGATCAACCAATCCTTAGCTTGGTCATGATGCTAGCTCACCTATTAATTTTATTTTTTTATTTGGACAACATAGAGAGTATATATATATATATATATATATATAGTATAAATATCTGAAGTTTTTTTCGAAAACTTCGTCATGGATAGTATTACAGGATTTTCCCATGTGGATCTGATGATGTAAAAAATTATATTTCCAATATAATTGAGCAAATTTTCTTTTTGGAAAAAACAATAAGTTTTTTTCGAAAACTTCGTCATGGATAGTATTACAGGATTTTCCCATGTGGATCTGATGATGTAAAAAATTATATTTCCAATATAATTGAGCAAATTTTCTTTTTGGAAAAAACAAATACAAGCCTACCCATTATAAGCTTTCATTGTATTGACCTTTGTTAATACCCTTTACATGATTTTAATCCATTTTTAGGATTTTATTAGTGTTTTTCCAAAGAAACATGCATTCATCTTTTTTAAAGTGGAATTTTTCATTCCTTATCAAAGTCCTTAGATGCTCCTATCATTACATATATATTTGCTAAACATATATGCATACATTTTTTGTTTTTACTAAACATCCTTGTACATTGTTACTTGAAGTTTCTCCAATATATATGAAAGATGAGAGTTTAGGTAAAGTTTTCTACATCCTTTCACCCTCAAAATAACACATGGAATAAGGTGTTATATAAATACTCCAACAACCTCTCCTCAAGCTTCCAGCGGTTAACCTCTCCTCAAGCTTCAACTACACAACCTGTATTTCTTTTCCAACAAAACCACGTTCGGGGATCTCAAACTGTATCTGGGAGGACAACATATAGTCCCCATATTCCCTGCTTGGAGGAAAGTTGGACCATCTCTCGAGCCAAGAAACATTCCCTTCCCAATCTTTGAAGTGGTAGCCAACCATGAGTATTAATTTATTTTCCTTGCTAGGAACCAAAGAAAGGACATTGAGACCTTTGGTTAGAGCTTCAGATTCCATATATGCTACCATATCCTTCCTCTATAAAGGAAATTGTATTTGGTCTCCATGGCATAAGCATGCTTAACCTTGAAGTTCCCATTCCCTTGGTTTCCCCATCTAAGAATGCTCGGTCCTTGTCTGGGTTTGATTTTCCTTTCCCTCGTATTGCATTCTTGTATTCTACAAGATTCCTCATTTAGTTCGACGGACCATTTTGCCCATAATCTCCAAATCCAATGTGAAGCTTGATTGAATTTTGAATTACCCTCCCAATACCGGTGGACTTTGTGCCAACCCAAGGCTTGGAGAGTCATCCTTGCTTCTTGATAAGATTCCTGCAAACCCTCTCTACTCTCTTATTACTAAGAATCATCCTAGAAAAATGTTGAGGTTCCTCCTTTGATTTTCTAGAAGTAATGCTCTTGAAGCAATGTTTTGTGTTGAAAATCATTGTCCGCTATCAAATATCCTTTGAAAGAGCTCTTCATCCGAATGAGTTGCTCCTCCACATTGTCCTCGACATATTTA
>ML783060.1:514927-527905 GCA_009831015.1 Picea engelmannii
GGCAAGGCTCGTGTTGACACAAAGTTTAATTTTTTGTACCCTTTAAAGCTGAAGCTTCATCTTTTCCTACGTCATGGAGTCGCCCTTAGTCCAAAAAAAAAAAGAGGCAGAGTCTTTCTTTCCTTTTCGGGTTTTGAAATTCGGTTTTTCTCAAGGTATGATCTTCAACCATCCCATTTTCCCGATGCCGAAATCTCGAAACTGTTTAACATATTAAAAAAATAAAAAGGGGGGGGGGGAAGAAACAATTGTTACATTTTTCATCGCTTTCCACAAAGTACTCTTGAATCCGTAATGAATTAAACTCCTAAACGCAATCATCTTTCCCTTAGTCTTTCGTGATTTGAGTTTCTCTCTACTAAAGCGTTTTCGAACTCTCAACCTTCAAACTCCCGATCCTCGATTTTCCAAAAAGTAAAAGTAAAAAATAATTATTCACTAATCTTGATTAATTAAATATTTAATACGAATGATTAGTGCCTCACCAATCCCATCGCAATTTCTCGATCCGAGGTTTACTTATGACATATCTCCTGACAACAAGATCCCCGAAGTTTCGAAATGTGAAATCATGTTTTATTTAAACAAAGTCTAAGATTAAGGTTAAATTGTTTTCAAAACATGATTAGTGATAACTAAGCTGCTTTTTGCATTTCGGGAATTGAGGAAGGCAGCGATTTTCGAAATTCCAGTTTTGAAATCGCCGATATACGGCAGTATTAATAATAGATATATGAAGATATTTTTTGACGCAAAAGCATATCTCTAGGCATATCTTTCCATTAAAGCATTAATTTTTCATCGCCTGTATCAGTACGCTCGTCATAACATAAATTAAGGGTTAATAAAGGTCTTGTGTTTCAAACTTCATTCTTATCCTTTACATCTGTAGCAAATCACATTTATCCAGTTTTATACACATTTTCTCTGTAAATAGGTTTCTGGTCCAATGCAAACATCATGGCACCTAAGAAGGCACCCAAGAAAACCGAAGAAGTTGCAGAAAGCACGCATCCAGACGGAGACATTGTATCTGATACAATACTGCATGCCATCGATACCATCAAATCCTGGAGGCAGATTTTCGAAACTCTAGATTATGAAATTAAGAATTTCCCTCATGTTGCTGACAACAAACTCTCAGACATAGCGAAGTCTAAGATTCACAAAGTAGCTACACGGCCACGACTCATGACTTATAACAGCATGATCAGTTGGGCCTTAGAGAGAATAGATGTGTAGAGGAGAAGCATTCTGGACAGCCGAGGGGTCATCATTGGCTCTTTCAGACCGGAGCATATACAAGTAATGTATAAACTGTCTCCCAGTCCCAAGTATATTTATAATAAAGATTTCGTGAGTGATTTTCAAAGGAAAGAATGTTTTGAGTCAGATCAAACGTATCATGGCATAATCAAAGACTGGTGGAGACACGAAGCAAAATTCAGGGCCGACACCCATGGTTTTACGCTGCAGCCTCTTTAAATGAATATATGGTCTATGTGGTGATGATGTTATGTAGACTTTTCGAGAAGAAAAGTCCTGCCCATTTCCCTGCAGAATGGGTACCTCTTTTGCACGAGGCAGCAGAAGGTTACAACTTCAATTGGGATAAGATTTTATCCGATAACATAGCAAAATAGGTCATGGAATATCAGACTGCAAGATCCAAAGGCTGACCAGTAGCCTTTTATATGTCTGCATACATCATGGATGCTATATGCTTCACAACTCCTTTCCCTTTGATGAATTGGAGTTGGAATCCGACTTACCCGAAACCTATTCATGAATATCATTCTAAACTTTGGGAAGAAAATTCAAAGGACTCATTCTATGAAATCTGTCATTTTGTGGTGATACCACTACATCAGATATTGTACAGCTGTGCACCTCCTCACATTTCAGAGTTGGTCATAGGAAGCCTCAGGGCAGTTGCTGACTTGTTTATAGAGGAGAATTTCTCCCACATTAGAGTTTTTGAATGTTCAATCCCTCCACATGCACTCCCAAAATTCCTCCTTGACAAACGGGTGTGCAGGGAGGTAGCTCATCAAATAGTAATAGGTGGAATTGGGATAGAACTAAAGATGGCTCAAAAGAAGTCTTGGCCGGTTTTTCCCGTTCAGATTGGGAAATTTTCACTACTCAACTTGGGTCATTCCAAAGTTGAAGCAATAGCGCTGGAGGAGGTCAAATTGGTAGACCTCGAACACAGGAAGCACAACCCTTACCAGTTAGTGGGAAAACACATGGCCCACTGTAATATGAAGGCTTATGAACATGAGAAGTCCCCTTGTGATGACATATTCAAAGGGACTAGGACTTATGAGGAGGTGTTAGAGAGGGTATAGACACTGTCGTCCAACTTGCAAGCTAGTTTTCAGACCTTCCAGAAGCATAGACGGAGTGGTCTGCCCAAAGTATTGCAAGGAGAAGAAATCACCCTTGCTTAGGAACAAGAATACACTCCTCTAGGCTTCGTACAAGAAGCACAGGATAAAGTCAATCCTGAAGAAATTCCACAGGAGACTGAAAGGTCTTCACAAAATGAAGAGGCCTTACAGACAGAAAATCCAGAGACGGAAACAAAGAGGACGTATGGGACACCTCCCGAGTCCAGTAAGTCCACTCCCCCTTCATCACCTACTGTTGACGTCAATATACCTAAGGCCATAGGAGAAACAAGATCTACAGAGCTAGGAAGTCCCATAGCTTCCTTAACCCCTTTATAGTCCGCCTTTGGACTCCCACAGATGAGAGCCATATATGTTAGTGATCTCACCCCTATCTCCAGAGATGAGATCCCTCCTTCTGATTATTTTTTCAGCAAAAAGAGGAAGGTTGTCCTAAAACAAGAGATGTATATGAGAGAGGGGGGTATGGTGAAGAAGCATAGGGTCTTGGTAGATGGACAGAATTTGGAAGAGGAGGATTTCGCTATATAGGTAGCATGCTCCATGGGAGCCATGGAAACAACAAACCTTTTTACTATGGAGAACATGAGAACAAGGATAAAGAAGAGTAACCACACAATAGCTTAATTGCAAGACCAGTTAAAGAATGCTGAGAAAAACATTAGAGAAGAGGTGAATAAAAGCTTGGAGCAGGCCAAAGCTGTTGAAAGGCAAGAAATTCAATCACTCAAATAAAGCCTGGATGAAATGGACCAGAGGATACAAGCAAGTCAGGTGCAGGTTACTCAACAAAAGGAGTTCGTAAAATAGCTACATGCTAAGTTAAATTTGACAGAAGGTTGGGTTGTAGACTTAAAGGCTTTCCAGGCCCTCTCGGTGGAAGCACATACAAAGATAGAAGCCAAGCAACAGAAATTGATATCCAAAATAGAGATCATCCAGAATTACTTTCAAGAGGTAAGCAAATCCCTTGATAATATTATTTTACTGGAAAAGGAGGTTAAAGCAGCAAGGAATACCTTCTAGAAAACAGTTGCATGTTTAGGAGACAGAGAGATGTCGAAAAATCTAAATCTTTCTGTCACAGAACAGATAAGAGGAGACATCATGCTCAAGGTATGTGAAACAAACATATCCGAAAACAAGAAGATAGTCAAAGAAATCAAAGACGAATGTGAGGGAATCTTTGATTCTTTGGATAAACAAGTGTTAGGTATTGAAAGAAATGATTTCTCTGAGCTACTGGGGTAGATAAGCATTGTGAAATAGCAGTTGAACTGCAAAGATAGATTGAAGGAGATTCAGGCGGAAATTTCACAGTTGAAGGAAATCGATGCCAACCTAATAGACAGATGGTTGGTACAACCCAATTTAAAGTTGCAAGTGATCAGGTTTGTCGATAAAGGTTTTGAAGACCAATTTCAAAAAGTCTAAAGGAAGTTTTATCTGTTTGAAACTAAGGATCTTCCAACACCTCCTAGAAATTTTGTTTATTTTCTGGAGAAATGTATTGAATGTATAGCATCAAAGGAGGGAGAGACTTCAACTAAATAGTGAAGTATCGTTTGAAAGCTTATACAATTCAAATGATAGACAAACATAAGTTAATCATGCAATGGTTAAGGTTGCAGTTTTGTAACTATTTTTCTCCTAAAAAGTAGGATATTGCTAACCATCAAGTACTGATGACCTTGTATAAATGCAAGGAGGGAAGACTGAAAAAAAGGTTTTTTTCTTTCTCTAAAAAGGAATTGTGATGAAGTAATTTTCAAGAGACTCTGAATAATACAAATGCAGATTGAAGATTCTAGATTTTGTTAAGTCTGAGTTATGTGTTCCCTTATTTTTTCATCTTTCTTTCATATATCTTATTGATGAATGCTTGGCTACAATTTAGTACAACCTCTACTGTGGAAATTATTATTCTTGTTATTTGAATCATTTACATTTTTTCCTCTATATCGGTTATCAACAGATATAAGACCTGTGAATGTTTAGATTTCAATATCATATGTTTCATTAATATTTTTCTTGTTTCATAGTCTTCTATTACAACGTGAGATTCCTCTTAAATTGATGCCTCACCTTGTTAATAGCTTTATGTTTTTCCTCATATCATGCATGTTTCCTTTCCTTTAAATTTAACTCAAATACAAGAAACGGCCTTTGATTTAGTCATCTTATTAATTTGTGTTTTAAAATCATTCTCTTTACATTGTCAGATAGAGATAACGAAGCCTAAAAAGAAAACACATAATTATATCTCCTTTGCCTTTATCCTTCAGGACAATACCAGTTTCAAGGTAGCCTAACATCGAACCTGGTCTTTCAGATCAAACTAGCATCGCTCTAAATTTATTTAACACTATCTTACAAACAACAAATAACCGAGTTGAGTTAGAACATTCAAGGGTAGCTATTGAGAGAGATATCAGTATTCAAGAAAACTGGGAATTTCGACAGAGACAGTTGAGAAACCAACAATAGTTCTCACCTTTTTATCATTGATTTTTCTATCCTCAACTTCCTCTGTCTTTTCAGATGCCTTGACAGTATACTTTAGGGCCTTAAAGTATAAACTCATGAACAACATATTTTTGGCGTCGTTGTTGGGGAACGGATAAATGAAGCTTTTTCCCTAGGAAGAATGACATTGACACTTTCCTTCTTTGATAGTGAACAGAGTTTGAAAACCTTCTAAGGCTACCTTTATCTTTCACTTGGCGACTCCACATTGTTTAAACTAGCTCTTAACCAGAAGAACACCAGGAAGAATCCAGACGACAAGTAGATTTCACCTTTTTTCGACCCAGAAAAAAAATTCTAAAACCAAGAAGTTACTTTCGGCAGACTGTCTCATCGACAAATAAAAATTATCAACCTAAATTTACATAGTTTGACTCTGAAGATCAACATGGTGAATCAAGTATTCCATCCTCTTACAGGGAATACTCTGTTGATAAAGTTACAACCCCTAAATCAAATTTGGTTCTACCTGTTTTTAAGACCGAAGCTTTCTCAACGTTTCCCACACCAATAGAGAACGAAGATCTGCCTCACTTCCTGTTGCGACCGACTCTCCCTCTCTTCTTGAGGTTCGATTTCCCACCTCTCAAAACTCAAACAATTATCCTATATATCTCAACTCAACTTTTGTTGGTTCTCCTATATTCTCACCCTGTGATTCTGAAGGAACCAATCCACATTCCCCAAGATCCTCTTTCTCAAGTTTCCTCCCCATCGATAATTGATTTCGTGAAACCCTTCCTTATAACCCCCAAACTTTAACCGCTAAATCCACAATGGTCGCGGTTGGAGTAGGCAGGGCAGGCAGTGTTACCACAGGTGGTCCAAGAGGAGGAGCAGGTGGCCAAGTACCACCTCTTCAGATATTTGCAAAGGTTGTTGCAAGATATTCCCCTCTAGTTCTACCACTCCCTCTCCATGATTTACCAGAAAATTACATGAAAAACCTACCCAAGTTCACGGGAGAGGGCGATTTAACGGCAGCTGAACACATAAATTTTTTCGATCAATTCGTTGACATTCTTGGATTGGAACATGAAGATGTTTACTTCAGACTATTGGTTCAAACCTTTGAAGGGAAAGTAAGAACCGTCATACGATGAACTTGAAAACGCTTTTATCAGACAGTGGGGTGAGCGGAAAGACCATATTTATTATCTAACTGAATTTGGATCTCTTCGAAAGAAAAATTATGAATAAGTTCTTGAGTTTACCCAACGATTCAATAAATTGTACAATAAGATCCCAACCAAGATCAAACCCTCACAACCTGCATTGAAAGTGACTTTCGTTGGAGCTTTTGACCCCGACTTCGCCCTATTATTAAGGGAGAGAAGATCAGTAGATCTCACCAAGATGTAAGATGATGCCTTGGAAATTGAATCTAGCATGATGGCATTAGGGAAGCTGAAAACTAAATTTGAGACTGGAAACAAAGAAATCAAGAGATACAGGGAGCAAGGAGGACCCTCTAGATCAGGAAGATCTTCAGAAGACAAAATGGATGATATGGCTAGAATCATCAAAGAACTGTCAAACAAAATATCGAGAATGGAACTAGATCAAGCCAAGAATGAACATTACCCTAGAAAGGAGTTCAGGAAGAACCCTAATCCTCAAAACCACCAAAAACAAATTAAGAATGAAGATAAAAAAATCCAAACCCCTTTTAAAAGCAAAAACCTTATAGGAGGAAAAGACATGGAGGATTTCGAGGAGTTAGAGGATGATATGAACAATCTTGGCGATGACTGCTTACAACCTTATATAACAAGACAAGATTACAAAAAGTTTTTGACTAGAGATTATAGGACTGAGAGTAACAAGAACATCAGTGTTTCAGAAGATTCATCCTATCAGGGAATAGCGGATGGTATAATGGCTGAGCTCCACCATAAGTACGACCTAAGACCTAGAAACAAGGTTTCCACAATCGCTCCAGTTAAAAAGATACTGCCGAGGGTTGAAACTGACCAAGCAACTTAAAAAATCACTGAAAAATAGACTGAAGGGACTAAGACCGCTAGCATACAGTCTATTAAAACAAAGACAATGGAAATTCCACCCTTAAGCTCGCAGAAACTAGACACCCCTGTTACCGAAACAAAGGCCCCTCAACCAAGGAAAGATGAAAAGAAAGGGCTGGAGACTCAAACCATGGAAATCGACAAAACCATTGGAAGCTTTAATCTAGAGAATGAAATCAATAAGATCATAATCCCTATTCCCCTTGTCGAACATGCCAAAAACCTGATATACCAAAAAGAAATTGTTAAAATGATCAGTTTTTCGGAAAATGAAAGTCAAGCTGATGTTATAAACTTAGAATATGATAAGCCTAACATAATTTTCAGCCCACACTTCGAAGGTGCCAGAGACATTGTTGCCCCTTTCTACATCACTTTGATTGTTTTTGACCATCTGCTCCATAACTACATGTTAGATTCTGGGGCCTCTCACAATGTGATGCCTAAAGTAATCATGGACAGACTCAGCCTTGAAATCACCAGGCCTTATGGAGATTTATATTCATTTGATTCAAGGAAATTCAAGTGTATAGGCATGATAAAGGACTTAGCTGTAAACCTTGCACAGGTACCTACAAAAAGTGTTTTAATGGATGTAGTTGTCGCAGATATACCCCCAAAATATGGCATGCTCTTGTCTCGTTCCTGGGGTACTAAACTTGGAGGTTCCCTTCAACTTGATATGATGTACGCAACAATTCTAGTTTTCGGAGGACAATTCACGCGATTGTACAGAGAAACCAGGTTAGCATTTACGGTTAGTGACCCTCTCAACCCAAATAATTATCCTGTATATATTGTTGATAAGGATTTAGGTAATTGTATATTATCTATAGATGATGATGTTGATGCATGTATAGAAGAAAGTTGTACAGGAAATAAAAAAGAAAAGGAACAAATAGAACAAGATGTATATAGCATTGGTGTTTGGAAATTCTTTTTTGATGGTGCCTCATCTTATCTTGGAGTTGGGGTTGGAGTAATTTTTGTGGCACTTGATAACAAATTCATTATACCTTTCTCTTATAGGCTATAGTGGAACAGTGACCACACTAATAACGTATGTGATTATGAATATCTAGTGTTAGGGTTAGAGGCCGCTATGAGAATGAAAATTAAAAACTTGGAAGTTTTTGGTGATGCAGAGTTGATCGTGAAGCAGGTTAATCGCCAGTACCAGGCCAAAAATCCTAGGTTAAGGTCATATCGAAATTTTGTTTGGGACCTAATCGAAATTTTTTCTCCTTTGTTAATATTCACTTCATTCCGAGAAAAGAAAATCAACATGCGAATGTTTTAGCCAAAGCTTCTCCGACTTTCGCACCTCCCACTGCTTTCAAACTAAAATATCATATACAAATGAGACATAGGCCTTCCATACCCAATAACATTCAACATTGGCAAGTCTTTGAGGATGATGAACAAATCCAAAAAAATTTAGAAACAGTAGACGAGTTCGCCGAAACACACACTAACCAAGAGAACCAGAATGATCCTATTTCGATCATGTAGGAAGGGGAAGACCCCCAAGTATTCCAAGATAAAATTGCTAGTCACTGTATGCTTGTTTTAAAAAATAATTAGATACCCAAGGGCATGATTCCCTTAGAAAGGCTCTTTAATCATGATGACATCCCTTTGAAGACTACCTTACAGCCTCACCCAGAGGAGGTCAAAGATTGCAATATAGGTATCGAAGAGAGTCCTAGATTAGTGAAAGTATCTAGGTACCTGTCTCCCGAAATCAAAAGTAAATATGTTGAGTTGCTTAAAAAATACAAAGATGTTTTTGCCTGGTCTTATGACAAGTTGAGAACTTATGATATGACTATCATGGAACATAAAATTCCACTGAAACCAGGCGCCAAACGTTTTAGGCAGAAACTCAAGCAGATTAACCCTATCCTATTACCGGTGATAGAAAGAGAAGTCAAAAAACTCCTGGATGTTAAAATCATAGTTCCACTAAGATACTCTGAGTGGGTAGCTAATTTAGTCCCAGTGAGAAAGAAAAACGACGAGATCAAACAATGTGTCGATTTCAGAAACCTGAATCGATCATCACTCGAAGACAATTACCCATTACCTAAGATGGATCACGTTTTAGAAAAAGTAGTTGGAGCTAACATGATGTCTATCATTGACGGTTTTTCAGGTTATAATCAGATCGCAGTGCATCAGGACGATAAAGAAAAAACTACTTTCACTACCCCTTGGGGTACTTTTATGTATGATAAAATGCCTTTTGGTTTACTGAATGCAGGGGAAACTTTTCAGCGATCCATGGATATCGATTTTGTGGGTGAAAGAGATAAGTTCATTGTTATCTATCTTGATGACATGACTGTGTTCTCCAAATATGATGCAGAACATCTAATGCACCTTAATGAAACCTTTGAGAAATGCCGAAAATTTGGTTTATCACTCAATCCCAAGAAATCTCATTTCCCAATGCAAGAAGGTAAACTCTTGGGCCATATCATGTCTAAAGATGGAATCAAAATCGATCCAAAAAGGGTTGAGGCAATAGATACTATAAAATTTCCTAGAAATATAAAAGAAATTCAGTCTTTTTTAGGAAAAATAAATTTCTTGAGGAGATTCATCCCTAACTTTGCTGAAATTGTAAAATTGATAACAGATATGCTCAAAAAGGACAGTGAAGTGAGATGGACAAGCGACGCCAAAGCATCATTTCAACGCATCAAGAAATTAATAAGTGAAGCACCGGTCTTAGCAAGCCCAGATTACACAAAAGAGTTTTTGATTTTTTCTTTTGCTTTAGAACATACTATTGCAGTTGTATTGTTACAGAAAAATGAGGAAATTTTTGAGTGACCTATTGCATTTTTTAGCAAAAGTCTCAGAGATGTTGAGTTGAAATATGATATGTTGGAGAAACAGGCCTATGCAATGGTGAAAGATATCAAGGCTTTCAGAACTTACGTGTTGCACTCAAATATCATTGCTTATGTACCCTCTAGCTCTGTTAAAGATATCCTGGCGCAACCAGACAGTGACGGAAGAAGAGGCAGGTGGTTAGCTAAGATCCAGGAGTTTGACCTAAAAGTCAAACCAACTAAAATTATCAAAGGTCAGGGTTTGGCCAAATTGCTTCTTGAATTGAATTTAAAAGCACTTGGGATAAATCAACTGCAAGAGAATGAGGGATTTCTAGAAATAGACGAGCTTGGTGTCATTGCACATACAACCAAAATTCAAGACAAGTTTTCTACTTCGGCCTGGTATCGTGACATCGTCCATTACCTACTTACACTTCAATGTCCTAGTGAGTTAACCCCGTCTAAATCTAGGATGCTAAAGTTACATGCTATAAAATACTGTATCATAGATGCTAAATTATATTGGAAAGACGCCTTGGGTTTCCTACTGAGGTGTTTAGTCGAAACTGAAACAGAAGGGATTATGGATGAATTCCATGTCGGAGTGTGTGGAGGACATCATGCGTGGCGAGCAACATCTTATAAAATATTAAGAGCCGGATACTAGTGACCCAAATTGTTCACAGAAGTGAACACTAAAGTTCGAAATTGTGTCCCTTGTCAGTTGTTCACAAGCAAATAGAAGGTCCCAACTTTGCCCCTAATTCTAGTTAAAACCGAAGCCCCATTTCAGTAATGGGGACTTGATTTCATTGGCTAAATCCATCCACACTCCAGTGCGCAACACAAATGGATCCTAACTGCTACTAATTATTTCACTAAATGGGTGGAAGCTATCCCCACAAGAAATGCAATTGATTTGGTAGTAATCAATTTTTTGGAAGATAATATTTTATCCAGGTTTGGTTGTCCTCGAAAGATAGTCACTGATAACGTGCAAGCATTTAAGTCAATGGCCATGATAAGTTTTTGCCAAAAATATAACACCGTACTAGGACACTCCACAACTTACTATCCACAAGGTAATGGTCTGGTTGAATCATCCAACAAATGCCTAATTACCGTGATAAAAAAGGTTTTGACTGAAAACAAGAACGTGTGGCATATCCATTTAAAATATGCTCTATGGGCCAACTGAATAAGTACTAAAAGATCATTTGGGATTTCCCCTTTCCAGATGGTATATGGCAATGATGTCATTTTACAAATAAACCTTGCTCTGCCAGTAATGAAACTCTGGCAGGATTCAAATGAAGAACCCAATGATGTTACCAGAAGGATAAACTAGTTGGTTGAAGTTCAGCAAAATAGGGCCGAAGTAAATGAAAGGTTGCAAAGATATCAGGATAAAATGAAGGCTTTATTCGATCAGAAAGCTAAATATAGAGAATTCCTCCCTGGCGACTTGGTCCTAAAATGGGAAACCAGGAAAGAAGATGCTGGAAAACATGGAAAATTTGATCCAATCTGGTCTGGCCCATACAGGATTTCGACCTTTGAAGGAAAAAATGCTTGGTTATTAGAAAACTTGGATGGAGACATTCTCAATGACCCTGTAAATGGGCGAAATCTTAAACACTTCATGCAATAATGTGTTTCTAAATCCTCATTGTACATACCGGTTTGTTTTCATGCTTTTTGTATAGATTCCATTAAAAAAAAAAAAAACTCAATCAAAGAAGTTCTTGAAGTAATAAAAAAGGGGACTTAAGAAAAGGTTATAAAAGAAAATCTCTAAGAACAATCATATGTACAACAGTTTTTCTAAAACCGCCTTTACCCTCCCCTTGACCATAGTAAAGCCTCTTCCCGCCTAACCATGGATGTCTAATCATAAAGTTTCCTGAGAATAGAGGGGTCTCGCTTTGGTCGTGAAAAATCTCGAACAAACTTTCAAGAAAAGAGAGTAGGTTGTGTTTTTATTTCTTTGACTTTAGTTGGATTAGAAACATGTCTAGGTTAATCCTAACCTTATTAGTTATCCTAACAGGAATAACTGATCGATTTTGCTCAAGGAAGTTCCCTAGACTAGATGTCAAAAGGTTTCCCTTAATAATTTCCCTGAAGCCCATGATTTTTGAAGGTAGGTGAGAAGATTAACCCAGAGCTATTTAAATGAGTTGACAGACTTTGTCGTTAAAAAAAAAAAAATGGTATTTTCAAACATATATCTTCCCGAGTGTATTATATACTCATTGATTTCCCCCACTTCAAAAAAAATAAAAAAAATAAAAAAATAAAAAATAAACAATAAATAAAAATAAAAAAATGAATACAGACAGATGGTGAAAGGAAATTCATTATATTGATTGCCCCCATCTAGTTCAAAGAGATGAAGAAAGGAAATTCATTATATTGATTTCCCTCATCTCAACATTTAAATACTTGGAAACAATGATGTGGTGAAAGGAAATTCAATGTGGGAAGTCAGATAACTTCACCAGGGTATTGAACAGGCTCGCTGGAAGTGAAGCAATATCTTCATATCTGATAAAAGATGTTATATATGAGTTACAAAATGCTCTGGTAATTTATCTTCTTTTTGGCTGGATTTTCATCAAAGGTTTCTGGGATCTCCTTACCAGACACAACGCAAATACTTACCTTGATGCAAACAGAATCACGTGAAACCTGATAGGATGGTTGATTCGGTTTTGATTATCTTACACAGATTTGAGGTTAGTTTCAGGAGAAGAAATCTATTGAAAACTCAGCTCGAGATAGTCAGAATTTTTTTTTTTTGAAGAGTTTTCAAGGTTAACGATGAGACCTAATCTTGTTCGTTTTTTCTCCTAATCTGTCTCACAAAGCCAAATCATTGACTCCATTACCCAATGAAGGCACTTGGTCTACATGTTCTTCTCGTCCCACAAGTAAACGAGATCCCTAGATGGAGCCTAATGTTGACACGAAGTTTAATTTTTTCTACCCTTTAAAACCGAAGCTTCATCTTTTCCTAAGTCATGGAGCCACCCTTAGTCCAAACAATATAAAAAATAAAAAAGGGAGGTAGAGTCTTTCTTTCCTTTTCGGGTTTCGAAAATCAGTTTTTCTCGAGGTATGATCTTCAACCATCCCATTTTCCCGGTGCCGAAATCTCGAAACCGT
>ML783060.1:528049-551666 GCA_009831015.1 Picea engelmannii
GAAACAAATGTTACATTTTCCGTCGCTTTCCACAAAGTACTATTGAATCCGTAATGAATTAAACTCCTAAACGCAATCATCTTTCCCTTAGTCTTTCGCGATTCAAGTTTCTTTCTACTAAAACATTTTCGATCTCTCAACCTTCGAACTCCCGAACCTCAATTTTCCGAAAAATAAAAGTAAAAAATAATTATTCACTAATCTTGATTAATTAAAGCTTTAATATGAATGATTAGCGCCTCACTAATCCCATTGCAATTTCACGATCTGGGGTTTGCTTATGACATATCTCCTGAAACAGGATCCCCGAAGTTCCGAAATGCGAAACCGTGTTTTCTTTAAACAAAGTCTAAGATTAAGGTTAAATTGTTTTCAAAACATGATTAGTGATAACTAAGCTGCTTTTCACATTTCGGGAATTGAGGAAGGCAATGATTTTTGAAATTCCAGTTTTGAAATCGTCGATATACGCCAGTATTAATAATGGATAAATGAAGATATTTTTTGACATGAAAACGTATCTCCAGGCATATCTTTCCATTAAAGCATTAATTTTCCATCACCTGTATCAGTACGCTTGTCATAACATAAATTAAGGGTTAATAAAGGTCCTGTGTTTCGAACTTCATTCTTATCCTTTACATCTGTAGCAAATCACATTTATCCAGTTTTATACACATTTTCTCTGTAAACAGGTTTCTGGTCTAGTGCAAACATCATGGCACCTAAGAAGGCACCCAAGAAAAGTGAAGAAGTTGCAGAAAGCTTGCGTCCAGATGGAGACGTTATATTTGATACAATACTACATTCCATCTATACCATCAAATCTTGGAGGCAGATTTTTGAAACTCTGGATTATGAAATTAAGAATTTCCCTCATGTTGTCGACAACAAACTTCGAGACATAGAGGAGTTTGAGCTTCACAAAGTAGTTACACGGCCGCGACTCGTGACTTATAACGACATGATCAGTTGGGCCTTAGAGAGAACAGACGTGCAAACGAGAAGCATTATGGACATCTGAGGGGTCATCATTGGCTCTTTCAGACTGGAGCATATACAAGTAATGTATAATCTGTCTCTCGGTCCCAAGTATATTTATAATAAAGATTTCGTGAGTTATTTTCAAAGGAATTAATGTTTTCAGTCAAACCAAACGTATCCTGGCATAATCAAAGACTGGTGGAGACACGAAGCAAAATTCAGGGCCGACACCCATGGTATTTACGCTGCAACCTCTTTAAATGAATATATGGTCTATGTGGCGATGATGTTATGTAGACTTTTCGAGAAGAAAAGTCCTACCCATTTCCCTGTGGAATGGGTACCTCTTTTGCACGAGTCAGCAGAAGGTTACAACCTCAATTGGGATAAGATTTTATCTGATAACATAGCGAAAGAGGTCATGGAATATCAGACTACAAGATCCAAAGGCCGACCCATAGCCTTTTATATGTCTGCATACATCATGGATGCTATATGCTTCACAACTCCTTTCCCTTTGATGAATTGGAGTTGGAATCCAACTTACCTGGAACCTATTCATGAATATCATTCTAAACTCTGGGAAGAAAATGCTAAGGACTCATTCTATGAAATCTGCCATTTCGTGGTGATACCACTACATCAGATGATGTACGGGTGTGCACCTTCCCCCATTTCAGAGTTGGTCATAGGAAGCCTCAGGGCAGTTGCTGACTGGTTTATAGAGGAGAATTTCTCCCACATCAAAGTTTTCGGATGTTCAATCCCTCCACATGCACTCCCAAAATTCCTCCCTGACAGACTGGTGTGCAAGGAGGTAGCTCATCAAATAGTAATAGGTGGAATTGGGATAGAATTAAAGACGGCTCAAAAGAAGTCTTGGTCGGTTTTTTCCATTCATATTGGGAAATTTTCACTACTCAACTTGGATCATTCCAAAGTTGAAGTGGCAGCGCTGGAGGAGGTCAAATTGGTAGACCTCGAACACAGGAAGCACGACCCTTACCAGTTAGTGGGAAAACATATGGCCCATTGTAATATGAAGGCTTATGAACATGAGAAGTCCCCTTGTGATGACATGTTCAAAGGGACTAGGACTTATGAGGAGGTGTTAGAGAGGGTACAAACACTGTCGTTTGACTTGCAAGCTAGTTCTCAGACCTTCCAGAAGCATAGACGGAGTGGTATGCCCAAAGTACTACAAGGAGAAGCAATCACCCTTCCTCAGGAACAAGAAGATACTCCTCCAGGCTTCAGACAAGAATCACAGGATAAAGTCAATCCCGAAGAAATTCCACAGGAGACTGAAAGGTCTTCACAAAATGAAGAGGCCTTATAGACAGAAAATCCAGAGACGGAAACAGAGAGGAGGTCCGGGACACCTCCCGAGTCTAGTAAGTCCACTCTCCCTTCATCACCTGTTGTTGATGTCAATATACTTAAGGCCATAGGAGAAACAAGATCTACAGAGCTAGGAAGTCCCATAACTTCCTTAACCCCTTTACAGTCTGCCTTTGGACTCCCACAGATGGAAGCCATATATGTTAGTGATCTCACCCCTGTCTCCAGAGATGAGATCCCTCCTTCTGATTATTTTTTCAGCAAAAAGAGGAAGGTTGTACTAAAACAAGAGATGTATATGAGAGAGGGGGGTATGGTGAAGAAGCATAGGATCTTGGTAGATGACTAGAATTTGGAAGAGGAGGACTTCGCTACAGAGGTAGCAGGCTCCATGGGAGCCATGGCAACAACAAACTTTTTTACTATGGAGAACATTAGAACAAGGATAAATAAGAGTAACCACACAATAGCTCAATTGCAAGACTAGTTAAAGAATGTTGAGAAAACCATTAGAGAAGAGGTGAATAAAAGCTTGGAGCAGGCCAGAGTTGTTGAAAGGCAAGAAATTCAATCACTCAAATCAAGCCTGGATGAAATGAACCAAAGGATACAAGCAAGTCAGGTGCAGGTTACTCAACAAAAGGAGCCCGTAAAACAGCTACAGGCTAAGTTAAATTTGACAGAAGGTCTTGTTGTAGACTTAAAGGCTTTCCAAACCCTCTCGCTAGAAGCACATACAAAGTTAGAAGCTGAGCAACAGAAATTGATCTCCAAAATAGAGATCATCCAGAATTACTGTCAAGAGGTAAGCGAATCCCTTGATAATATTATTTTACTGGAAAAGGAGGTTAAAGTAGCAAGGAATACCTTCTAAAAAGCAGTTGCATGTTTAGGAGACAGAGAGATGTCGAAAAATCTAAAGTTTTCTGTCACAGAAAAGATAAGAGGAGACATCATGCTCAAGGTATGGGAAACAGACATATCCGAAAACAAGAAGATAGTCAAAGAAATCAAAGACGACTTTGAGGGAATCTTTGATTCTATGGATAAGCAAGCGTTAGGTATTGAAAGAAATGATTACTCTGAGCTACCGGGGTAGATAAGCATTGTGAAACAACAGTTGAACTGCAAAGAGAGCTTGAAGGAGATTCAGGTGGAAATTTCACAGTTGAAGGAAATCGATGCCAACCTGATAGACAGATGGTTGGTACAACCCAATTTAAAGTTGCAAGTGATCAGGTTTGCCGATAAAGGTTTTGAAGACTAGTTTCCAAAGGTCCAAAGGAAGTTTTATCCGTTTGAAACTAAGGATCTTCCAACACCTCCTAGAAATTTTGTTTATTTTCTGGAGAAATGTATTGAATGTATAGCATCAAAGGAGGGAGAGACTTCAACTAAACAGTGAAGTATCATTTGAAAGCTTATACAATTGAAATGATAGACAACCAAAAGTTAATCATGCTACAGTTAAGGTTGCAGTTTTGTAACTATTTTTCTCCTAAAAAGTAGGAGATTGCTAACCATCAAATGTTGATGACCTTGTATATATACAAGGAGCGAAGACTGAAAAAAGGATTTTTTCCTTCTCTAAAAAGGCATTGTGACGAAGTAATTTTCAAGAGACTCTGAATTAATACAAATGCAGATTGAAGATTCCAGGTTTTGTCAAGTCTGAGTTATGTGTTCCCCTGTTTTTTCATCTTTCTTTCATATATCTTATTGATGAATGCTTGGCTACAATTTAGTACAACCTCTACTGTGGAAATTAGTATTCTTGTTATTTGAATCATTTACAGTTTTTCCTTTGTATCGGTTATTAGCAAATACAAGACTTGTGAATGTTTAGATTTCAATATCATATGCTTCATTAATATTTTTCTTGTTTCATAGTCTTCTGTTACAACATGAGATTCCTCTTAAATCGATGCCTCACCTTGTTAATAGCTTTATGTTTGTCCTCATATCATCCATGTTTCCTTTCCTTTAAATTTAACTCAGATACAAAAAAATGGCCTTTGATTTAGTCATCTTATTAATTCGTGTTTTAAAATCATTCTCTTTACATTGTGAAATAGAGATAATGAAGCCTAGAAAGAAAACACATAATTATATCTCCTTTACCTTTATCCTTCATGACAGTACCAGTTTCAAGGCAACCTAACATCGAACCCGATCTTTCAGATCAAACCAACATCACTCTAAATTTATTTAACACTATCTTACAAACAACAAATAACCGGGTTGAGTTAGAACATTCATGGGTAGTTATTGAGAGAGATATCAGTATTCAAGAAAACTGGGAATTTCGACAGAGACAGTTGAGAAACCAACTATAGTTCACACCTTTTTATCATTGATTTTTCTATCCTCAACTTCCTCTGTCTTTTCAAATGCCTTGATAGTATACTTTAGAGCCTTAAAGTATAAACTCAGGAACAACAACTCGTAACATGGATTTGATGAGGATGAGTTTTCCAAGAAGAGATACAAATTTGAAGTTCCAGCTATTGAGTTTAAGTTCAAACTTGGATAAGAGTTCTTCCCACGAGACGCTTCTTAGGGAATTTTCCACCAGAGGAGCTCCAAGGTATTTGGAAGGTATTTAACTTGGCTCACCTTATATGAAAATTAGAACACCACTAATCCATTAAAGGAGAAACATAATAATGTGTAACAAGAAATACTTATCCTATTTAGAAAGTGTGTCGCACTAATTACAATAGTGTGCTTCATCACCTAGCTATATGTATTCCAATAAAATACCACACATGAGTCGAGAAAGTGATGTAATGACTAAGACGTGATAATCTATTACAATGTTTCAACAAACCATTGTTTCTTAATGGCTTTAAAAACCCCCTAGAATCAAAGAGTCATAACCAACAAAATAATAAATCACTTCTATTGTGACACTATTCATCCTTTTACACATAGCTCCATAGCTCCATGAAACCAATGTTCAAACTTCTTCATACACAATTTCAATAAACCACACATAATCCCCTCACATATAATTTAGTTCTTAAAGTCTCACATACAACATTGAAATGCTTTCTGTACCATCTCACATTACATTTCCCAATTAAAAGATAGTTCGATAAAATGTCTAATTAACTCATAAAGTTCAATCCTCTCAACACTATCAACAAAACTTTGAAACTACCAATGGTACAATCACAACAAATTTATTAATAAGAATCGAATTGCAAGCTAGCAAAACTTTCTCCACACAAAATGAACAGTGACTTGCATTATTCTTATACCGTAGTATTTATAGACATTATTTAGTTCTTAAACTCTCACAAACAATATTGAAATGCTTCTAATACCATCTCACATTACATTTCTCATTGACAAAATGTCTTACATTACATTTCCCAATTAAAAGGTAGTTTGATGAAATGTCTAATTAACTCATAAAGTTGCCTTTGATTCAAAATGGCTTCGAACCTATATGTATTGGAAAATTGCCTTTGATTCAAAATTGAATAGCAAGGCATTCATAATTGAATAGAGTAACTGCTATTTCCAAGGAAAAAAATAACCCTTAAAAAATAAAATTAAGTCGTAAAGTTCAATCATCTTAACACTATCAACAAAACTTTAAAATTACCAATAATACAATCACAACAACTTTATTATCAAGAACGAGGTTGCAAAACTAGCAAAGCTTTATCAACACAAAATGAAATAAAAAATGATATCTCATATCTTAATATGAGGGTTAGCTCAATTAATCTAAAGCTAAACAAACTCATTATTATTATTATTATTATGTCATAGAAAATAAAAAATGATTATTATTATTTTATCTTTATGATCATAATTAATTATGAGAACGATTTTAATATTGTAATCCAAATAAATATATAATTGTAATCCAAATAAATATATAATCATTTCGAGTATATAATTTACAACATTTTCCATTTTCCATAAATTATATGATTTTGACATATCTTTATTAAAAAAAAATATATAGAAACATGAAAATATATAAAATTGTATATACATTGGACTTACACGCTTACCTAAATACTAATAACCACTAAAAATTTATCTTTATTTCCATAAAATTCAACACAAATACCATGCTTACAATATATATTCTATACAATAATTGCCACAAACAATATATGCTTTCTTCATTTTCTTCTAGAGCCATACTAACACACACTTTGGATACTCCATTCATTTACTTTGTGAAGTCTTACTTTATATATTCCTCCATTTACTTTCAAGTGAAGTCTTCATGTTGAGATCTTCCCACTAAATTGCATCCCACCAATCAGGATGACAGGGTCAATTTTTGACATGGCACACACTCCAACGACTTTAAGAACCCATCCCAACTCCTTCAACTTATGGCTTGTCAATTCCTGTAGTTTGGAAAACCCAACTCCTCCAACTTATGGCTTGTCAATTCCTGTAGCTTTGGAAAACCCAACTCCTCCAACTTAGCTGTGTCCAACATGGCAACTCCGGGGGAGCTCTTTCAACTGCTCACAATCAAAGAGTTCAATCTATGCGAGGTTTTGGAATTAACCAACCCAACTAGGCAGTCTCTCCACATCGCATCCATTAAGACGGAAACTTCCCAGATCGCCGGCATATCCTGGGGGAAGGCAATCTTGATTTGCATCCTCAAAATTCAGCCACAGATTTCTCATCTTTGACCAATTTCCCATAACCCTCCTTAACTGGCGATTTTATTTGGATTTCCAAAACCCTGAGACGGCGCAAACTTTGCAGGTCCTTTAAGCAAGCATACTTTCTTTCCGCATTTGCGTCCTCCTCGAAATCCAGTGGAATGCTCCACGGCATCGTCAATCTTTCCAGTGAAACTAATTCCCCGATTCCACGCTGAAGATGGCTAATGCTCCAGCATTCTCTTATGTCGAGGCCTCTCAAACGGATGAGTTCACTTATCCTCTCCGGAAGGCACCGTAATTCAATACAGCCACGAATATTCAAGAATTGAAACTCCTTCAGGTCGCCAATACTCTCCGGCAATTCACAGATGGCCGTGGATTCTAATTGAAGGAAGGCAAGATGTTTCAGATTTCCGATACAAGGCAGCAAAGATGCTATGCCAGTCTCACTGAGATGGAGGACTCGCGCAGGAAGCTTCCGGGAACTTCTTTAATATCGAGCTTCTCCCTTACCAGCAAAACAGAGAGGGACCAGAATGCACAGGTTGTTGGCAGGGACTGTAGATTATTGCTCATCAATGACAWATTTGCACAGCCCTCGCTGTCGACTTCCTCGAAGGGAAAAAGMCTCGCGCCCGCCCAGCTTTAAAATAACACATGTGCTCCTTCTCCACAATGCGAATCGCCAGATCACTAAGGGCATCGTGTATTTTAACCGAGTCAATCCTTCCCACTCTATCCGTCTTTACCTTCTCAATCAAACAACGATCCCGGAGGAATTTGATCAAATTGTGCCCAATGTCCCGCAAATAGCTCTCTCCACTACTGTTAAGCAGACCTTCTGCGATCCAGATGTCTATGACCTCTTCACAATTGATTACTCTGTCTTCCGGAAAAGCTGCAAAATATACAAAACAAGTCTTCAAATAATCTTGTAGACCATTGTAACTCCATTTCAGAAGTTGAAATAGTTTTTCCTCAATTTCATCGTGCATGACATAAAAAGCCTCATCAATGTTTTGCATCTGAGATAAAGCATCGTTTCTCATTGCAGCAGCAACTACGTTTATAGCCAGTGATAAACCCTTGCACTCCCCTACGATTTTCCTGGCAACGTTTTCTATTTACTGTGGAACATTTCCATTTCGAAATGCTCGGCTACAAAACAGCTGCCAACCCTCCTCTTCCGACAGCAGTTCCACCCTTGTTATCTCATCCGCTTCCATACTCGTACACACTTCCTTAATGCGAGTAGTCAAAACGATTTTAGAACCTCTGTCATTCAATGAGACTCCTAGGCTTTGCAGCTCAAGACTCTTCCATATATATTCCAGCAAAACCACGTTCGGCGATCTCAATCCATATCTGGGCGGAAAACATATAGTCCCCGTATTCCACGTTTGGAGGAAAGTCGGCCCGTCTCTCTAATGGAGCCGAACAACTTTCCCTTTCCAATCTCTGAACTGGCAGCCTAGCATGAGTATTAATTTATTTTCTGGTTCTGGTCCATTGGTAGTTAGCAACTTGGCTTTCGGTGGGTGCAAAAGTATTGATTATTTTCTGATTCTGGTCCATTCGTACTCAACTACCGGCAAGCAACTTGACTTTTGGCCTTTGGTAGGTGCAAAAGTATTAATTTATTTTCTGGTTCTGGTCCATTCGTACTCAACCACAGGCAAGCAACTTGACTTTTGGCCTTTGGTGGGTCCAAAAGTATTAATTTATTTTCTGGTTCTGGTCCATTCGTACTCAACCACTGGCAACAACTTGACTTTTGAACCTTGGTGAGTGCAAAAATATTAATTTATTTTGTGGCTCTGGTCCATTCGTACTCAACCACTTGCAAACAATGACTTTAGGTGGGTGGAAGCAAAGTATTTGTCCCTCCAGTTGACCCTAGTTAAGAGGTTTGGATGTCCTCATTCCACATAGTATAAAGTTCTACATTTTGGCTTTTTTCCAGCAATATTATCCATTTAATTTTAAAACATTTAATTTTAAAAGCAATTACAAAATTGGCAAAACTTAACAAGGCAAAAACCAAACACCAAGCTCAAGAACAATTACTAGCATAAAGCTCTACCACCAACATGATTATTACATAACCAAAACATAAGACCACTTGTAGAAAAAACTAAACCCTAACCCATCATCATCATCTTCCTTATCTCCTCCATCTACCACCCTCACCCTCAGAATGACCACCACTAGTGGACACCCTTGGTTTAGATTATTTAGATGGTCCTCTGTATTTAATAGAATGAGAGAAAAACAACAAACATGTCTCTTTGATTAAAAAGACTAAGATTCTTGGCAACAAAATTTAAGAAATTCTAGAGGAGGGAAAATGTTGTAATGTCCCCTTCTAGTTGATCGTGACGGGGGGATGACTCAATAACCTATATGACTCCCTTAGGCTATAGTCAACAAGGAAAAAGAGAGTCAAAGAGGTTTATTTGGTGTCACTCGATTAAAAGAATGACAAATCCTAAAAGTGACAGTAATTATATTTAATTGGAATTGGAGAGAAAATAAAGTAAGGGTTTGATTTGGTCAAAAATGGGGGAAGATCTAGAAGGTCCAAATGAAGGATAAATAGAGGGGTAACCCTTCTATTTCATATTATGTTTTGATCTCTTGTTGATGTTCTCTTTGATCGAAGTTTTTTTTAGGGGTTGGCAAACACCTTCCATTTCAGTTTAGTTTCGATGGTGCAATATCTGCCCTAGCTAGAAAAAGAGGAGGATTCCTCTGGAGTCCTCATTTGAGTCCATTGTGGTGTTTGGTTTTATCTTGGAGAGAGTTTGAAGGCATATCGACTTGCACATGGGGTTTGTGGCATTTTTTCGGAGGAGGTCGATCGTCAGATCTACAGGTGCCAAGAGGGTTTCGCTCAGCTAAAAAATGAGACACCCCCGCAGGTTGAGTATGAGTTGTCCTGCGAGGCCTCGCTATATGTCCAACAGTCGTCTTGCGAGGACCTCTGCAAATATGGGGTTGCAGCAGTTCGTCGGTTCGAGATTGCGAGTGTTACATAGGTCACTTGCAAATCAAACATCACTGAAGCAAAGCAGGGTCGAGCTCAAAGAGCCTCAGACAATCATTCCAGGTTTTCTTATTATTTATGTAGCTACTTAGTGGCCATTAGATTTGTGTTCTTAGGAGTATTCTGTAGTGGTTATTACAACAATTAGATATCATTGTATTGCTGAGATTTTGGGAGTTTCCATCCATAACAAGATGCCATGTTTATCTGCTCTATTTCTTATCCAGGAGGATCTTGAAATGTTCAAAAATAAAAGTTCTCCAATGCTCATGAAACCTACACCATTGTGAAGTGTTTGTCACAAGCTTTCCAGCGATGTAAACATATCAAAAATCCGAGTTCGTATGACAAAGATATCTCGATTTGAAGATGTTGACCAAAAAGTCAAAGTCAAAGTCAACTAGGTCAAGGTCGTACTCATGACCTCAACAATCCGTCATGCTAACGTCAGAAAGGCAGATGTCATCCCAAGGATGTGACATCTGGCATGCACTTTTGGGCTTTTCAAGCGCTAATGTGGCAACTGACTGGATTGTACGGACACTAACGTGGTAGTCCGTACAGTGACGTGGCAATTGTTGGTTTGGACATGTGGCAATGTATGTCACAAGCACCAAGTAGGGACATGTGGCAAGGTTGTTCACTGGGAAGCCCACCATGCATGTGAGTTGGCAATGAGCTGGCTCAGACTAATTATTTGACGTCGAGTGGCCCAATCATAGGGTTTGAACCTCCTACCTATTCACATGGCAACGATTTATCAAATATCCACTATCTAACATATCACGCTGGCGTGGCTTGACAATCCCACCAACCCCATTCCTTTTGTTAGCAAAAAGCAGGAGATTCGGGGCTAGCGCCAGTCGGCAAGGGATACTCGTCAACCAGGGTGCCTTCCACATGACCTCTGTCCGAGAACCAAGGGAATGCGTGCATACTTTTTAATCAAATGTGGGTTTTTAACTTTGGTTAAGATATTTTAATATATTTTAGCCCCTTTTAAGTGGTTTTTTACCCTAATTTTTAGGGATTTGAGCCCAAAAAGAGGTCAGAAGATGGGAGGAAGTTGGGATTCAACCCCCAACTGGTTTTCTATTTATATTTGGCATTTTTGCCATGAAAACACAACCATTTTGATGTAAAAGTGAGGAGAGAGAACTTGTGAAAAAAAGGCTCGTTTGCCTGTTCTCTTTTTTGTAAGTGGTTGTTTGAGTCCATTTGAGAGGGGATCTTGGTGAAGATAGTTTGGATCTATTCAATGAGGTCTTGTACAACAGATCAAAGAGATATTGTAGCAAATTGAAGCATTTGATGATGTAAATGAGCATTTTGGAGGAGAAATAAAGCGATCATCCACTGGAAGAGGAACCCAGAGACGTAGCCAACCTTTGGTGAATTTCGTTATCAAACCTCTTCGTCTCTATTTCTTTCTTGATGCTACTTTCTATTATGTTTTTCCGTAGATTTATAAGTTATGTGTTGCATTCTTTTCGATCCAATGCCTTAAACACATAAACTTAAGCTTGCATAATTGTTTATAATACCTTCACATTCAGATCAAGTTTTTTGGTATCAGAGCAATTGGTTGTGTTGGAAGGTTTAACAGGTGCAGGTGTTGAATGCTCACGAGATCCAAGTCTCGAAGGGGTGAAGGAACACTTGAAGAATTTATTCCTGAGATTGAACATGAATTGCGAAGAAAACACATGGCTTCTAAAGAAGGACTTTCTCTGGAAGAAAGAGTTCATAAGAGCTTTCTTTTCTATGTCAGAGATGGTAAAGGTGTTGTACGATGACTTTCTTAAAAGGAAGGACCCTAATCAAGGAGAATCATCAACACATCATATTAAAAGTAAAGAGGAAGGAGACCCTCCAAAACCTCCTCCTTCCTCTCCTTCTTCTTCAAGTACAAGTTCTACTTCTACCATTGTTTCCACAAGAAAACATTCTCATTCTCATAAACATAAACTTGATGCGCCATTAATTAAGCTTCATGTAAAATTTGAGTTACCGGTTTATGATGGTGAACTAAATGCTGAAAAGCTAGATAATTGGGTTAGACAGATTGAAGTCTATTGCAGGATACAAAAGATCGTTGATGATGAAACGATGATCGAACTTGATAGTCTCAAATTGGGAGGTACAACTCTCGTATGGTGGGAAAGAAAAACCAAAGAGGATCTCAGGAAAAGCGGTAAAATACTCTCTTCTTGGAATGATTTTGTAACTGCTTTGAGAAAGAAATTATGTCCTTTAGCTTACATGTAACAAGCTATGATGTCTTAGCAAAATTTTAGGGAGTTAAAAGGTCAAAGTGTTCAAAGTTACACACAATAATTTCGTAAAAGGGCATTGTTATTGGGCATAACATTGGACACACAAGAAACTTTACTCAAGTACATAGGTGGTTTACATAGCTATTTAAAGCATACGATTCTCATGTTTAATCCTACTAGTCTAGATGAAGTTTGTGTTCAAGCAACACATCTTGAATCTAGAGGGAAAAATGTAACTCATAATTTTGTAAAACCATCTAAGTTTACTGAAAGAAAATCTAAAGGCAAAGGAAAGGAAAAGGGTAAAGGGAAGAAGTTTAATACTATTAAGAAGGGCAAACCCACATGCACTCATTGTAAGAAAGAAGGTCATGATGAGGATCATTGTTGGATCCTTCATCCGGAACTAAAGCCAAAGAAGTTCGGGAACAAAGTGAAGCCAAAGACAACTGCAACAACACAGACAAACTTGGGATCAGATTTAGAGGACGAAACTAAGATCAAAGTTACAGGTATTAAAGGTAAAAATTTTGAAGCTACCACAAGTTCTTCTATTCAGTCCATTAAAGTTAATGATGAAGTTGACGAGATCAACAGAATTGAGTTATTTCACATAAGAGTCATTTCCAAACATACAAAGATTGATACTTTATTTGATAGTGATTCTCAAGTTAACTTAATTTCTGAAGCAATTGTTAAAAAGTTTGGACTAACAACTAAACCTCATAAGAAGCCATGTCCATTGGGATGGATTCGTAATAATAATCAGTTGCAAGTGACTCGACAATGTACTCTAAAATTTGCTATCACTTCATAGTTTGTTGATGAGGTTGAGTTAGATGTAGTGCCACTCGACATTTGTGGTATTGTACTTGGGAGTCCATATTTGTTTGAGAGGAAAGCTATATTCTATCGTGAAGATAATAAGTATTGGTTAACTAAAGATGGAAAGGAATATATTGTGAGAGCTCATCAGAAGAAATTGAATCTATATCCAATGAACACATGACAAATGAAGAGGATTGTAAATATTAGTAAGGGGTGTTTACTAATGATTGTAAAAGCTAAGGATGTTGATAAATCTGATGCTTTCTAGGGTTGTGATCCAAAACTAAAAAATGAATTAGTTAGCATGGTTTTTGACTGTGATAATATTTTTCAAGTTCCTAAAGGGTTACATCCTAAACGACAAGTTGAACATAAGATACAATTATTGTGTAGTTATTGCAGGACGCTCCTCTTCCTAACATTGGAATGTACAGAGATAAAAAAAAATAGGTTCAAGAGTTGCTCGATCAAGGGGTCATATGTCCAAGTTCTTCTCCATGTGGGTCACCTATTGTTTTAGTGCTAAAGAAAGATGGAACATGGAGGATGTATGTCGACTTCCGAGCATTGAACAAAATTACGGTGCAAAATCGTTACCCTCTTCCTCGCATTGATGATTTATTAGATCAATTGAAAAATGTTGTTTAGTTCACTAAGTTAGACTTAAGAAGTGGTTATCATCAAATTAGTGTTGCTGAAAGTGATATTTGGAAAACTGCTTTTAAAAAAAAACAGGGATTATTTGAATGGTTAGTAATGCCTTTTGGGCTAACAAATGCTCCTACTACTTTCATGTGGGTAATGAATGATGTGTTTAGACCATTCATTGATGATTTTGTAATAGTCTACTTAGACGATATTTTGATTTTCAGTAAGACTTGGGAAGAGCATGTCAATCATGTTAGGCAGGTACTTGATGTATTGCAGAGAGAGAAACTTTATGTAAAGTTTTCAAAGTGTGAATTTGGCAAAACCTCTCTAGTTTATTCAGGCTATATTGTAGGGTGTGGTGAATTGAAGATTGATCCCTATATAGTTAAGGTCATTGCAAATTGGCCAAGGCCTGAATATGCAATATAAGTCAGAAGCTTCTTAGGGGCAACTCAATATTGGAGGAGGAAGTTTATTCCTAACTTCTCTCTAATTGCAGATCCTTTACATGCTTTGACAAGTGTGAAAAGGGTCTTTCAGTGGGGATGCATCCATCATAAATCCTTCGACACTTTGAAGGAAAAGATCAGTACAACTCAAGTTCTAGCATTGCCAGATCTCCAACAGTCGTTCGAAATTGAAACCGATGAAAGTGCATATGCCATGGGGGCAGTGCTGATGTAGCACAAAAAGCCCATATGCTATCATTCTGAGACCTTCTCTAAAGTAGTAATTAACTATCCAACCTATGATAAATAACTGTATGCATTAGTACACAATGTTAAGAAGTGGAAACATTATCTAATGGGTAAAGAAACAATCATACATACATATCATCAACCATTGCAATATATACAATCACAAACTAAGCTACAACAATCAAGGCATTTTAGATGGATGGGTTTCTTACAACAATTCCACTTGGTCATCAGATATAAAAAATGCATACATAACAAAGTTGCTGACATATTATCAAGACCATCAATAAATGCATCTACAATCCTTAAGAACAATTCAATCACTCATGAAAGTTATATTGAACAATATGCTAAGGATGAAGATTTTAAAGATGTTTATGCAACTTTAATTCATGACAAAAAGGTAGAAGAATTGAACTATCATATTCAAGAAAAACTTATATATCATCTTGGCAAATTATGTATTCCAAAAAGTGAAAGAGTTCATGTCATTAGAGAAGCACATACTTCACTTATTGTTGGTCATTTTGGTGTAGGAAAGACAATTGCACAATTACAAAGGTTTTGTTATTGGCCTCAAATGCATGAGACAATATTTAATTATGTAAAAGGATGTACTATGTGTGCTATCAGTAAGCCAAGTAACAGGAAATTGGGTATGTATAATCCACTTCCTATTCCTTCTCGTCAATGGGAAAGTGTGTCTATGGATTTTGTGGGGGGATTACCTATGTCTAGGAAAGTTCATGATTACTTGTATGTAGTTGTGGATAGGTTCAGAAAAAACGTGTATCTTGATGCCTTGTAATAAGAAGGTCACACTTGAACAAACAACACATATGTTCTTTCAAAATGTATGGGTTCATTTTGGGTTACCTACTTATATTGTATCTGATTGAGATTCTCGATTCATGGGGAAACTTTGGTCAAGTTTTTGGGAACTCATGGACACCAAGTTAAAGAAGAGCACAACATTTCATCCATAGACCGACGAATAGATAGAGGTAGTGAAAATGACAGTAGTGCATTTAATTCGAGGTTATTGCAACAAGCATCCTAAGCTTTGGGATGAACATCTTCATTATGTACAACATGCCTACAACCGTGCCAAGCATTCTTCTACACATAGATCTCCTTTTGAAACTTGTTTGGGGTATTTACCAAAATCTCCTTTGGATTATCTTTGGTCAGGACATAGAAGTGGATGGACACAGTGATGTGGACAGGGCTACAAAGTTCATTGAATGAATCAAGTTGATACATCAGGCAGTTTAGGAACAGTTGGAGAAGAGCCACGCCAAGTATAGGGCAAGGCATGACATGCATCAAGTTGATCATTATTTTTCAATGGGGGATCAGGTCTGGTTATACATCAACAAATAAAAGTTGTAAGGTGAAGGTAAAAAGATGAAATTAATCAGGTATGGCCCATTCAAAATTTTGAATAAGATTGGTTCAAATGCTTTCCGGTTAGATTTGCCTCCTTAAATGCAAATCTATTATGTTGTGAATGTTGAAAACTTGATATTGTATGAGCCTCCTATGATCGTGGATCAAGGAGAAAGTGTTCAGATTCCTTCCATAGAAGATTTTCCTCAAGGAGAAAGTGTTCAGATTCCTTCCATAGAAGATTTTTCTCTTGAGTAAATGAATGAACTTCCTGCAAGGGTGATGTGGAGTATCTTAGGGTAGGACTGAAAGGAACAAATCCAAGTAAAGCACGTTGGATTGAGACCGGAAAAGTGAGGGAGATCTACCCTCACATTTTTACAGAGTAGACCAGACTTTTGGTGGTCCAAAAGCTTCTAGTGGGGAGGATTAATCCAAGAGGATCCCAAAATGCTCAAAAATCAAATTTCTCCAATTCTCATGAAACTTACACCATCGCGAAGTGCTTGTCACAAGCTTTCTGGCGGTGCAAATAGATTAAAAGTCCAAGTTCGTATGACAAAGATATCACGATTTGAAGATGTTGACCAAAAAGTCAAAGTCAACCAGATCAAGGTTGTACTGATGACGTCAACAATCCGTCATGCTGATGTCAGAAAGACACATGTCATCTCTAGGATTTGACATGTGGCATGCAGTTTTGGGCTTTTCAGGTGCTGATGTGGCAGTTGATTGGACTATATGGATGTTGACGTGGCGGTCTGTATAGTGACATGGAAGTTGCTAGTTTGGATATGTGGCAATGTACGTGGTAGGAACCAAGCAGGGACATGTGGCAAGGTTGTTGACTTGGCAACCCATCGTGCAAGTGAGTTGGCGATGAGTTGGCTCAGACTAATCAGGTGACACCGAGTGACCCAATCACAAGGTGCCACGTGGCACCTTGGATCGAGTCAATAGAGTTGGGTCAAAATTTGTTTGATCCTCCGATGGTTCGAACCTCCGACCTATATGCATGTCAATGATTTATCAAATATCCTCTATCCAACATATTGGGCTGGCGTGGCTTGACAATCCTGCCAACCATATTCCTTTTGTTAGCAAAAAGTAGGAGATTTGGGGCTAGCGTCGATTGACGGGGGATACCTGTTGAACAGGGCACCTTCAACATGACCTCTAGCCGAGAACCAAGGGCATGCGCTTATACTTGTCAATCAAATGTGGGTTTTTAACTTTGGTTAAGATGTTTTTATATATTTTAGCCCCTTTTAAGTGGTTTTTGACCCTAATTTTTAGGGATTTGAGCCCAAAAAGAGGCCAAAAGATGGGAGGCAGTTGGGATTCGACCCCCAACTGATTTTCTATTTAAATTTGACAATTTTTCCATGAAAACACAATCATTTTGATGTAAAAGTGAGGAGATAGAGCTTGTGAAAAAAAGGCTTGTTTGTTTGTGCTCATTTTTGTAAGTGGTTGTTTGAGTCCATTTTAGAGGGGATCTCGGTGAAGATAGTTTGGATCTGTTCAAGGAGGTCTTTTACAGTAGATCAGAGAGATATTGCATCAGATTGAAGCATTTGATGATGTAAATGATCATTTTGGAGGAGAAATAAAGCAATCATCCACTGGAAGCGGAACCTGGAGATGTAGCCAACCTTTGGTGAACTCCATTATCAAACCTCTTCGTCTCTATTTCTTTCTTGTTGCTACTTTCTATTATTTTTTTTCGAAGATTTATGAGTTATCTGTTGCATTCTTTTTGATCCAATGCCTTAAACACATAAACTTAAGCTTGCATAATTGTTTATAATACATTCACATTCAGATCAATTTCATGTGTAATGGATGCATGCAATATGTTTGTCAATATTCCTATTTGAGCAAACTATTTGTAAAAAGTTAACAACACCATTAATATAAGGGTTTGGCACTTTTACATAAGAAGAAATAACAATTTGGGGACATAAAAACAATATATCCCCACCTAGTCTAGTTGGGGTGGGGACATTACAAATGTTTGAACAAATTTGGAATATACAAGTTGAGAGAAAAGGATTTTCTTAGCATTTTAACCAAAATTTAACATAGATCACACAAATCACATTGTATTTTTCCTATTTCAAATTGGAAACAGTAAAAAACTGCAAACTTGGATACTGAAAGCCCTTGCTTTTGAATAATGGTTGGTAAACTTTGTTTTGTGCTTTTGCCCTTTGTCCGTGACCCTGCAAATCATTTTCTTTCTTGTTTATCTATGAATAGTCATGTGACGGTTGCATTAATCACCATGGATGGATACATAAATCTCCCGACCCAATTTCCACTTTCATCGAAATTGTGACTATGAAAAAACTATAATCATGATTTAGAACCTAAACTTTCACCAAATTTTTCATGTAGGAAAAGAGACATTTGGAATGTCTTAACTTATTGTACTATAGTACACCCACTTCAAATTTGATCACTGCTCGCTAGGAGAGGAGCCTTGAGAGGTGAGGACCAGACACTGGTCATAGTAGTTAGTTCTCTATAGAATGCAAGCAACACCATATCTTTTATTTCTATATCTGGTTTTGAGAACTATTGATTCTCTTGCATGTGTATGATTAGGTTATTACTGATTGACCATTTTCAAAATCTTCTTTCAGTGCATCATTTGGGATTCGACAACCCACTTCCTCTTTTTACTATCTCACGATTATGCATAGACTAAATGATTACGCACATACCACCATTTTTTAGTGCTTCAAGGATTTTGGGTTTCTCGATGATCTTGAAATTTGAAAATATGTACTTTTAATCCCCTCGACCTGCCCAAACTCAAAACACTCAACAAACCCACCAAACAACTTATCAACTATTTATTCCCACGTACATGTTAAAATATTGTCATTGAAAGATGCACTTGAGAGTTCGAATTTTAGATTTCTACATGCGCAATGACACGATGACGAATCCTGGAATCTTCACCTATATTATTGGATCCATGGGCATGGCCATTTGTAGCATGTGAGTGTGCATGAATATGATTCTCATGGTGTGAATCATTGCCATTACCAGGATCTTTAGTCTCATTAAGTTGATTCCCTTTGTTTTGATTTTTAAAGTGAGAGTGCTCATAGTAACTAGTGGCCAGAGCATCCACCATAAGAGTACACATTGCGACCATCTTTTCTATAAACCCAACAAAGGGGAAGTTGCCCCATGGACACAAACAAAGTGAATGCTTAAGTCTGAATCCATGGGGCAACTTCCCCCAAGCCTTAAAGCAAAGAAAGTTCATCCCACAACAGACAAACATACCCCAATAGTACCTGCCACAAGAATAGAAGCGATTTCCCCAATTTTCATATGGAGAGCTTATGTCTTATTGTACTGCAAAAGGTAGTATATAGCAATGAGTTAGCATTGACTTTCATATTAGTTTTGTGTTGACTTGAACAATTTAAATGTTCAACATAACAATTAAAAAAAATTATTTAAAAAAAAACAAAAATAGTATTTTTTTAACTTTTCACTGGTCAATAACTTTTTTTTCCAAGAAAAAAATTACTCGAATTATATTATATATATAATTCATATTACATTGCAAGCCCAGTCGGGCTGTTACCAAAATTACAATGGGAGTAAAACTCGGGCTGTTACCAGAATCACCAAGGGAATAAAACTCGCCAATATACTAACAGAAAGTGATATAGATAAGATCAAGATTAAGAGCAGTCCAGTGCTGTTCTAAGTCTGCTGTCGCCAGGGAGGTAGTGATGAACTCTGCCAGAGGGAGCACCCAAAGCACTATAAAACACCACACAGTTGGAACTGACACTGTATCCATCGAGCATAGAAGCAGGTCTCTCCTGTTCTATGCCTGTTGACGCCAAAAGGACAGAGATATATACTCTGCCAGAGAGGGAGCACCGAATGCAATGAAACAAAAACATACAGTTGGTGCAGTCACCATACCAGGAGAGCAATTAAGAAGATCAGAACATGCACCCAACACTTTCGAACATATTTATGTTGGTGATGGGGCTTTCGAGGCCATTTTCGCAATGGTAGATAGATAGTCTCCCCACCACCCCGCAGAGGGCTTTTTTAGAGAGAGCATCCGCCTCCTTGTTGAAAATTCTGGAAAAGTGCTGGAACTTAATATACTTGAAAATATTTGAGAGAGACTTCGTTTTGTCCTTCCAGCCTTCTATCTGAACCGATTGGAGCTTTCACTTATTGTTAATCCAGTCAATAATAATGCGAGAGTCTCCGAGAACTAGAAGGTGATCTAGCAACCATTGAGAGGCAAGAGCCAGGGCTGTCCATAATCCCAATAGTTCTGCTTTTGATGTGATTTGAAGAAACCGCCTGCTCCGCAACAAAGGCCATTAGATGCAACAGCTCCATCGAAGCATGCCAGTGTGTATCCATCGGTCAGAGGGATCACACAACTCTTGGGAGTAAAAGTCTTGAAAGAAGAGGGTTGCCAATGAAAGGAGGCCCAAACTCTGTGGGCAACCGCCTGTATGGAAGGAGAGTGTCCATCGAAGATCACTCTATTCCTTTCTTTCCAAATCACTGGTCAATAACTTGATAGTGTTATTGTAGCCTTCACGTATTTTGAAACCTTAAATTAATGAGAAAAGACAAGACCACAAAAAAACTAATATAATGTAATGCAATATAATGTAATATTGTATTATAATATATGTTACAATCTAATATTGTATTGTTTTTTCAAATGAGGTAAAAATTTAAATTTTAAATGTCAACTTTTTTACACTTATTAAAATTTCAATAATTTTACATTTCTTAATATTTTTTTTTAATTTTTAATTTCAATAATTTTACATTTATTAATATTTTTTTAATCTTTCAATTTCAATAATTTTACATTTATTAACATTTTTTAATCTTTTAGTATAATTTTATAGAAATTTGTATGTAGTAATTTTTAAACTTTTAAGTCATATTTTAAAATATAAGAAACATTGAGATGTTTTTACTTTTTTAATTATTATAAAGATTATGGGAAGTACAGATCTGCATTCTTTTCGAATGACTAAGGAAATGTCTGAATAATATTTATATAAGTCATGCAGACACTAACAAGTAAAGTGTTCGGAGGCAATACATGCAGTGTGATGCCCTTGTTTCCACATGCATTGTCTTTATCAGAGCAAGTATTCTCTTGTGCAACCATATAATTGACCATGGAACATAACGCTGTAGTCGAACCAACTATGATGTATTTCATAACTGCTGATAAATTCGGCATTCTTCACAACTAATTCTTCCCTAAAAATATTCTAGTGATCTGCTTTGGTTTGCTATGGTTGTACCTTCGGTGCATAAATATTTTCCCAAACAAGTCAAGTCTTCCTCCAAAAAACCGAGGAAGGCACACCCATGACCTAGCAAGTCCAAAGAATGTTCACATAATATCGCCACTTGCACTGTGTAACTATTTTCATGTGTACATATTCATTGTCCTTTATTCTTGGGCGACTAAGGATGGATTTTACTATGATGGGCCGCAATTGGAAGCACACAAAACCAATTTCCTTAAAATGAAAGATTATGTCGGCATTCATATCGCTATGGTGGTGATAGATTTTGTTGACGAAGAGAACAAGGCGGCCACCTTTAATGCACATCCACCTATTTTCACTATTTTTAATGTCGGTCCTTACTTCAAGTTATACTTTATTTTATTTTTTTATATGTATGCTTGGGGAATCATGCAACACAATCTTTTTCCCTTTACTTCCATTAAATGTGAATCACAATGGGATAAGTGGAACCACTGATGGCATGGAACTAGGCAATGACGACAAGAACCCATAGGTGATTCATGACTTGGGAGTCTGGAATTGAGATCATGATTAGTGAGTCTGACCAAACTACATGACRGACCCTTTAAATTTCTTCCCTTCCTGTGAAATTTTAAAGTTTACTTTCCATTTCCCAAAAAAATTAGCAAAAACAAAAACAAACAATTTTTTTTGACGTGTATTTTTTCAATCGTACTTATGGGACGTGTTGGAAGGCCTTTGGTGGGTTGTGGCAGTTTCAATTTTGATCCCTGCTCCTATGACCTCCATACCCTGGCATCGATCATTCACAAACATACATGGATATATCATCTAATGATCACAGATGCCCTACATACCATGCCATCCATTATATAAAGGCATGCAGGGCATATGACGTACATTATCCTGGACATCAAATCGACGACCATGGCATATTGTATCCTACTTGGATCAACATAGTAATCGATGGATCAGAATAATGCTTGGATTAATTGTACATGGGCGGGATTCATTTCAAATTTGAATCTACCCAACGAAATCGCTTGTTGATGGTGATATTTTTAAAAGTTGTGGTGTGTTATCAAGCAAGTTCGTAGTGATGATGGGTGATCACCTGAGAAGGATCACCGACTAATTATTCTCCATGGATGCCAAAAGCGAGGCCTAGAGGACAACCTCCAATGTATATCCATTTATCCACAAGAACAAAAAGGTTATCAAGAAAGAAGATTTACTTGATCCACCCATCGCCACAACCTGTATGCAATATGCCTTGAGGATCCAGAGCCAGATATTCAAGGTCGGAGATCAGTCTAGAGCCAATTTTGTGTGCATTTTTTAGACTCTTGTTGTGGGAGAATACACCAAGTCTTTGAGGAGGAGGAAGGTCAATGTTTTCTTGATCAATTGGAGAAGTTCTCAAGAGAGCCCTCCAACTTGCTACTAAAGTTATGCATAGTAGAGTCCCTACCAATGCAATCATGTGATTTCCTATCACATATAGGGGGTAAAATGTGGGACACATAGACCAAAAGACTACATATAGATCGTCACATGACCACTACAGACAACCAGAGGGATAAATGAGTTACCAATGACCTTGCAAAACATGGCATATGCTCTTTAAGTTAAGATTTTCAAATTTAGTTGTGCTTTAGTGAGATTGTCGAACCACCCCTCTACTTGTGGAAAGAGGAAATCCTACAAGAAAGGAAAAATCTTTTAGGGATTTTTTTAAAGTAAATTCAAACTGAGAGGTTGAGTGTATTTTCATATATGTTAGAATTTGACTAAAACTCAAGATTTGAAGTAAGGTTAACTAGAGTGTGAGGATTTTAAATAAACCTAATAATTGAATTATAAGAAAACAATCTTGAAGTGTAGACTTTGACAAGGGTTAGGCCACTTGAAGGAACCTTAACAAAAACAAAGATTTATTAGAAAACAAAATAAAATAATATCAAACATCATTAGTAGAAAGCCTTGATTATGAATCTCAAGTGGGTGGCTTCAAATAAGGACAAAGAGACTTTTGAGGTTACAACTTTGTTAAATGTTGTTGTTTGTTATGAAGGGTGTGTTGTTAATTCATTTATAATCAATGGCTAAAAAGTCACGTCCTTTGTTAATTTCCATGCCTAAATACCCCTAAAGGGGTTCCCTTCTACATTATAGGGACGAGAATTCCCTTTTTTCATGTTTGGACCATCTATTTAAAAACACAAAAATTATCGAGATTTTAGGACACATAAATGGATGCTCTAGGTGGCATATGTTTTTTCATCTTTTTTTATATCAATCACATGTTTAATTGGTGTCGATCATGCATCCTTTTTCTTGTTTTATGTTCTGTGTTTGTCTTATTTAGTGCCTTGTTGGCACCTCCCTTGTGATGCAAGCACATAGAGAAAACACATATAGGGTACAAATAGGACAAACATAGGACCCA
>ML783060.1:591225-607650 GCA_009831015.1 Picea engelmannii
CCACCAAGTTTTACTAGCAAGTGCATTGCCCATAGTTTGGGGGTCTTTGATGCCTAGCCCTCCTGCCCATTTAGGAAGACTCATTAAGTCCCAAGATACCAATGCCCATTTTATCTTCTTCCCCCCCCCCCCACCTCCCCCAGAGAAAGGAGTGTTAGGTATTTATAATGTCTTTGATGATTTCCGCTAGTGTTGCAAGGATAGATAAGAGATAAAGGGGCAGGGCTTGTGTTGACATGAAGTTTAATTTTTTCTACCCTTTAAAACTGAAGCTTCATCTTTTCCTAAGTCATGGAGCTGCCCTTAGTCCAAAAAAAAAAAAAAAAAGGGAGGCAAAGTCGTTCTTTCCTTTTCAGGTTTCGAAATTCAGTTTTTCTCGAGGTATGATCTTCAACCATCCCATTTTCCCAGTGCTGAAATCTCGAAACCATTTAACATATTAAAAAATTAAAAAAATAAGGGGGCGAAGAAACAAATGTTACATTTTCCGTCACTTTCCACAAAGTACTCTTGAATCTGTAATGAATTAAACTCCTAAACACAATCATCTTTTCATTAGTCTTTCACAATTCAGGTTTCTTTCTACTAAAGCATTTTCGAACTCTCAACCTTTGAACTCCCGATCCTTGATTTTCCGAAAAGTAAAAGTAAAAAATAATTATTCACTAATCTTGATTAATTAAAGCTTTAATACGAATGATTAGCGCCTCACTAATCCCATCGCAATTTTACGATCCAGGGTTTGGTTATGACATATCTCCTGACAACAGGATCCCCGAAGTTTCGAAATGCGAAATCACGTTTTCTTTAAACAAAGTCTAAGATTAAGGTTAAATTGTTTTCAAAACATTATTAGTGATAACTAAGCTGCTTTTCGCATTTCAGGAATTGAGGAAGGCAGCGATTTTCGAAATTCCAATTTTGAAATCGTCGATATACGACAATATTAATAACGGATAAATGAAGATATTTTTTGACGCGAAAGCATATCTCCAGGCATATCTTTCCATTAAAGCATTAATTTTTCATCGCCTGTATCAGCACGCTCGTCATAACATAAATTAAGGGTTAATAAAGGTCCTGTGTTTCAAACTTCATTCTTATCCTTTACATCTGTAGCAAATAGCATTTATCCAGTTTTATACAAATTTTCTTTGTAAACAGGTTTCTGGTCCACTGCAAACATAATGGCACCTAAGAAGGCACCCAAGAAAAGCGAAGAAGTTGCAGAAATCTCGCATCCAAACGGAGACGTTGTATCTGATACAATACCGCATGCCATCGATACCATCAAATCCTGGAGGCAGATTTTCGAAACTCTAGATTATGAAATTAAGAATTTCCCTCATGTTGTCGACAACAAACTCCGAGACATAGCGGAGTTTGAAATTCACAAAGTATCTACACGGCCGCAACTCGTGACTTATAACGACATGATCAGTTGGGCTTTAGAGAGAAAAAACATGCAGACGAGAAGCATTATGGATAGCCGAGGACTCGTCATTGGCTCTTTCAGACCGAAGCATATACAAGTAATGTATAAACTGTCTCCCAGTCCCAAGTATATTTAGAATAAATATTTTGTGAGTGATTTTCAAAAGAAAGAATGTTTTGAGTCAGACCAAACATATCCTAGCATAATCAAAGATTGGTGGAGACACGAAGCAAAATTCAGGGCCGACACCTATGGTATTTACACTACAACCTCTTTAAATGAATATATGGTCTATGTGGCGATGATGTTATGTAGACTTTTCGGGAAGAAAAGTCCTACCCATTTCCCTGCAAAATGGGTACCACTTTTGCACGAGGCAACATAAGGTTACAACTTCAATTGGGATAAGATTTTATCCGATAACATAGCCAAATAGGTCATGGAATATCAGATTGCAAGATCCAAAGACTGTCCAGTAGCCTTTTATATGTCTGCATACATCATGGATGCTATATGCTTCACAACTCCTTTCCCTTTGATGAATTGGAGTTGGAATCCGACTTACCCGAAACCTATTCATGAATATCATTCTAAACTTTGGGAAGAAAATTCTAAGGACTCATTCTATGAAATCTGTCATTTTGTGGTGATACCACTACATCAGATGTTGTACGGCTGTGCACCTCCCCGCATTTCAGAGTTGGTCATAGGAAGCCTCAGGGCAGTTGCTGACTGGTTTATAGAGGAGAATTTCTCCTACATCAGAGTTTTCGGATGTTCAATCCCTCCACATGCACTCCCAAAATTCCTCCTTGACAGACTGGTGTGCAAGGAGGTAGCTCATCAAATAGTAATAGGTGGAATTGGGATAGAAATAAAGACGGCTCAAAAGAAGTCTTGGCCGGTTTTTCCCGTTCAGATTGGGAAATTTTTACTACTCAACTTGGGTCATTCCAAAGTTGAAGCGACAGTGCTGGAGGGGGTCAAATTGGTATACCTTGAACACAAGAACCACGATCCTTACCAGTTAGTGGGAAAACACATGGCCCACTGTAATATGAAGGCTTATGAACATGAGAAGTCCCCTTGTGATGGCATGTTCAAAGGGACTAGGACTTATGAGGAGGTGTTAGAGAGGGTATAGACACTTCCGTCTGACTTGCAAGCTAGTTTTCAGACCTTCCAGAAGCATAGACAAAGTGGTCTGCCCAAAGTATTGCAAGGAGAAGCAATCACCATTCCTTAGGAACAAAAAGATACTCCTCCAGGCTTCTGACAAGAAGCACCGGATAAATTCAATCCTGAATAAATTCCACAGGAGACTGAAAGGTATTCAAAAAATGAAGAGGCCTTACAGACATAAAATCTAGAGACGGAAACAGAGAGGAGGCCTAGGACACCTCCTGAGTCCAGTAAGTCAACTCCCCCTTCATCACCTGCTGTTGATCTCAATATACCTAAGGCCATAGGAGAAACAAGATCTACAGAGCTAGGAAGTCCCATAGCTTCCTTAACCCCTTTACAGTTTGCCTTTGGACTCCCACAGATGGGATCCATATATGTTAGTGATCTCACCCCTATTTCCAGAGATGAGATCCCTCCTTCTGATTATTTTTTCAGCAAAAAGAGGAAGGTTGTCCTAAAACAAGAGATGTATATGAGAGAGGGGGGTATGGTGAAGAATCATAGGGTCTTGGTGGATGGCTAGAATTTGGAAGAGGAGGATTTCGCTGCAGAGGTAGCATGCTCCATGGGAGCCATGGTAACAACAAACCTTTTTACCGTGGAGAACATGAGAAAAAGGATAAAGAAGAGTAACCACACAATAGCTCAATTGCAAGACCAATTAAAGAATGTTGAGAAAAACATTAGAGAAGAGGTGAATAAAATCTTGGAGCAAGCCAGAGCTGTTGAAAGGCAAGAAATTCAATCACTCAAATCAAGCCTGGATGAAATGAACCAGAGGATACAAGCAAGTCAGGTGCGGGTTACTGAGAAAAAGGAGCTCGTAAAAAAACTACAGTCTAAGTTAAATTTGACAGAAGGCCGAGTTGTAGACTTAAAGGCTTTCTAGACCCTCTCATTGGAAGCACATACAAAGATAGAAGCCAAGCAACAGAAATTGATATCCAAAATATAGATCATCCATAATTACTTTCAAGAGGTAAGAAAATCCCTTGATAATATTATTTTACTGGAAAAGGAGGTTAAAGCAGCAAGGAATACCTTCCAGAAAGTAGTTGCATTTTCAGGAGACAGAAAGATGTCGAAAAAATCTAAAGCTTTCTGCCATAGAACATATAAGAGGAGACATCATGCTCAAGGTATGGGAAACAAACATATCCGAAAACAAGAAGATAGTCAAAGAAATCAAAGACGATTGTGAGGGAACCTTTGATTCTTTGGATAATCTAGCATTAGGTATTGAAATAAATGATTGCTCTGAGCTACTGGGGCAGATAAGCATTGTGAAACAGCAGTTGAACTGCAAAGAGAGATTGAAGGAGATTCAGGCGGAAATTTCACAGTTGAAGGAAATTGATGCAAACCTAATAGACAAATGGTTGGTACAGCCCAATTTAAAGTTGCAAGTGATCAGGTTTGCCGATAAAGGTTTTGAAGACCAGTTTCCAAAGGCCCAAAGGAAGTTTTATCTGTTTGAAACTAAGGATCTTCCGACACCTCCTAGAAATTTTGTTTATTTTCTGGAGAAATGTATTGAATGTATAGCATTAAAAGGAGGGAGAGACTTCAAATAAACAATGAAGTATCATTTGAAAGATTATACAATTGAAATGATAGACAAACAAAAGTTAATCATGCAACGGTTAAGGTTGCAGTTTTGTAACTATTTTTCTCCTAAAAAGTAGGATATTGCTAACCATCAAGTATTGAAGACCTTGTATAAATACAAGGAGCGAAGACTGGAAAAAATGATTTTTTCTTTCTCTAAAAAGGAATTGCGACGAAGTAATTTTCAAGAGACTCTGAATAATACAAATGTAGATTGAAGATTCTAGATTTTGTCAAGTCCGAGTTATGTGTTCCCCTATTTTTTCATCTTTCTTTCATATATCTTATTGATGAATGCTTGGCTACAATTTAGTACAACCTCTACTGTGGAAATTATTATTCTTGTTATTTGAATCATTTACAGTTTTTCCTCTGTATCGGTTATCAACAGATACAAGACCTGTGAATGTTTAGATTTCAATATCATATGCTTCATTGATATTTTTCTTGCTTCATAGTCTTCTGTTACAACGTGAGATTCCTCTTAAATTGATGCCTCACCTTGTTAATAGCTTTATGTTTTTCTTCATATCATGCATGTTTCCTTTCCTTTAAATTTAACTCAGATACAAGAAATGGCCTTTGATTTAGTCATCTTATTAATTCATGTTTTAAAATCATTCTCTTTACATTGTGAAATAGAGATAACGAAGCCTAAAAAGAAAACACAGAATTATATCTCCTTTACCTTTATCCTTCATGATAGTACCAGTTTCAAGACAACCTAACATTGAACCCGGTCTTTCAGATCAAACCAGCATTACTCTAAATTTATTTAACACTATCTTACAAACAACAAATAACCGGGTTGAGTTAGAACATTCATGGGCAGCTATTGAGAGAGATATCAGTATTCAAGAAAACTGGGAATTTCGACAGAGACGGTTGACAAACCAACTATAGTTCTCACCTTTTTATCATTTATTTTTCTATCCTCAACTTCCTCTGTCTTTTCATATGCCTTGATAGTATACTTTAGAGCCTTAAAGTATAAACTCAGGAACAACATCTTTTTGGTGTTGTTGCCGGGGAACGGAGAAATGAAGCTTTTTCCCTGGGAAGAACGACATTGACACTTTCCTTCTTTGATAGTGAACAAAGTTTGAAAACCTTCTAAGGCTACCTTTATCTTTCACTTGGCGACTCCACATTGTTTAAACTGGATCTTAACCAGAAGAACACCAGGAAGAATCCAGACGACAAGCAGATTTCGCCTTTTTTCGACCCAGAAAAAATTCTAAAACCAAGAAGATACTTCTTGCAGACTATCTCATCGACAAATAAAAATTATCAACCTAAATTTACACAGTATGACTCTGAGGATCAACACAGTGAATCAAGTATTCCATCCCCTTACAGGGAATACTCCGCTGATAAAGTTACAACCCCTGAATCAAATTTGGTTCTTCTTGTTTTTAAGACCAAATCTTTTTCAGTCGTTTCCCACACTAATAGAGAACGGAGATCTGTCTCACTTCCTGTTGCGACTGACTCTCCCTCGCTTCTCGAGGTTCGATTTCCCACCTCTCAAAACTCAAACAATTATCCTACATATCTCGACTCAACTTCTGTTGATTCTCCTATATTCTCACCCTGTGATTCTGAAGGAACAGGTCCACATTCCCCAAGCTCCTCTTTCTCAAGTTTCCTCCCCATCGATAACCGATTTCTTGAAACCCTTCCTTATAACCCCCAAACTTTAACCACTAAATCCACAATGGTCGCAATTGGAGGAGGTGGGGTAGGAGGTGCTGCCACAGGTGGTCCAGGAGGAGGAGTAGGCGGCCAAGTAATGCCTCTTCGGATATTTGCAAAGGTTGTTGCAAGATATGCCCCTCTAGTTCTACCAGTCCCTCTCCATGATTTACCAGAAAATTACATGAAAAACCTGCCCAAGTTCACAGGAGACGGTGATTTAACGACAACTGAACACATATTTTTTTTCGATCAATTCACTGACATTCTTGGATTGGAACATGAAGATGTTTACTCCAGACTCTTGGTTCAAACCTTTGAAGGGCAAGTAAGAACCTGGTTTCGAGGCCTAGCAGTTGGATCTATACCGTCATACGATGAACTTGAAAACGCTTTTATCAGATAGTGGGGTGAGCGGAAAGACCATATTTATTATCTAACCGAATTTGGAGCTCTTCAAAAGAAAAACTCTGAATCAGTTCTTGAGTTTACCCAACGATTCAATAAATTGTACAATAATATCCCAATTGAGGTCAAATCCTCACAACCTACAGTGAAAGTGACTTTCGCTGGAGATTTTGACCTCGACTTCGCCCTATTATTAAGGGAGAGAAGATCAGTAGATCTCACCAAGATGCAAGATGATGCCTTGGAAATCGAATCTAACATGATGGCGTCAGGGAAGTTGAAAACTAAATTTGAGACTGGAAACAAAGAAATCAGGAGATACAGGGAGCAAGGAGGACCCTCTGGATCAGGAAGATCTTCAAAAGACAAAATGGATGATATGGCTAGAATCATTAAAGAACTGTCAAACAAAATATCGAGAATGGAACTAGATCAAGCCAAGAGTGAACATTACCCTAGAAAGGAGTTCAAGAAGAACCCTAATCCTCAAAACCACCAAAAACAAATTAAGAATGAAGATCAAAAAATCCAAACCCCTTCTAAAAGAGAAAACTTTATAGGAGGAAAAGATGTGGAGGATTTCGAGGAGTTAGAGGAGGATATGAACAATCTTGGCGATGACTGCTTACAACCTTATATAACAATACAAGATTACGAAAAGCTTTTGACTAGAGATTATAGGACTGAGAGTAACAAGAACATCAGTGTTTCGGAAGATTGATCCTATCAAGGGATAGCGGATGGTATAATGGCCGAGCTCCACCATAAGTACAACCTAAGACCTAGAAACAGGGTTTCCACAACCGCTCCAGTTAAAAAAATACTACCGAGGGTTGAAACTGACCAAGCAGTTTCAAAAATCACTAAAAAACAGACTGAAGGGACTAAGATCGCTAACATACAGTCTATTAAAACAAAGACAGCGGAAACGCCACCCTTAAGCACACAGAAACTAGACACCCTTGTTACCGAAAAAAAGGCCCCTCAGCCAAGGAAAGCTGAAAAGAAAGGGATGGAGACTCAAACCATGGAAATCGACAAAACCATTGGAAGCTTTAATCTAGAGAATGAAATCAATAAGATCAAAATCCCTATTCCCCTTGTCGAACTGGCCAAAAACCCGATATACCAAAAACAAATTGCTAAAATGATTAGTTTTTCGGAAAATGAAAGTCAAGCCGATGTTATAAACTTAGAAGATGATAAGCCTAACATAATTTTCAGCCCACACTTCGAAGGTGCCAGAGACACTGTTGCCCCTTTCTACATCACTTTGACTGTTTTCGACCATCTGCTCCATAACTGCATGTTAGATTCTGGGGCCTCTCACAATGTGATGCCTAAAGCAATCATGGATAGACTCAGCCTTGAAATCACCAGGCCTTATGGAGATTTATATTCATTTGATTCGAGGAAATTCAAGTGTATAGGCATGATAAAGGACTTACTTGTAAACCTTGCACAGGTACTTGCAAAAAGCGTTTTAATGGGTGTAGTTGTCGTAGATATACCCCCAAAATATGGCATGCTCTTGTCCCGATCCTGGGGTGATAAACTTGGAGGTTCCCTTCAACTTGATATGACGTACACAACAATTCCAGTTTTCAGAGGACAATTCACGCAATTTTATAGAGAAACCAGGTTAGCATTTACGGTTAGTGACCCTCTCAACCCAAATAATTATCCTGTATATATTGTTGATCGGGATTTAGGTAATTGTATATTATCTATAGATGATGATGTTGATGCATGTATAGAAGAAAGTTGTACATGAAATAAAAAAGAAAAAGAACAAATAGAACAGGATGTATATAGCACTGGTGTTTGGAAAATGTTTTTTGACTGTGCCTCATCTTATCTTGGAGCTGGGGCTGGAATAATTTTTGTGGCACCTGATAACCAATTCGTTATCCCTTTCTCTTATAGGCTACCGTGGAACATTGACCACACTAATAACGTATGTGAGTATGAATCTCTAGTGTTAGGGTTAGAGGCCGCTAGGAGAATGAAAATTAAAAACTTGGAAGTTTTTGGTGATGCAGAGTTGATCGTGAAGCAGGTTAATCGCTAGTACCAGGCCAAAAATCCTAGGTTAAGGTCATATCGAAATTTTGTTTGGGACCTAATCGAATTTTTTTTCTCTTCTGTTAATATTCACTTCATTCCGAGAACAGAAAATCAATAGGTGAATGTTTTAGCCAAAGCTGCTTCGACTTTCGCACTTCCCACTGTTTTCAAACTAAAATATCATATACAAATGAGACATAGGCCTTCCATACCCAATAACATACAACATTGGAAAGTCTTTGAGGATGATGAACAACTCCGAAATTTTTTAGAAACAGTAGATGAGTTCGTCGAAATGCATGATGACCAAGAGAACCAGAATGATCTTATTTGGATCATGTAGGAAGGGGAAGACCCCCAAGAGTTCCAGGATAAAATCACTAGTCACCGTATGCTTGTTTTAAAAAATAATCAGATACCCAAGGGCCTGATTCCCTTAGAAAGGCTCTTTAATCATGATGACATCTCTTTGAAGACTACCTTACAGCCTCAGCTGGAAGAGGTCGAAGATTGCAGTATAGGTACCAAAGAGACTCCTAGATTAGTGAAAGTATCCAGTTACCTATCTCCCGAAATCAAAAGTAAATATGTTGAGTTGCTTAAAAAATACAAAGATGTTTTTGCTTGGTCTTATGATGAGTTGAGAACTTATGATACAACTATCATGGAACATAAAATTCCATTGAAACCAGGCGCCAAACCTTTTAGGTAGAAAATTAGGCAGATTAACCCTATCCTATTACCGGTGATAGAAAGAGAAGTAAAAAAAACTCTTGAATGCTAAAATCATAGTTTCACTGAGATACTCTGAGTGGGTAGCTAATTTTGTCCCAGTGAGAAAGAAAAATGACGAGATCAGACAGTGTGTCGATTTCATAAACCTGAATCGATCATCACTCAAAGACAATTACCCATTACCTAAGATGGATCATGTTTTAGAAAAAGTAGTTGGAGCTAACAGGATGTCTATGATTGATGGTTTTTCAGGTTACAATCAGATCGTAGTGCATCAGGACGATAAAGAAAAAACTGCTTTCACTACCCCTTGGGGTACTTTTATGTATGATAAAATGCCTTTTGGTTTAATGAATGCAGGGGCAACATTTCAGCGAGCCATGGATATTGCTTTCATGGGTGAAAGAGATAAGTTCATTGTTATCTATCTTGATGACCTGACTGTATTCTCCAAATCTGATGCAGAACATCTAATGCACCTTAAATAAACCTTTGAGAAATGCCGAAAATTTCGTTTGTCACTAAATCCCAAGAAATCTCATTTCGCAACGCAAGAAGGTAAACTCTTGGGCCATATCATGTCTAAAGATGGAATCAAAATTGATCCAAAAAGGGTTGAGGCAATAGATACTATAAATTTTCCTAGAAATGCAAAAGAAATTCAGTCTTTTTTAGGAAAAATAAATTTCTTGAGGAGATTCATCCCTAACTTTGCTGAAATTGTAAAATTGATAATAGATATGCTCAAAAAGGACAGTGAAGTGAGATGGACAAGCGAAGCCAAAGCGTCATTTCAACGCATCAAGAAAGTAATAAGCGAAGTACCAGTCTTGGCAAGCCCAGATTACACAAAAGAGTTTTTGATTTTTTCTTTTGCTTCAGAACATACTATCGCAGTTGTATTGTTACAGAAAAACAAGGAAATTTTTGAGCAGCCTATTGCGTTTTTTAGCAAAAGTCTCAAAGATGTTGAGTTGAAATATGATATATTGGAGAAACAAGCCTATGCAATGGTGAAAGCTCTCAAGGCTTTCAGAACTTACGTGTTGCACTCAAATATCATTGCTTATGTACCCTCTAGCTCTGTTAAAGATATCCTGGTGCAACCAGACAACGACGGAAGAAGAGGCAGGTGGTTAGCTAAGATCTAGGAGTTTGACCTAGAAGTCAAACCAACTAAAATTATCAAAGGTCAGGGTTTGGCCAAATTGCTTACTGAATCAAATTTAAAAGCATTTGGGATAAATCAGATGCAAGAGAACGAGGGATTTCTGGAAATAGACGAGCTTGATGTCACTGCACATACAACCAAAATTCAAGACAAGTTTTCTACTTTGGCCTGGTATCGCGACATCGTCCATTACCTACTTACGCTTCAATTTCCTAGTGAGTTAACCTCGTCTAAAGCTAGGACGCTAAAGTTACATGCTGTAAAATATTGTATCATAGATGCTAAATTGTATTGGAAAGACCCCTTGGGTCTCCTACTGAGGTGTTTAGTCGAAACTGAAACAGAAGGGGTTATGGATGAATTCCATGTCGGAGTGTGTGGAGGACATCATGTGTGGCGAGAAACAACTTATAAAATCTTAAGAGATGGATACTAGTGGCCCAAATTGTTCACAGAAGTGAACACTAAAGTTTGAAATTGTGTCCCTTGTCAGTTGTTCACATGCAAACAGAAGGTCCCAACATTGCCCCTAATTCCAGTTAAAACCGAAGCCCCGTTTTAGTAATGGGGACTTGATTTCATTGGATAAATCCATCCACACTCCAATGCGCAACACAAATGGATCCTAACTGCTACTGATTATTTCACTAAATGGGTGGAAACTATCCCCATAAGAAATACAACTGATTCGGTAGTAATCAGTTTTTTGGAAGATAATATTTTATCCAGGTTTGGTTGTCCTCGAAAGATAGTCACTGATAACGCGCAAGCATTTAAGTCAAGGCCATGATAATTTTTTGCCAAAAATATAACATCATACTAGGACACTCCACAACTTACTATCCACAAGGTAATGGTCTAGCTGAATCATCCAACAAAAGCCTGATTACCCTGATAAAAAAGGTTTTGACTGAAAACACGAAAGCGTGGCATATCCATTTAAAATATGCTCTATGGGCCAACAAAATAAGTACTAAAAGATCAATTGGGATTTCCCCTTTCTAGATGGTATATGGCATTGATGTCATTTTACCAATAAACCTTGCTCTGCCAGTAATGAAACTCTGGCAGGATTCAACTGAAGAACCCAATGACGTTACCAGAAGGATAAACCAGTTGGTCGAAGTAAATGAAAGGTTACAAAGATATCAGGATAAAATGAAAGCTTTATTCGATCAGAAAGCTAAAGATAGAGAATTCCTCCCTGGCGACTTGGTCCTAAAATGGGAAGTCAGGAAAGAAGACGTTGGAAAACATGGCAAATTCGATCCGATCTGGTCTGGCCCATACAAGATTTCGGCCTTTGAAGGAAAAAATGCTTGGTTATTAGAAAACCTGGATGGAGACATTCTTAATGCCCCTGTAAATGGGTGTCATCTTAAACACTTCATGCAATAATGTGTTTCTAAATCCTCATTGTGCATACCGATTTGTTTTCATGCTTTTTGTATAGATTCCGTATTTAAAAAAAAAAAAAAACTCAATCAAAGAAGTTCTTGAAGTAATAAAAAATGGGACTTAAGAAAAGGTTATTAAAGCTAATTAAGAAAATCTCTAAGAACAGTCATATGTACAACAGTTTTTCTAAAACCCCCTTTACCCTCCCCTTGACCACAGTAAAGCCTCTTCCCGCCTGACCATGAATGTCTAATCATAAAGTTTCCTCAGAACAGAGGGGTCTCGCTTTGGTCATGAAAAATCTCGAACAAACTTTTAAGAAAAGAGAGTAGGTTGTGTTTTTATTTCTTTGACTTTAGCAGGATCAGAAACATGTCTAGGTTAATCCTAACCTTATTAGTTATCCTAACAGGAATAACTGATCGGTTTTGTTCAAGGAAGTTCTCTAGACTAGATGTCAAAAGGTTTCCCTTAAGAATTTCCCTGAAGCCCATGATTTTTGAAGGCAGGTGAGAAGATTAACCCAGAGCTATTTAAATGAGTTGACAGACTTTGTCGTTTTAAAAAAAAGAGAGGGTATTTTCGAACAGATATCTTCCCAAGTGTATTGTATACTCATTAATTGCCCCCACTTCAAAAATAAATAAATAAATAAATGAATACAGACAAATGGTGAAGGAAATTCATTATATTGATTGCCCCCATCTAGTTCAAAGAGATGAAGAAAGGAAATTCATTATATTGATTTCCCTCATCTCAACATTTAAATGCTTGGAAACAATGAAGTGGTGAAAGGAAATTCAATGTGGGAAGTCAAATAACTTCACCGGGGTATTGAACAGGCTCGCTAACAGTGAAGCAATATCCTCATATCTGATAAAAGTTGTTATACATGAGTTACAAAATGCTCTGGTAATTTATCTTCTTTTCGGTTGGATTTTCATCATAGGTTTATGGGATCTCCTTACCAGACACAACGCAAATACTTACCTTGATGCAAATAGAATCACGTGAAACCTAATAGGATGGTTGATTCGGTTTTGATTATCTTACACAGATTTGAGGTCAGTTTCAGGAGAAGAAATCTATTGAAAACTCGACTCAAGATAGTCATAATTTTTGTTTTTGAAGAGTTTTCAAGGTTAACGACGAGACCTAATCTTGTTTGGTTTTTCTCTTAATCTCTCTCACATAGCCAAATCATTGACTCCATTACCCAATGAAGGCACTTGGTCTACATGTTCTTCTCGTCCCACAAGGAAATGAGATCCCTAGATGGAGCCTAATGTTGACACGAAGTTTAATTTTTTCTACCCTTTAAAATTGAAGCTTCATCTTTTCCAAAGTCATGGAGCCGCCCTTAGTCCAAAAAAAATAAAAAAGGAGGCAGAGTCTTTCTTTCCTTTTCGGGTTTCGAAATTTGGTTTTTCTCGAGGTATGATCTTCAACCATCCCATTTTCCTGGTGTCGAAATCTCGAAATCGTTTAACATATTAAAAAATTTAAAAAAAATGGGGGGAAGAAACAAATGTTACATTTTTCGTCGCTTTCCACAAAGTACTCTTGAATCCGTAATGAATTAAACTCCTAAATGTAATCATCTTTCCCTTAGTCTTTCATGATTCGAGTTTCTTTTTACTAAAGCGTTTTCGAACTCTCAACCTTCGAACTCCCAATCCTCGATTTTTCGAAAATTAAAAGTAAAAAATAATTATTCACTAATCTTGATTAATTAAAGATTTAATACGAATGATTAGCGCCTCACTACTCCCATCGCAATTTCGCGATCCGGGGTTTGCTTATGACTTATCTCCCGACAACAGGATCCCCGAAGTTCCGAAATGCGAAATCGCGTTTTCTTTAAACAAAGTCTAAGATTAAGGTTAAATTGTTTTCAAAACACGATTAGTGATAACTAAGCTGCTTTTCGCATTTTGAGAATTGAGGAAGACAATGATTTTCGAAATTCCAGTTTTGAAATCGTCAATATACAACAGTATTAATAATGGATAAATGAAGATATTTTTTGACGCAAAAGTGTATCTCCAGGGATATCTTTCCATTAAAGCATTAATTTTTCATCGCCTATATCAGTACGCTCGTCATAACATAAATTAAAAGTTAATAAAAGTCCTATGTTTCGAACTTCATTCTTATCCTTTACATCTGTAGCAAATCACATTTATCTAGTTTTATACACATTTTCTCTGTAAACAGGTTTTTGGTCCAGTGCAAACATCATGGCACCTAAAACCTGGTGATGTAATTACAATAGTGTGCTTCATCACCTAGCTATATGTATTCCAATAAAATACTGCACATGAGTCGAGAAAGTGATGTAATGACTAAGACATGATAATCTATTACAATGTTTCAACAAACCATTGTTTCTTAATGACTTAAAAAACCCCTTAAAATCAAAGAGTCATAACCAACAAAATAATAAATCACTTCTATTGTGACACTATTCATCCTTTTACACATAGCTCCATAGCTCCATGAAACCAATGTTCAAACTTCTTCATACACAATTTCAATAAACCACACATAATCCCCTCTCACATATACTATAGTTCTTAAAGTCTCACATCCAACATTGAAATGCTTTCAGTACCATCTCACATTACATTTCCCAATTAAAAGATAGTTTGATAAAATGTCTAATTAACTCATAAAGTTCAATCCTCTCAACACTATCAACAAAACTTTGAAACTACCAATGGTACAATCACAACAAATTTATTAACAAGAATTGAATTGCAAGCTAGCAAAACTTTCTCAACACAAAATGAACAATGACTTGCATTATTCTTATACCTTAGTATTCATAGACATTATTTAGTTCTTAAACTCTCACAAACAATATTGAAATGCTTCTAATACCATCTCACATTACATTTCTCATTGACAATGTCTCACATTACATTTCCCAATTAAAAGGTAGTTTGATGAAATGTCTAATTAACTCATAAAGTTGCCTTTGATTCAAAATGGCTTCGAGCCTATATGTATTGGAAAATTGCCTTTGATTCAAATTGAATAGCAGGGCATTCAAAATTGAATAGCAGAGTAACTGTTATTTCCAAGGAAAAAAATAACCCTTTAAAAAAAATTAACTCATAAAGTTCAATCATCTCAACACTATCAACAAAACTTTAAAATTACCAATAATACAATCACAACAACTTTATTATCAAGAATGAGGTTGCAAAACTAGCAAAACTTTATCTACACAAAATGAAATGAAAAATGATATCTCATATGTTAGTATGAGGGTTAGCTCAATTAATCTAGAGCTAAACAAACTCATTATTATTATTATTATTATCATTATTATGTCATAGAAAATAAAAAATAATTATTATTATTTTATCTTTATAATCTTAATTAAGAGTATGATTTTAATATTGTAATCCAAATAAATATATAATCATCTCGAATATATAATTTACACCATTTTCCATTTTCCGTAAATTATATGATTTTGACATATCTTTCTTTAAAAATATTATAGAAACATGAAAATATATAAAATTGTATATACATTGGACTTACACACGCTTACCTAAATACTAATAACCACAAAAAAATTATCTTTATTTCCATAAAATTCAACACAAATACCATGCTTACAATATATATTCTATACAATAATTGCCACAAACAATATATGCTTTCTTCATTTTCTTCTACAGCCATACTGACACACACTTTGGATACTCCATTGATTTACTTTGTGAAGTCTTGCTTTATATATTCCTCCATTTACTTTCAAGTGAAGTCTTCAGGTTGAGATCTTCCCACTAAATTGCATCCCACCAATCAGGATGACACAGTCAATTTTTGACATGGCACACACTCCAACGACTTTAAGAACCCATCCCAACTCCTCCAACTTATGGCTTGTCAATTCCTGTAGCTTTGGAAAACCCAACTCCTCCAACTTAGCTGTGTCCAACATGGCAACTCCGGGGGAGCTCTTTCAACTGCTCACAATCAAAGAGTTCAGTCTATGCGAGGTTTTGGAATTAACCAACCCAACTAGGCAGTCTCTCCACATCGCATCCATTAAGACGGAAACTTCCCAGATCGCCGGTATATCCTGGGGGAAGGCAATCTTGATTTGCATCCTCAAAATTCAGCCACAGATTTCTCATCTTTGACCAATTTCCCATAACCCTCCTTAACTGGCGATTTTATTTGGATTTCCAAAACCCTGAGACGGCGCAAACTTTGCAGGTCCTTTAAGCAAGCATACTTTCTTTCCGCATTTGCGTCCTCCTCGAAATCCAGTGGAATGCTCCACGGCATCGTCAATCTTTCCAGTGAAACTAATTCCCCGATTCCACGCTGAAGATGGCTAATGCTCCAGCATTCTCTTATGTCGAGGCCTCTCAAACGGATGAGTTCACTTATCCTCTCCGGAAGGCACCGTAATTCAATACAGCCACGAATATTCAAGAATTGAAACTCCTTCAGGTCGCCAATACTCTCCGGCAATTCACAGATGGCCGTGGATTCTAATTGAAGGAAGGCAAGATGTTTCAGATTTCCGATACAAGGCAGCAAAGATGCTATGCCAGTCTCACTGAGATGGAGGACTCGCGCAGGAAGCTTCCGGGAACTTCTTTAATATCGAGCTTCTCCCTTACCAGCAAAACAGAGAGGGACCAGAATGCACAGGTTGTTGGCAGGGACTGTAGATTATTGCTCATCAATGACA
>ML783060.1:623259-642514 GCA_009831015.1 Picea engelmannii
AGTACATAGGTGGTTTACATAGCTATTTAAAGCATACGATTCTCATGTTTAATCCTACTAGTCTAGATGAAGTTTGTGTTCAAGCAACACATCTTGAATCTAGAGGGAAAAATGTAACTCATGATTTTGTAAAACCATCTAAGTTTACTGAAAGCAAATCTAAAGGCAAAGGAAAGGAAAAGGGTAAAGGGAAGAAGTTTAATATTGTTAAGAAGGACAAACCCACATGCACTCACTGTAAGAAAGAAGGTCATGATGAGGATCATTGTTGGATCCTTCATCCAGAACTGAAGCCAAAGAAGTTCGGGAACAAAGGGAAGCCAAAGACTACTGCAACACCGCAGACAAACTTGGGATCAGATTCAGGGGACGAAACCAAGATCAAAGTTACAGGTATTAAAGGTAAAAATTTTGAAGCTACCACAAGTTCTTCTATTCAGTCCATTAAAGTTAATGATGAAGTTGATGAGATCAAAAGAATTGAGCTATTTCACATAAGAGTCATTTCCAAACATACAAAGATTGATACTTTATTTGATAGTGGTTCTCAAGTTAACTTAATTTTTGAAGCAATTGTTAAAAAGTTTGGACTAACAACTAAACCTCATAAGAAGCCATGTCCATTGGGATGGATTCGTAATAATAATCAGTTGCAAGTGACTCGACAATGTACTCTAAAATTTGCTATCACTTCACAGTTTGTTGATGAGGTTGAGTTAGATGTAGTGCCACTCGGCATTTGTGGTATTGTACTTGGGAGTCCATATTTGTTTGATAGGAAAGCTATATTCTATCGTGAAGATAATAAGTATCGGTTAACTAAAGATGGAAAGGAATATATTGTGAGAGCTCATAAGAAGAAATTGAATATATTTCCAATCAACACAGGCCAAATGAAGAGGATTGTAAATATTAGCAAGGGGTGTTTACTAATGATTGTAAAATCTAAGGATGTTGATAAATCTGATGCTTTCCAGGGTTATGATCCAAAACTAAAAGATGAATTAGTTAGCATGGTTTCTGACTATGATAATATTGTTCAAGTTCCTAAAGGGTTACCTCCTAAACAACAAGTTGAACATGAGATACAATTATTGTACAATTATTGCAGGACGCTCCTCTTCCTAACATTGGAATGTACAGAGATAAAAAAAAAAAACAGGTTCAAGAGTTGCTCGATCAAGGGGTCATCTGTCCAAGTTCTTCTCCATGTGGGTCACCTATTGTTTTAGTGCTAAAGAAAGATGGAACATGGAGGATGTATGTCGACTTACGAGCCTTGAACAAAATTACAGTGCAAAATCGTTACCCTCTTCCTCGCATTGATGATTTATTAGATCAATTGAAAAATGTTGTTTAGTTCACTAAGTTAGACTTAAGAAGTGGTTATCATGAAATTAGTGTTGTTGAAAGTGATATTTGGAAAACTGCTTTTAAAAAAAAAAAGGGATTAGTTGAATGGTTAGTAATGCCTTCTGGGCTAACAAATGCTCCTGCTACTTTCATGCGGGTAATGAATGATGTGTTTAGACCATTCATTGATGATTTTGTAATAGTCTACTTAGACGATATTTTGATTTTCAGTAAGACTTGGTAAGAGCATGTCAATCATGTTAGGCATGTACTTGATGTATTGCAGAGAGAGAAACTTTATGTAAAGTTTTCAAAATGTGAATTTGGCAAAACCTCTCTAGTTTATTTAGGCTATATTGTAGGGGGTGGTGAATTGAAGATTGATCCCTATATAGTTAAGGTAATTGTAAATTGGCCAAGGCCTAAATATGCAACATAAGTCAGAAGCTTCTTAGGGGCAACTCAATATTGGAGGAAGTTTATTGCTAACTTCTCTCTAATTGCAGATCCTTTACATGCTTTGACAAGTGTGAAAAGGGTCTTTCAGTGGGGAGGCACCCATCATAAATCCTTTGACACTTTGAAGGAAAAGATCAGTACAACTCCAGTTCTAGCATTGCCAGATCTCCAACAGTCATTCAAAATTGAAACCGATGAAAGTGAATATGCCATGGGGGCAGTGTTGATGCAGCATAGAAAGCCCATATGCTATCATTCTGAGACCTTCTCTAAAGTAGTAATTAACTATCCAACCTATGATAAAGAACTGTATGCATTAGTACAAAGTGTTAAGAAGTGGAAACATTATCTAATGGGTAAAGAAACAATCATACATACATATCATCAACCATTGCAATATCTACAATCACAAACTAAGCTACAACAATCAAGGCATTTTAGATGGATGGGTTTCTTACAACAATTCCACTTGGTCATCAGATATAAAAAATGCATACATAACAAAGTTGCTGACATATTATCAAGACCATCAATCAATGCATCTACAATCCTTAAGAACAATTCAATCACTCATGAAAGTTATATTGAACAATATGCTAAGGATGAAGATTTTAAGGATGTTTATGCAACTTTAATTCATGACAAAAAGGTAGAAGAATTGAACTATCATATTCAAGAAAAACTTATATATCATCTTGGCAAATTATGTATTCCAAAAAGTGAAACAGTTCATGTCATTAGAGAAGCACATACTTCACTTATTGTTGGTCATTTTGGTGTAGGAAAGACAATTGCACAATTACAAAGGTTTTGTTATTGGCCTCGAATGTATGAGACAATATTTAAATATGTAAAAGGATGTACTATGTGTGCTATCAGTAAGCCAAGTAACAGGAAATTGGGTATGCATAATCCACTTCCTATCCCTTCTCGTCCATGGGAAAGTGTGTCTATGGATTTTGTGGGGGGATTACCTATGTCTAGGAAAGGTCATGATTACTTGTATGTAGTTGTGGATAGGTTCAGAAAAATGTGTATCTTGATGCCTTGTAATAAGCAGGTCACACTTGAACAAACAACACAAATGTTCTTTCAAAATGTATGGGTTCATTTTGGGTTACCTACTTATATTCTATCTGATCGAGATTCTCGATTCATGGGGAAATTTTGGTCAAGTTTTTGGGAACTCATGGACACCAAGTTAAAGAAGAGCACAACATTTCATCCATAGACCGACGAATAGATAGAGGTAGTGAAAATGACAGTAGTGCATTTACTTCGAGGTTATTGCAACAAGCATCCTAAGCTTTGGGATGAACATCTTCATTATGTACAACATGCCTACAATCGTGCCAAGCATTCTTCTACACATAGATCTCCTTTTGAAACTTGTTTGGGGTATTTACCAAAATCTCCTTTGGATTTTGTCTTTGGTAAGGACATAGAAGTGGATGGACACAATGATGTGGATAGGGCTACAGAGTTCATTGAACGAATCCAGTTGATACATCAGGCAGTTCAGGAACAGTTGGAGAAGAGCCATGCCAAGTATAGGGCAAGGCATGACATGCATCGAGTTGAGCATTATTTTGCAGTGGGGGATCAGGTCTGGTTATACATCAACAAATAAAGGTTGTAAGGTGAAGGTAAAAAGATCAAACCAATCAGGTATGGCACATTCAAAATTTTGGATAAGATTGGTTCAAATGCTTTCCGATTAGATTTGCCTCCTTAAATGCAAATCTATTCTGTTGTGAATGTTGAAAACTTGATATTGTATGAGCCTCCTATGATCATGGATCAAGGAGAAAGTGTTCAGATTCCTTCCATAGAAGATTTTTCTCTTGAGTACATGAATGAACTTCCTACAAGGGTGATGTAGAGTATCTTCGGGTAGGACTGAAAGGCACAAATCCAAGTAAAGCATGGTGGATTGAGACCGGAAAAGTGAGGGAGATCTACCCTCACGTTTTTACAGAGTAGACCAGACTTTTGGTGGTCCAAAGGCTTCCAGTGGGGAGGATTAATCCAAGAGGATCCCAAAATGCTCAAAAATCAAAGTTCTCCAATGCTCATGAAACCTACACCATCGTGAAGTGCTTGTCACAAGCTTTCTGGCAGTGCAAAGAGATTGAAAATCCAAGTTCGTATGACAAAGATATCATGATTTGAAGATGTTGACCAAAAAGTCAAAGTCAACCAAGTCAAGGTTGTACTGATGATGTCAACAATCCGTCATGATGATGTCAGAAAGACACGTGTCATCCCCAGGATTTGACACGTGGCATGCAGTTTTGGGCTTTTCAGGTGCTGATGTGGCAGCTGACTAGACTGTATGGATGTTGACGTGGCAGTCCGTATAGTGACGTGGAAGTTGCTAGTTTGGACACGTGGCAATGTACGTGGCAGGAACCAAGCAGGGACATGTGGCAAGGTTGTTGACTAGGCAACCCACCGTGTAGGTGAGTTGGCGATGAGCTGGCTCAGACTAATCAGGTGACGTCGAGTGGCCCAATCACAGGGTGCCACGTGGCACCCTGGATCGGGTCAATAGGGCTGGGTCAAAAGTTGTTTGATCCTCTGATGGTTCGAACCTACGACCTATATGCATGTCAATGATTTATCAAATATCCTCTATCCAACATATCGGGCTGGCGTGGCTTGACAATCCTGCCAACCATATTCCTTTTGTTAGCAAAAAGTAGGAGATTCGGGGCTAGCGTCGATTGACGGGGGATACCTGTCGAACAGGGCGCCTTCGACATGACCTCTAGCCGAGAACCAAGGGCATTCTCTTATACTTGTCAATCAAATGTGGGTTTTTAACTTTGGTTAAGATATTTTTATATATTTTAGTCCCTTTTAAGTGGTTTTTGACCCTAATTTTTGGGGATTTGAGCCCAGAAAGAGGCCAGAAGATGGGAGGCAGTTGGGATTCGACCCCCAACTAATTTTCTATTTAAATTTGGCATTTTTTCCATGAAAACACAATCATTTTGATGTAAAAGTGAGGAGATAGAGCTTGTGAAAAAAGGCTTGTTTGTCTGTGCTCATTTTTGTAAGTGGTTGTTTGAGTCCATTTTAGAGGGGATCTCGGTGAAGATAGTTTGGATCTGTCCAAGGAGGTCTTTTACAGTAGATCAGAGAGATATTGCATCAGATTGAAGCATTTGATGATGTAAATGATCATTTTGGAGGAGAAATAAAGCGATCATCCACTGGAAGCGGAACCTGGAGACGTAGCCAACCTTTGGTGAACTCCATTATCAAACCTCTTCGTCTCTATTTCTTTCTTGTTGCTACTTTCTATTATGTTTTTCCGAAGATTTATAAGTTATGTGCTGCATTCTTTTCGATCCAATGCCTTAAACACATAAACTTAAGCTTGCATAACTGTTTATAATACAATCACTTTCAGATCAATTTCATGTGTAATGGATGTATGCAATATGTTTGTCAATATTCCTATTTGAGCAAACTATTTGTATAAAGTTAACAACACCATTAATATAAGGGTTTGACACTTTTACATAAGAAGAAATAACAATTTGGGGACATAAAAACAATATATCCCCACCTACTCTAGTTGGGGTGGGGACATTACAAATGTTTGAACAAATTTCAAATATGCAAGTTGAGAGAAAAGGATTTTCTTAGCATTTCAACCAAAATTTAACATAGATCACACAAATCACATTGTATTTTTCCTATTTCAAATCGGAAACAGTAAAAAACTGCAAACTTGGATACTGAAAGCCCTTGCTTTTTGAATAATGGTTGGTAAACTTTGTTTTGTGCTTTTGCCCTTTGTCTATGACCCTACAAATCATTTTCTTTCTTGTTTGTCTATGAATAGTCATGTGACGGTTGCATTAATCACCATGGATGGATACATAAATCTCCCGACCCAATTTCCACTTTCATCGAAATTGTGACTATGAAAAAACTATAATCATGATTTAGAACCTAAACTTTCACCAAATTTTTCATGTAGGAAAAGAGACATTTGGAATGTCTTAACTTATTGTACTATAGTACACCCACTTCAAATTTGATCACTGCTCGCTAGGAGAGGAGCCTTGAGAGGTGAGGACCGGACACTGGTCGTAGTAGTTAGTTCTCTGTAGAATGCAAGCAACACCATATCTTTTATTTCTATATATGGTTTTGAGAACTATCGATTCTCTCGCATGTGTATGATTAGGTTATTACTGACTGACCATTTTCAAAATCTTCTTTCAGTGCATCATTTGGGATTCGACAACACACTTCCTCTTTTTATTATCTCACGATTATGCATAGACTAAATGATTACGCACATACCACCATTTTTTAGTGCTTCAAGGATTTTGGGTTTCTCGATGATCTTGAAATTTGAAAATATGTACTTTTAATCCCCTCGGTCTGCCCAAACTCAAAACACTCAACAAACCCACCAAACAACTTATCAACTATTTATTCCCACGTACATGTTAAAATATTGTCATTGAAAGATGCACTTGAGAGTTCAAATTTTAGATTTGTACATGCGCAATGACACGATAACGAATCCTGGAATCTTCACCTATATTATTGGATCCATGGGCATGGCCATTTGTAGCATGTGAGTGTGCATGAATATGATTCTCATGGTGTGAATCATTGCCATTACCAGGATCTTTAGTCTCATTAAGTTGATTCCCTTTGTTTTGATTTTTAAAGTGAGAGCGCTCATAGTAACTAGTGGCCAAAGCATCCACCATAAGAGTACACATTGCGACCATCTTTTCTATAAACCCAACAAAGGGGAAGTTGCCCCATGGATTCAGACTTAAGCATTCACTTGTAAGAGAATCAAAGGCATCATGAATAACATGGATGAAACCAGTAACAAGAATCAAACCTGCAACAAAAGCCTTAATGACAAAGAATATATTCCTACCAGGCCTTAAAGTAGAGAAAGTTCAGCCCACAATAGGCAAACATACCTTATTTCTGCATCCACTTTCTTTACCGGAGCAATTATTCTCTTGTGCAACCACATAATTGACCATAAAAGATAACGCTATAGTCAAACCAACTATGATGTATTTCATGCCTACTGATGAATTTGGCATTCTTCACAACTAATTCTTCCATGAAAATATTCCAGTGATCTGTTTGGTTTTCTATGATCACTCCTCCGGTGCATAAATATTTTCCCAAACAAGTCAAGTCTTCCTCAAAAAAGCGAGGAAGGCACACCCATGACCTAGCAAGTCTAAAGAATGTCCACATAATATCGCCACTTGCACTGTGTAACTATTTTCATGTGTCCAGATTCATTATCCTTTATTCTTGGGCGACAAAGGATGGATTTTACTATGACGGGATGCAATTGGAAGTACACAAAACTAATTTCCTTAAATTGAAATATTATGTTGGCATTCATATCGCTATGGTGAATCGGTGATACTTTTTGTTGACGAAGAGAACAAGGCAGCCACATTTAATGCACATCCACCTATTTTCACTATTTTTAATGTCGATCCTTACTTCAAGTTGTATTTTTTTTATCTTATTTTATATTTTATATATATATATATATATATATGCTTGGGGAATCATGCAACACAATCTTTTTCTCTTTACTTCCATTAAATGTGAATCACAATGGGATAAGTGGAACCATTGATGGCATGGCACTAGGCAATGACGACAAGAACCCATAGGTGATTCATGACTTGGGAGTCTGGAATCGAGATCATGATTAGTGAGTCTGACCAAACTACATGACGGACCCTTTAAATTTCTTCCCTTCCTGTGAAATTTTAAAGTTTACTTTCCATTTTCCAAAAAATTAGCGCGTGTATTTTTTCAATCGTACTTATGGGACGTGTTGGAAGGCCTTTGGTGGGTTGTGGCAGTTTCAATTTTGATCCCTGCTCCTATGACCTCCATACCCTGGCATCGATCATTCACAAACATACATGGATATATCATCTAATGATCACAAATGCCCTACATACCATGCCATCCATTATATAAAGGCATGCAGGGCATATGACGTACATTATCCTGGACATCAAATCGATGACCATGGCATATTGTATCCTACTTGGATCAACATAGTAATCGATGGATCAGAATAATGCTTGAATTAATTGTACATGGGCGGGATTTATTTCAAATTTGAATCTACCCAACGAAATCGCTTGTTGATGGTGATATTTTTAAAAGTTGTGGTGTGTTATCAAGCAAGTTCGTAGTGATGATGGGTGATCACCTAAGAAGGATCACCAACTAATAATTCTCCATGGATGCCAAAAGCGAGGCCTAGAGGACAACCTCCAATGTAGATTCATTTATCCACAATAACAAAAAGGTTATCAAGAAAGAAGATTCACTTGATCCACCCATCGCCATATCCACCCATCGCCATAACCTGTATATAGTATGCCTTGAGGATCCAGAGCCAGATATTCAAGGTCGGAGATCAGTCCAGAGCCAATTTTGTGTGCATTTTTTAGACTCTTGTTGTGGGAGAATACACCAAGTCTTTGAGGAGGAAGGTCGATGTTTTCTTGATCAATTGGAGAAGTTCTCAAGAGAGCCCTCCAACTTGCTACTAAAGTTATGCATAGTAGAGTCCCTACCAATGCAATCATGTGATTTCCCATCACATAGAGGGGGTAAAATGTGGGACACATAGACCAAAAGACTACATATAGATCGTCACATGACCACTACAGACATCCAGAGGGATAAATGAGTTACCAATGACCTTGCAAAACATGGCATATGCTCTTTAAGTTAAGATTTTCAAATTTAGTTGTGCTTTAGTGAGATTGTCGAACCACCCCTCTACTTGTGGAAAGAGGAAATCCTACAAGAAAGGAAATATCTTTTAGGGATTTTTTTAAAGTAAATGCAAACTGAGAGGTTGAGTGTCTTTTCATATATGTTAGAATTTGACTAAAACTCAAGATTTGAATTAAGGTTAACTAGAGTGTGAGGATTTTAAATAAACCTAATAATTGAATTAGAAGAAAACAATCTTGAAGTGTAGACTTTGACAAGGGTTAGGCCACTTGAAGGAACCTTAACAAAAACAAAGATTTATTAGAAAACAAAATAAAATAATATCAAACATCATTGGTGGAAAGCCTTGATTATGAATCTCAAGTGGGTGGCTTCAAATAAGGATAAAGAGACTTTTGAGGTTACAACTTTGTTAAATGTTGTTGTTTGTTATGAAGGGTGTGTTGTTAATTCATTTATAATCAATGGCTAAAAAGTCATGTCCTTTGTTAATTTCCATGCCTAAATACCCCTAAAGGGGTTCCCTTCTACATTATAGGGACATGAATTCCCTTTTTTCATGTTTGGACCATCTATTTAAAAACAAAAAAATTCTCGAGATTTTAAGACACAAAAATGGATGCTCTAAGTGGCATATGTTTTTTCATCTTTTTGTATATCAATCACATGTTTAATTGGTGTCGATCATGCATCATTTTTCTTGTTTTATGTTCTGTGTTTGTCTTATTTAGTGCCTTGTTGGCACCTCCCTTGTGATGCAAAAGAGAAACAAAGCACATATAGAAAACACATATAGGGTACAAATAGGACAAACATAGGACCCAAAATACTCATAAATGGGGGACAAAAAGGAAACAAAAGGGAAACAAAAGAAGATGAAAAAGGATGCAAAAAGGACTTAAAAAAAGGGCATATAAAGCATTGCCAAAACAAGTTCATGTGTCTTTTTTCCAAGGTTCTGTATCATGTTTGTCATAGTAGTGTATCGTGATTTAAACCTATGTCGTATCAATTACTAACTTACCAATTATCCTAATACTACAATTGAAAAGTGATAAGAATTATGACTTTTATCCTGATGCAGATCATTGCCAAAAGTCCTTGAAAATAATTAGATATATTTGATGTTTTCCCTTTTAATTTGTAGTGGACTTTTAATGCTAAATTCTTAAGATTGAAGTTCATTAAATTTATTTTTTAACAAAATTATGATTCCCCTCAACCAGAGAAGGGAATTGTTGAATGCTATTTTGATTGTGAAATCATTTCAATTATAAGTATTACTCAACAATGGATATGCCATATTTTGTTAGGTAGCACAATTTTTCTAATCAAGAAAAAGTTCTAAAACAACAATCAAATGATAAGTTGCAATGTATTAAAAGCAATATGGATCAATGATATAAAATACATTTAGAGAACGTAACTTCATCTTAATATTTAATGTCTAACAAGTATAGCACTTCAATTATAGGATGCCATTGAGAACAAGAGGAGAAATTATAAAAGGCTTATAAAAGCAATAAGTTATGAGAAGAGTTACAATGTGTCAAAGTGTTAGAGCATGTAGATGTGATTCTTCTTTTCATTGAAGTGATACATGTGATTGTGACATGTGAGATTAATGTGAAGGTTAAACCTTCTTTTTTTGAAGTGAGACATATGATTGTGACATGTGAGATTAATGTGAAGGTTAGACCTTAACATTTATAGTTTCCATGTCAAAGGTTGCCTTCTTTAGTGTTAGTGTTTGGGATTTATGTATAGTCAATGCCCATGCCATCTTGAGTAAGGTTTGTTTCTTTCTTCCTAACTTTATGTGAGGAATTAGTACATTCTTCAGCATGTTTTGGTGCCTTGGTAGACCAACATATGTATTGAACTCAACAACAACATATGTTGGCAAGGTGGGAGGTTTTGATACATGTATATAATTAATATGTTTGACCCTTCACGGAGCTCCATTTACTAAGCTTGCTTGCACCCATAAATTGTCAATCATCATAAATCATTGTTCGATCTTTTTTGTTCTATTTTGTGATCATCATCATGCATATGTTCACTTTGGCTAAGTCATTAGACAAGACTCTATATGCTATTGGCATGTTTAAGGCTTGACGCAATGTATGTTGGTAGACCAAAGTATTTGATGTTGTGAATAGATGTTTGGATGTATCAATTTTTTTGTTATGTTGCTAACAATAATGAACTGTACTTGTCCTAGTATAATGGATCTCCCAATATTTAATTAGTGGAGTTGAGTTTCTAATGTTTGTCAACAGTTAATAGAAGTGAAGTTGTGGTGCACCATTACCTCAATGGTGGAAGAAAATTTGCATGTCAACAACTATGTGAAAGAATTCCACAATTATTTTCCCATGGTTGCACACAAAGATGTATCAATCACGTGGTAGTCGACTTACGTCATCTTATCAATGAGAATTTAATGAATATGTTTGATCTCTTATTAGAAAATTGATGACATATATGCCTATAGACGTTGACTTTCTTTTATAAGGGTCTTAAAGGTGGCATGTATAGTGGTAACATGAATTTTGAACACTGCAATGTCGATAGGGACAAGAAGTAATAACTAAATACATCCATACATTGTTTGAGAGTTTAATGTAGCTTTAATGCAACTAATAAGGTAGGATTTCCCCATGCAAGTTCATCCTTGGATAAGCATCTTTAGAGGCTCTTTGAGTTCACCTTCTTGGTAATGCTATAAAAGTATGTCGAATGCCCAACATTGTTTTTCCAATAATATATGAGAAGATGGACTAAGCTTATGGTTGTTATGTAGGACCTTCCGACTTGATCGATTGATCTTAATGAACTGTAATGTTGTATATGGTGTTTTATAAGATAATTCTAGTTGGTCCATGCATAATACTCATAAAGGACGATATAATGTTGTTTTAAGACAGGTTGTGAAAGCTAATTTTACTCTCAACACTAAGGTCAAAACCTTATTGGAACTTCAAGAATCTATAAAAAGAGTTTATTATTACCAAAAATGAATTTGTTGAATAATGTTTTTTTCCATAGATGAAGTTACCACAAATCTCCTTATCTACATACTATGCTTTAGAATTCTTACATCTCCCTATCATTTTAGTCTTAAAGGCATTAAAATATCATTGAAGATCTGAGCAAAAACATAAAAATATCATAGCATAAACATTGTAGATCTTTTCAAGACCTTTTCGATGAGGTAAAAACATTGATTTCAAGGTAAAAATGTATGGCAAAATTACTTTAAAAAATCATGTTTTTTTTTTTTTGTAAATAAAAGAGAGAAAATATATTACCTTAAAACCTCCAAAAAATACATTTATCCTTGCTTGCCACCTGTTCCGCCACAATAGGGAAACCATAACAGGTGGCTCGCAGAAACATTTGAAAAATCATAACAAGTTTTTCACAATTTAACTAGCCAGTTGCCATAGTACTAACATGAAACGTGTCTGGTGTTATGCACTAGAGCTCGTGACCACCATGGTTGTAGCTATAAAGCATAAAACTTAACAAAACTAAAAAGATCCAAATTCTTAAATGTAAACTGAGAGAGAAGCTAGAAATTTGGCAAACCTAGACATCCATTAGCGTTGTAGGTGAAGACGAACTTATGTCCGCAGGTTGGACAACGAATTTTCTCTGAAACATCTGACAAGGCATCAAACAGGAGGTCCATGCATCAGCTAAGAGTGCGTTGATTCTGAGTTTAATGCTCCAGACTTCTCCGCATATCAAATATTAATTGCAGGTGGTCGTCCAAAAAGTGATGGGGTTTGGGAATAGTATGCTCAATTTTCCCATCCGCTTCCGTTGGAGGAGCTGTATCCATGTCAAAATCCAATATTAGAGTTTCTTCCTCGTTCATCCCAGGGACAAAGTTCTTTTCAATATATTCTGCCAACCAACTAGGGGGAATTTCTTCCTCCACCAACAACTTCCATGCTCCATAGGTCTGGCTTGGGGTATAGTGATGATATTGGTCTTGAGCTGGGCTTCCAAGGGATGTTGCTCAAGAGGAGGAATTTCTTCTTCCACCGAGCAGCTTCTCATGTCATACAAAATTTTAGAGGGAGAGGAGGCAATTCCTGGGTGTGAGGGGAGGGAGGGGAGTCTCAGTCCAAATTTGGCCTCTTCCAGGGGAGCCAGTCAAAGGGAGGGGCAACAAAGGGTCAGGGCGACTGCGCCTTGTGACAGAACTGTAATACAATGGCCCTCTTTTGGGTTTTCCACGCTCTCTGGGCATGATTGCAGGATGACAGCGGGGTAGCAGAGGATAATTCCAAGAAAGTGGAGTCGCGCTGGTGAAGGGGAAATTGAGAAAGGTGACCAACAGTGGTAGGAGGTGACAGAAGGTGGTCCACCACAAGAATGCACAAGAGACGGAGAGAACCAAAGAGCCAACTGAACTTAGTAAATGATAGAATTCCCAGGAGCTCTTACCTTCATATCGGTCGAATGAATGTTGGTGGGGGATGCCATGAAATTCAAAGTGACATTAGCTCGAGGACAAGTACCCTCTTCAGAGCTCCAAAGCTGGTTCACATGCAAAGCCATTAAGTTCTCGGAGGTAGTGCAACGCACTACCATAAGTGTAGTGGTAGGGCCCGTCATTCAAATGGTGTGGGGATGAGGGCGACGACTGGGGTAATAACTCCCCAAGATGCCTGTGTGCCACCTTTCTCTCTGCTGCCAGATGTCACCCCATTTGGGGTTAAAAAAAATCATGTTAAAAACTTGTACATTTTGGAATGCACATGTTATTAACACATGTATGTTTCTAAAGAACATGCATGTTCTATAACACATGCAAATTATTTGCAATTTTTTTTTGTTGGGAGCATTTCCACTCACCAACGTGTTAGCTGACATGGTTACTTTCGATTTAGGTTCGATATGAAGATCTTGGTGGTTTGGACTCCCCAAAAAACAAAACCTTCCTTTTTCCAAATGCCTCTTAATATCTCAATTTTCCATGATATTTTTATATATGCTACACAAATCCATCACCAATGAAGCTACACACACTTATAGATCTAACTATGGATTCCAAATATATATTTGTAGAAAACAATATTGTTTTCTATTTTTAATTTATTTTTTTCTTGACATATATCATGATTTTAAAATACATGCCTCTTTCATTCCTACTATAACTTTTTATATCTATACACATTTAATTTTTTTTTTTATGTGCTACACCAGTGATAATACTAGTATAGACCAAGACACGGTTATAGACGATATTATTTTTTCATCCCCCTATGTGTTTGATATATGAAGAGATATGTCCGGTAGGGTTGAATCAATAAACAAGGCTATGAGCTTGCCACATACCCTTATAGACTGTCGAGTTGAGGGAAGGAATTCTGGAACTGTCCTTTCCATTTTACAAAGTAGATCCAAAAGAAAGTTGGTTGGTCTTGATTATGCCATGGATGGGTCTACTACCTCCACATTGGTTATGGAGTCTGTGTTGGTTTTTATTCATATGAGATATGCGAGATATTCGATGTATTATTACAATAATGAGTGTTCCATATATAGGGAACATAAGGTGACCATCCATGAAAGGATACGTCCATTGAATAATCAATAACTATTTATTATTACCTATTATATATGATATTTAATAATCAATAATAATTATATTATTAATTATTATCTTTAGAGAATGTCTTCCTGATGTTGTCTAAACATCAACACTCCCTCTCAACAAGGGAGACATTCTACAACATGCCAATCTTGTCTTTGAAGTATACAAACTTCACCCTAGACTCATGACACTTGTCTATCAGTCTTGGGAGACATCTCTCTCCCACCTGAACTGAGGAGAAACTCCTTCTACGGCTCTCCCTCTGAGCCAATTAACTCTCTCTAAGATTAGGCTCACTTTGGGTCCACATGTAAAATAATATAACATCTTAAGTCTTTATCATTCCTTGTCAAATCACAATGACTAGGACAAAGACCACAACAAGATTTTTCACCATAGGCACACACCTATGAGTGAGTGTCGGCTTGATGCTAACTGACACGTGGAAATCACTTCAAGCACCTCGAGTCCATATTATTCCTTGTCATGATCAAGGAAGGACTACGTCTGGGCCCATTTACCACAAGTACACCTTTGTGATAAATGTATCATATCTCCCTTGGTTTGCATCCCAATCTAGGAGAAGTTATGCCTGATGTTGAAACATCAACACTCCCTCTTAGATAGGGAGGTATCTTTCCATATTAGTACACAACTACTATCCAGAGACACACAGTCTCCACCAGTGGTAAAAAATCACCACAGTAGTAAAATATTTGTCACACATAGCACTCCCATGTGGACTTCTAGAGGCTACTCCCTCTAGGAACACTTCTAGAGGCTACTTCCTCTAGGACATTGGGCTATAAGACCAAATGCATCTATCCCTTCTCAAATAAGCGTCCTCACATATCAAATCAACTCAATTCACAGAGGAGTACGATCTAGAGAAATTTTTTCACACATGGCACTCCATGTGGACTTCTAGAGGCTACACCCTCTAGAAACATTAGGGTCAACTCCCATAGTGTATGACGTCAAGGTTCAAATCCCTTGACATGTCCTCATGTGCTCTCCACATGGGACGTTGGGTTATAAGCCCAACTGCACTTATTCCTTCTCGAATAAGTGTTCCACTTATCCCTTCTCGGATAAGTGTCCTCACAGATCAACTCAACTCAATTCACAGAGGAGTATGATCTAGAGAAAGTTTGTCACACATGGCACTCCATGTGGACTTCTAGAGGCTACACCCTCTAGAAAAACTAGGGTCAACTCCCATAGTGTATGACGTCAAGGGTCAACCCCCTTGACATGTCCTCATGTGCTCTCTACATGAGATGTTGGGTTATAAGCCCAACCACACTTATCCCTTCTCGGATAAGTGTCATCATAGATCAAATCAACTCAGTCACAGAGGAGTACGATCTGGAGAATGTCTCAGAAAGATGCAAACATCAACACTCCCTCTCAGCAAGGGAGGCATTCTCTGCCATGCCAAGTCTGTCACGAAAGTACTTAAACTTCATCTTGGTTTGGTAAGAACATCAACAACCTACTCATATGTAGGAAGGTACTGCACCAATAATTCCTTCCTCTGCACCATGTCTTGGATGTAATGGTACTTGATATCAATGTGGTTCGATTTGTCATGAAACATTGGATTTTCAGAGATCTTCACACAACTTTGGTTACCATAATGAATAATGGTGGAATCCAACACATGTTCGAATAAATCTACAAGGAGCTTGTGAAGCCACACTGCTTTATAGACTGTCATACTTAATGCAATGTACTCTGCTTCTGTTGTGCTCAAAGCCACAGAAGTTCATTTCCTGCTTCACCGGGAAACCATGGAAGATCCCAAAGTGAAGCAATACCTGAAGCCCAAAAAATCATCAATCAGGGATAAATCATCAACGTAGAGGACCAAAATCAGGGACTCACCATTAACAGTCTTGTAGTATAGGCTAGAATTGACAACACTTTTGTTGAAGCCCAAAAATCATCAGGTTTCCATCAATCCTTGCATACCAAGCTCGAGGTGGTTTCTTGATTCCATACAAGGACATTTTCAACCTGCACACATGAGACTTCTTCTCATGTATCACAAAACCATATGGCTGCTCGATGTATACTTCTTCCTTAATCACTCCATTGAGAAATGTTGTCTTTGCATCCATCTGATGTACTCTCCAATCCATGGATGTTACAGGGGAAATAATCATCTGGATAGAAGTGTATCGAGCAACAAGAACAAATGTATCCTCATAATCTGTTACCTCCACCTGAGAGAATCCTCTAGCAATAAATCTCATTTTATGCCTCTTGATGCTCCCATAAATTATATGTTTGATCTTATAGATTCATTTGGAAGTCACTACAGACTTCCTTTCAGGTCTCGAACAATATACCACACATCATTCTTCATGATGGACTGATACTCCTCCATCATGGCATAACTCCATACTAGATGCCTCCTCATAACATGAAGGCTCAGAATCAATGATGTGGCTCATAGCTGCATCATAGCATGAATATATATGAGGTATGTTTCTCTCTCAAAAGGTACCACAAGGAGTTACATGTCCTTCTACCTCCTGCAGAGTTTGATGAGCCCATGCAAGTATCTTCCGACCTACTGCAATATCTATGGAAACATTAAGTGGAGCTACAAGATCAATGGGATCAATTGGCTCAACTGTCTTGAAAGGGAATGCAATCTTGGACCTTATTTTACATATAAAGGTTTCCTCATGAAAACAATGTCTAATACATATCAAGGTTCCCTCATGGACTCAATGTCTCACAAGACATATCGAGGTTCCCTCATGGAACCAATGTCCCGCAAGACATATCGAGATTGCCTCATGAAACCAATGTCTTGGTTCCTTCATCTGACCATTTGAGGCACGTCAAGATGAAGTCCACATTTACTCCTACTAGTCCATACAGGACCCTCTAGGGAGAATGTCTCATGATGTTGTTTCAAACATCTCTAGGACACATCGAGGTTCCCTCATGGAACCAATGTCCCCTAAGACACATCGAGGTTTCCTCTTGAAACCAATGTCTTGGTTCCTTCATTTGACCATTCTCACCAATTTCGACTAGATCCTGAAGGCTATCAAATGTGTATCAAATTTGCAAATTTGGGCAGACAACAACAATGTCGCAGGCACCTCATCCGAGCAACGTCATATATCCATCTCAAGTGTGCAACGCCTTTACATGCCTCCCACATCTTCAATATTCGTGGGACTCTTTAGTAGATGTCATTGTTATCCTCCAAGGTGTGATTCTTCCAGCCATGTTGTCACATGGGCTAGCAACCTTGCTTGGACTAATGGAACCACCTAAACTGTGGTGACCTCCACTCACTTCACAAGGGCGTTGTAATCGTAATGTTGATCTCGTTCACCACCGGTAGCATATTTTACACGACCTGATCTAACAATGAGTTTTACACTTGATACATATTTTGGTGCCATATAACAATAGTGGTGATCCAGCTGCAATAAATCATATACATTCATGCTTGTTACCACTCTTTCTTCTCCATTGAAGATGGAATTGCTACCTACAGACCCATGTCAACATCACAAACTTCAAGAACCCGGTAGCTTCTTCCAACTCAGCATGTAGAACTAGCGAAGGCTTGCAATCTTAGCCAATAACTGCTTTCTTGCGCTTCCATTGTTGAACCTGCAAGCCTAATCTCGAGAAGTATAGAGCCGAAGAAACCCCATCTCCACTTTCATTTTCTTGAGTGGATTCAATGGATTTAACCGTGTGGATTCAATGGATTTAACCGCGTAGGGGTCAAAAACTAGACTCGCGCCATACACAACAAACATGGTGAGAAGGAAAATACAGCCTGCACCACCTAAGAATGTTGTCCTTTTTGTTTACCTAGTAAGGCATGTCAAATCTTGCAGACATGACCATTAATCGAGCTCGATCACATGTTCCATTTGCATCCTCAACACGCTGCCGAGAATATGAAATTTTCAGCATGGGTTGATTGGGTGTGGAAACAACACTAGTTGTCGCTGAATACCCTTCATGAGGGGTCGTGAAATACCCTTTGTCATCACTTATACTTCCCACATCCTCATCATCATAAATTTCCAAGGCCGTCGCTTCATAGTCACTACAATTCTTATACTCTTCCACGGTTTCGAGTACAGAATCGAACACGCTTCCAAATGAATAATTTTCATGGCTGCTCAGCCTGACCAAATTTTCATTCAAATCTATCATTAAATACTGAATTGAGTCAGTGATACCAGATTTATCCTTTTTTGTGTGTGTGTTAGTGTGACAACGAATGGACAATATGTGCTACTGATTATTCCATCTGTGGTGCTGCTCATGGAGAAATTTTGTGGTATTGTTAATTGTAAAACATTTCTATCAATATGAAACTTTGAATTGTACTCCAGTCATCCTCATCGTTTCCAACCACTTTGGACGCTATGTGATGTAGAAAACAACGGGTCTACCTCATGAAAATCACAACAGACCTTTTCAATGTGATGGGATTTCGACCCAAAGAAAACCATTGTAACATAGTCACATGAGTCATGCCTAGGCACACTCATCAAAAATATTTTCATAGGCTGCAGTCAGTAGTTGTCAACAACTCTCTTTTATCATTATCGTTCAAATTCTAGAAGAGATATGAATCAAAAGAGCCTCGTGATCACACACTTGTATACACATGACCTCTCATAGATATCAACAACCAAAGATGTGTGTGCAGTGGAAGCAAGGAGACTATGGAATTCCATGGTGAAAGACGACCACAACCTTTTCCTGAAGGTTTTATCACTCTCATTTTCTTGGGCCCTCCTGTGAGGGAGTCAAGCCCAGTCCTGCTCTAATACCATGTTGGTTTTTATTCATATGAGATATGAGAGATATTCGATGTATTATTACAATAATGAGTATTCCATATATAGGGAACATAAGTTGACCATCCATGAAAGGATGTGTCCCTTTAATAATCAATAACTATTTATTATTACTTATTAGATATGATATTTAATAATCAATAATAATTATATTATTAATTATTATCTTTAGAGAATGTCTTCCCGATGTTGT
>ML783060.1:659794-670407 GCA_009831015.1 Picea engelmannii
CACGATACATTCCTACCCTAACCACCCCAAACAATCTACCCAAACAGTGCAACATTTATATTGTTTGCTAGATGAGAGGGTCGATTCATGCTACAATCATGGTTCCAAAGAATTTATCTATATTGTATGATGAGAAATAGATTAATTTTAGAGTGTTGATGAATGAATGATAAGTTTGGTTAATGATATAATTTTTGTGCCTTGACATATAATAATGAAATTTGCTAATTTGGTAGCATTGTATTTCTTCTAAAGTTATTACATTGAGCTCATTGCCTTATTCTCCCTTTACAATAGTGAAACTTCATGTGTTTCATGGCATATACTTATTGAATGGATGCAAACTTATATTGGTTATGAACTTGTTACAATGATGCTCTATTTCATTGCTATCATAACGACCCAATTTCGTGCTTAAAAGTTTCATAAGTACTTGTTCATGCTTCACTTCTTGCACATATGGAATTTGATAAATGACGACTATCTTGTGAATGAATATATACCTTTTACTTATAAAGTTTCACCTTGAACATTGTATATTGCTTGATCACTAATTATGAGTAATGGTGCAATGGTGTGTTGTGTTGAATAAAGTAAGTGTTTTCCTTCCAAGCATTCATTGAGCATTTTCTTCTCTTACTTTTCTTTAAGCGTCAGTTTAGAGAAGTCAACCCAAGTCAAACAAAGTCCTTGTCCTCACCTATCTAGAAATGCAATGATAGGACTTAGTATTAGCCCCCTAGGAAAACCCTCCTTATGTTAGAAACCATGGCCTAGAAATGTAGAGTCAAGGGCACTAAGGTGATAGTAGGTGGCTTCCCTATCTATTTCCTCAAGATCTCTCTCACAGGGTAGGACTTTCCTTTGGCGAGAGTTTAAGCGGTAACATGAGAAATTTATCTAGAAACAACTTCAGTTGGATGACCTCTTTAGTGTGCAATCATAGCACCTTCTATAATTGGCTCAAAAATCAAATTTATTTTTTTTGCTCAAAAATAAAATTTAATTGTTTTTGCTCAAAAATAATTTTTTTTTTTTTAAATAAATTGTTGTCATCGCCATTTCGACGCACCATAGAAATCTTGCGACGAAATTTATATACAAATCATGAAATTTTTTGTCTCAATTGCGATGACTGGTACAAATCTTGCGGCGACCGATACAAATCTTGCGACTAAATTGCTATACAAATCACGAAATTTTTCGTCTCAATTGCGACGACCGGTACAAATCTTGCGACAAATTTGCTATACCAATCATGAAAATTGTATAGTGATTTCATCGCTATATACCCTATGTTGGTCTCTAGTGCGTTGACCACTTCGAAAGTTGATTCGTCACAAATTTTTTACTTACTTTGTCTATATTGTCGAGTGTGCGATGATCTCTCTTTATTGTCACGCTTGCGATGATAGCTCTACATTGTCTCATTTGCAACGATTTGTCTTCTGTGTCGCTCTTTCGACGATTTCTTTACTTAGTCATTCTGGCGACGGTATTTATTTTTTTGTCGCAATCGTGAGAACTTCCCTACTGTCGTCGTTCTTGCGACGTTAATCCAGGTTCGTCGCGCGTGCCACGTCATATTAAACGACTTTTGGGAGACTCAATATTAGTCACAATATCCACGACATAACGTCGCAAGAGTGTCGAAATAGACGTCGCAAAATGACCCGAATTTGCTAATGTTTAGAGGACATTACGTAGGCAAAGGAACATCACATAATTTTTTATGCGCATGGATTTGGTGGCCTACACTATTCAAGGACGCGAAGGAGTATTTCTAGTCCTGTGGTGTTTGCCAAAGAGTGGGTAAGCCATCTCAACGCATTGAGATGCCATTAAATCCACAAGTTACGTTGTAAGAATTCAATAAGTGGGCTATTGATTTTGTGGGCCCCATCAACCCACAAGCAAGGAGATCAAGAGAAAGGTACATCATCACTATGACCAAGTGTTTAACCAGGTGGGAAAAAGCAACACAAGTTACTGATTGCAATGTAGAGACTGCTTCCCAGTTTCTATTTGAGAATGTAGTCACCAGGTTTGGATGTCTGCGCATATTACTTAGCGATCAAGGTACCCACTTTATTGATCAAACCATTTTTGCATTAACCAAGGAATTTCAGATTCATCATCAAAAAATTACACCATATCACCCTCAGGATAATCACAGAGTAGAAGCTTTCAATAAAATTTTGGAGAATGATTTGACCAAGATCTGTAATGTTGGAAGAGGCGATTGGGACTTACGCATCCCTGCAATACTATGGGAATACAAAACTACAAGTAAGAAGATGACATGGAAGGCACCATTCCGGTTGGTCTATGGACATGAAGCAGTAATTCCAATGGAGTTCATTGTACCTAGTTTGTGCATTGCAGCCATCACTGAACTTTCAAACACAAGTGCAATAGAGAAGAGATTGACGCAGTTAGTCTAGCTTGAGGAGGATAGGTTTTTGGTTGGATTCCATCAATAGGTTTAGAAATTTAGAGAGAAGGCCTGACATGATCGACATATTAAGACCAAGAAATTACAAGTCGACGACTTGGTACTACTCTACGACAACAAGTATCTATAACACCCAGGGAATTTTCGCATGCACTGGTTAGGGAACCTTGTATGGACACATCGTCGATGGAATGGTGAATGGAATTCAGCTGGATCTCTATAGAGACAGTCGACTATTTGCGCAGTGACCTGTGCAATGCACAAATCCCTGTATTATATTAGATGTACCATAGTAGCAAGAAAAGAAAGAAAAACCAAATAAAAAGTAGAAAAAGGGAAAAACAGTAAAAAGTTAGTGATAGGAAACATAAAAAGAATAAACATAATACTCAAGTATAAGAACTTGCGTAGTTGGACTAATCAGATTACATGAAGTGAAAATTGTGTCAAATTCAATGAGAAGATATGGGTAGGCCCTCCTGCGACTAGTGTTGTAGGAAAATCTCCCCATGGATAGGTAGATTTCCTCTTGAGAGTTAGACCCTTAACTCTAAGACAGAAAGTGATTAACGTGGACACTGACTTCTTTTTAGATCTAGTCAAGCTGATGAACGAAAGAGAAGGAAGAAGGTACATACCTTATGAACGTCGTTTGTCCCTGCAAGGTCCAGGATGAGCTTTGATCTTGAGCTCCTTGGTAGGTCCTACAAGACAAACAAAAGTACAAAAGACTTCCTACTCTGCTGAGATTAGCTAAAACATAGATCCATCTACTACAGACAAACTTATATGAAACGAGTACAAGTTTGAAAGAAAAAGGCCAAGCATTGATTGTATTAATGAGAAAAACAATGAAGAATACTTACAACCATAGATGTGAGTGCAGTAGCTTCATAAAGCTCTCCTTGTCCAAACCCTTTCTTAAACAGTCCACACATGGAATGTTGATGTTCCAAATGACATTTACTCATGAGATCATAAGTTAGATGCTTCACAATACTTTCACCTACTTCTCATGAGATCATAAGTTTGGTATCTCTAAACTCCACTCTCTGCCCCTCCTCCATGGAAATCCCTTATTATATAGGATTTGGAGGCTTAACCACCATGGAGAGGATCTCTCATCAGATCCACTAAGAAAGGGATCTCTAAGATATTTAGGGAGAAAATATATCTTAAGGATTTTGGGGAGGAAATATCTCTCAAGGATTTTAAGGAGGAAATATTTCAACCATCCATGAGATCCTCCACCTTCCCTAAAAAATAGGAAACCAAATGTGAGGTGGATTCTCACACTTAATTTCTTTCTTTTTCATGAATATTAATAATAATTCACGTGCACTTGGTATTTTGGCCTTCATGTAATATATCCCTCCTCCACATTGACTAGGGAATGTGACATAGGTTATTCCATAGTGTCAAGGTGCATGAGACACTTATATGACACTTTACGACACTTAGGGCGAGGTACCTAGGTGTGCAAATTTCATGTGTAACAGAATGCCCCCTAAAGTGTGAGGTCAGAAGAGAGAATGATGGTCGAAACACTTTACAAATCTTTAAAGAAAAGGGCGTGGACTCGGAGAATCTGGTAGAAGCTACAAACAACCATCAAACAAATGTTATGACATGTTTCAAACCCAAGGCAGGCATACCTATGCTTGAGTGATAAAAGACTTTCAAGGTATGGACGCCATAAAATACACTGCAGATCCATAATTATATTGACAAAAAGGTATATCCACTGAAGATACACTGTGGATCTATACTCCCATGACCTGAACTGATCGTAGCCACGAAGAATACACAGTGGATCTACAAGATGACAAGACATAGCCACGACCAATACAAAGTGGATCTATGTGACAGTATATGTGTCAATGTTCAAGAGAAACTCCGTCGCAACCTGGGCAAAGTACATATCAGAGTGATCACTCAACCCAAGGTCTTCTTACTGATCTTGATGTAGTACGAATCTAACCATGTGAATAGATGTCCTGATGTCGAACATGGCAGAAACCACTTGATTACCGATCAATGATGTAAATCGTTAACAAGCACGAGGGAGGTCACCATTGATGTCAATGATTCCCAAGGTACTCTAGTACATTCCAACAAATGTGAATGGATGAGCTGAAGTCAAACATCCATGGAATCATCCAATCAGAGGTCAATGATGTAAACCCATTGTCGAACGTGAGGAGGCTTGCCTTTGAGGCATGCAGGTCCCAAAGTACTAACTGGTTTCTAAGTCTAGTTCCTGGATAATGTGTTGAAGTCGACAGGAGTAGACTCGTCGAAGGAGGGCCTTGATGTATCCCCCATCAACGACATGAAACAGACACAAAGATGTAATTGGTAGATCAAATGAACATGGACTGACATGGGTATTGAAATAAGATATTTGTGATGGTTGACTCTCGAGGTAAATACTTCCCTTGAACATTGAGGCACAACAACAGAAACATGACATGGACCAAAACACGATGATGCAGTGGATACTGTGACTTTTGTCGGGTGACCCAAAGGAGTAATAAAAACTCAGAGGATTGGTTCAGTCCAGAGGTTCAGAGGATTAAGATGTGCGCAAAGACAAAGTGTCATGTTCAAGGGCGACTCTAAGAGTTACAGGTAATGTTCTAAAAAACTGCCTGGCTTGCTTCTTTCAATTTTTCCCCCATCCAGATAGATGAGTACCTTTTTTCAATTTAACGAGCTCGAGGAGGGTAACACATGATCGATATTACTCACCTTCGGTAAGTCCCTCTTCCTTTGTTTAACGAACTGGAAGAAGTAAGGGTTTAGTCCCGTATGGGCCCTTCAATGTATGATGGTTTAACGAGTCCAGAGAAGGTAAACTCGGTGGTTTTTCATATTTATAGAGTCTTAAAATGACTTAAAGATGACTCCAATGTGGTCCTTTTTCATAATGTTAGTCTCACAAGGCCGAAAAAAGATAAACTACCACTCGAAAGACGCCCTTTCAAACCTTTTAACGAGTGGGAAAGGAAGCAAGATCACTCGACAATCTTTTTATGTTTAGAGAGTCCAAAAAGAGCTTAAAGACGACTCCAGGGGGTTCCTTTTTCATGTATCCATACAGGTCCGAAAAAGAGATAAAATTTTACCCAGATGCATTCTCATGTATTTACGAGCACGAGAAAGAACAAAGACTAAGCTCGGTATGCCCCCAGCTTGAAAGCTAGTGGCTTAACTCCAGAATGATCATCAAAGGTTGGAGACATGCCCTCCAATATTCAATTCATTCACCGACTTTGAGGTTGTCACCAATTTCTCTACTAGATGAGAAAAAGGAGAAGGGTGGATGAAAAGAAGGTTCAAGAGAGGTGACTATTTCATTTTTTAATGAGCTTGACACAGGAAAATAACTATGCTCAGGGTTCTGGGTTTGATCCCCAGATTGTTGTTTCATTTTTTAACGAGCTTGCTATAGAGAGGAAAACTATTCTCAAAGCCTCTGTTTCATTTTTTAGCGAGCTGCTACAGAGAAGAGAAACTATGATCGTAACCTCTGTTTCATTTTTTAACGAGCTTTCTACAGAGAAGAGAAACTATGCTCGTGGCTTCTTCTTGATCATGGCTTCCAAGAGGATAATGCTCTGGAAGGACACCATGTCAAGGGACAAAAATTGGTCATGGCTTCCAAGATATCGTCACTTGATGAAAGAAAAATTCTCTGGAAGGAACACATGTCAAGGGTCTCGACAGGGGTAAGGAGATTAGGCTCCAATATCCCTACCGAAGAGATCACCATGTCAACTACTGGATCTAAATCATCAGGATTTGAAGTCACGGGAGACAACACCACATAATTAACATGTGGCAAGGGCAATACTATTTGCGTATAAGAACCATTTAGGGAGGTAATCCAATCAGGACCTATGAATGAAAGTTGATCAATAGTCACAATTCTTCCATCATGAGGGAAAGATATCACACAAAAAGGAGTGGACACAATAGCTTTCATGGCATAGACATAATCCCGCCCAAGGAGTAAAGCGAAATCCAAGGGGTCTTAGACTACCATGACATCAATAAAGATAGTTTTCCCTCCCAAAGTTATAGGAAACTGAGGAAGGGTCCCTAAAGGTTGACTAGTTATTCTGTTAAAAGATAACAGATTATGTGTAACTGACACAAGCTAAGGACAACCCAAAGTGTGCCAAGCAACAGAGGACAAAATACTAATAGACGCACCTTCATCTATCAGCGTTTGGGGAACGTCCTGACCACAAACCTGTACTGTAATCTGGAAAGGAATGTGAGAGGGAAGATGAGGTCCAGTTAGCGCACCCCAATAAAAAAGGATGGCCTCGTTACTTGGAGGGGTTTTCGCAGGAGAAGGAGGAATGCCCCTCGGCACGGTATATTCTATATCAACGAGAAAAATGTGGGCAGTATCGGGTTTACTCTCTAGAGGGAGAGTAGGATCGACCGATGATGGGGTCAGATCGACCACGTTGGCACTCTTCAGAGGAAGAGCGGGATTGACCGATGATGTAACTGAAACAACTGCTTTAGCACTCTTTGGATGAAGGGTGGGACTGATCGAGGAAGGGACTGGATCAGTCACTTTGGCACTCCTCAATGGAAGAGTGGGATTGACTGATGATGTAACCGGAGCAACCACTTTGGCACTCTTCGGATGAAGGGTGGGACTGACCGAGGAAGGGACTAGATCAGTCACTTTGGCACTCGTCAAGGGAGGAGTGGGATCGACCGATGGCGGAACCGAATCAACCACTTTGGTGTCACCCTCTAATGAGAGAGTGGGATTGACCGAGGATGAAAACGGATCGACCACTTGGGTTACACTCTTTTGATGAAGAGTGGTGTTGATCGATGATGGAACTGGATCAACTACTTGGGTTTGTGGTTCAATCAAGGATGAAACTAGATTGACCACCTGATCAACCGGACTGACCGGGGATGAAACCGGATTGACCAATCCATCAGCTAATGAGGGGTTGAGGGAAAGCCTACGATAACCAACTAGAAGTTGAATCTTTTCCAAAAGAGAAGAAGCCTCATCCATACAAGGGAAAAGGTGAGAGTAATGATCACCTTTGCATAACATGCAAGGGAACTTGACGGTTTTCTTCTTCTTACCAACCTTAACATCACTAGTTGACGGGGTATCATCGACATGACCGATAGAGGCTGATGATGTGGAGGACCACATTTCTAAGACCTTGATAAGACCGGGGTAGTCCCTCAGAAAGTGGTCACCCTTACAAAGGCTGCAAGGGAATTTGGGTTTCAGATTCTTCATTTTAATCTTGTTGACCTCATCAACACTCCTAGTACTATTAACAATAACTGGTTTCTTGGATCCAACATCTGATGTTGTTGTGGCCTTGGTCCTTTTCAGGCTCTTCTTCTTCTTCTCTTTCTGTTTCTTCATCTTTTGATCAACCTGGCTACTTGCTTTAGATCTTTCGCTAGGCGAAGAAGGAGAAAGGGAAGGAGACTTAATGGGTGAAGAAGGAAAAAAGTCGACCTGAGGTTGATGTGTGGGTGGTGTACTGAAATCTAAAGTATTAGGTGCAGTTCAAACATTGGGAGGATTCAAGATCACCAGAGTGGGGAATAACCAAACTGGTAATCCAATGGTGAGTCATGGAAGACTCAGTGTGGCAATATATGGAGGACCAAAGTTTCTGAAAGAAGGAAAGTGTAAGGTTCCTCGGGACAAGGGGTTCCTCCGTTGGTACTCTTGGGAGTTGACGCCAATAATACTGACTCGACCTAAGGTCCACTAAGTAAAAAAAACAACACACGCTATGAATCTGAGAAGCAATCAATCAAACAAACCTTCCCACGATGAAACCACTAGTTGGTGATGAAATCTAACGTCGCAAGATCAAAATAGGAAGGGGCGGGGATAGAGTGGGTGGATCAGTTACGTTGGCAACCTGCTTAATGGACTTATGCCTTGGTGCAAGCTTCCATGTAGTAATTATGGATTTACCCTCCAAGGAGCCCGAGTGAGTTTGACCAATGTCTGTTCCAGGTATAGTGAGACTTCCCTTCACCGTCACCTTGTGTAAGACCCTAAAGATTGTGGCTACTAAGGTCACCAACTCACAGTCAGCCCCTGGGCGGGTACAGTCGACAGTCCAGTCCGAACGTAAGGGCAGGGTATCTAGCCCGAAATCAACTTGAAAGCCTTCCACTCAACATTGTGGGTATACCTTCAAGCGACCCCCATAATATGATCCGACTACTGCAATCAGTCAAACCACGGAGGGATAATCTCCGTGGCTCTCCTGAGTGCGACCTCATGCGTAACCCTTGTGTGAGAGGGGGATCCCAGAAAGCCTATACGACAATTGGATTTCACTCTCCCTACTGCAAGATACTAAGTTTGTTTGATAGCTTTGGAAAGTTATCCTTTCAACCTATTCCAAAGCACTACACCTTAAGCTAATCTAGGTTTGCCTAAAAAAATGTAAAAAGTCTGATAAATTTTAGTTTAGCGTTGATTTTAGTGGTTGTTGTTTACTCAAAGGTGTATGAGAGTGAAGACTGATGTTATTATGACTCAGTTCCTAAAACATGCACAAGAAATGATAAGCAGTCTTTTCTTTCAATGAATGTCTAATTAAGGGAAGGAGAAGGATTTTCCTTTCACTGTCAAACACCAAGATGAAATGACCTCATGCAATAGTCCTCAATAAGGAATCCAAATGCAATGCTAAAATGTTTATATGTGATTGATAACCATTAGATGTAAAGCTTCCTATGCTAATCGGACTTCAAGAGTTGTGAGATTTAAGCAATCTGGAAGCAAACTTCACATAAACCAAAAGACACCCTTGTTGTGATCAAACAAGAAACAGAAAGCCAAAAACTCAAAAGAAAGGAGAAAGAGCTTGGCCAAGATGATTCAAAGATCAGAAAGAAAAGTAGAAAAGACCTTTGAAACCCCTTACAAAGTTTTCACTCATTCAGACAAACGAGAAGAAAATGACAAATTGCCTCCAAATCGTGAAGGACAAATTGCAAAGTAAGGACAAATGTAAAAAAAAATACAAAAAAAAAGAGGACGAATCCTTAGAAAACAGGGTATTGAAGGCCAATACCAAGATGGACTGAAAGTATGAGACCCTGAGCAAATGTAAAAAGCAGAAATTGAACCCCAAAAATTGAAAAACTAGAGGATTTTTCAACAAAAAGGGGGAGCGCTCTAGTGTAAGGGGAACCAAAGCATCATAACTCTTTGTGTAAGACCTGCAGGGAGCGTTGGTGCTCTGATAACAAGGGCATGGGAGCGCTCTGCTTCAAAAGCTCAGAAAAGTTCCCAGAAACTCAAAAATTCAAGAAAATTTAGCCAATTAGGGTGATCATGATGACATAAAGAGGTAGTCAAACCATTCTAAGAATACAAAATTCAATATGGAGAAGATAAAATGAGTGGGCAAAGGGCCAAGACAAGATCTGGGAAAGGAAAACCAAAACTGAAAGCTTCGATTAATCCCCAGTGGAGTCGCCAATTTCTGTTGTAGGAAAATCTCCCTACGGACAGGTAGATTTCCTCTTGAGAGCTAGACCCTTAACTCTAAGACATAAAGTGCTTAACGTGGACACTGAATTCCTTTTAGATCTAGTCAAGTTGATGAATGAAAGAGAAGGAAGAAGGTACGTACCTTATGAACGTTGTTTGTCCTTGTAAGGTCCAAGATGAGTTTTGATCTTGAGCTCTTTGGTAGGTCCTGCAAGACAAACAAAAGTACAAAAGACTTCCTACTCTGCTAAGATTAGCTAAAACATAGATCCATCTACTACAAACAAACTTATATGAAACAAGTACAAGTTTGAAAGAAATAGGCCAAGCATTGATTGTATTAATGAGAACAACAATGAAGAATAATTACAACCATATATGTGAGTGCAACAGCTTCATCAAGCTCTCCTTGTCCAAACCCTTGCTTAAATAGTCCATGCATGGAATGTTGATGTTCCAAATGACATCTTCCTCATGAGATCATAAGTTAGATGCTTCACAATACTTTCACCTACTTCTCATGAGATCATAAGTTTGGTATCTCTAAACTCCTCTCTCTCCCCCTCCTCCATGGAAATCCCTCATTATATAGGATTTGGAGGCTTAACCACCATGGAGAGGATCTCTCAT
>ML783060.1:670436-710241 GCA_009831015.1 Picea engelmannii
TATTTAGGGAGAAAATATCTCTTAAGGATTTTGGGGAGGAAATATCTCTCAAGGATTTTAAGGAGGAAATATTTCAACCATCCATGAGATCCTCCACCTTCCCTAAAAAATAGGAAACCAAATGTGAGGTGGATTCTCACACTTAATTACTTTCTTTTTCATGAGTATTAATAATAATTCATGTGCACTTGGTATTTTTGCCTTCGTGTAATGTATCCCTCCTCCACATTGACTAGGGATTGTGACATAGGTTATTCCATGGTGTCAAGGTGTATGAGATACTTATATGACACTTTACGACACTTAGGGCGAGGTACCTAGGTGTGCAAATTTCATGTGTAACAACTAGAAACACATTATTGCACATGATGACATGAAAAGATCGTTAAATATAGTCAGGCACGAAAAATACAGATGGAAGGCTGACGTGGTGGGTCATTATAGCGTCGTATAAGCACTTAGTCGGGAAATCCATCAGAAATCATAGTCAATCGGTGGTATGCGGGAGAACTCACTTGAAGGATTTGGTAATTAAGAGGTAATGATGGCACAAATCATCAACTCTGGTGGTGAAAGGGATGAGTTAGTTAAAAAAGGATGGGACAAGTACGGTCAACACAAAACCAAAACAACATCAAAATATCGTAAGTGGAACTCATTTTTTTGCATATCACATTGAGAAAATAGGAGAGACGTAGTGAGAATAGAGTCGAGCTTCATCTCGTCGAGCATGCACTTTAGAAAAATGGGGACAACTCCGCCAGGAATACCACCGACCTCCCTAGGGATGAGTAGGGAAGGAAATATGGTTGACAAACCTACCAACCTAAAGTTTATGGACCAAGATGTTATCAAAGCACAGTCAATGCCAGATCTGGTTAGGGACTCATACTCAAACATTGAGCGCATACCAAAAGAAGGGACTCACATTGTTTCCTGCATAAAATTGCATGATGCCTAGACTAGAGTCAATATCCTCTTTGAGGGTATTGAACGCTTCATGACATTAATAGAGCAGGAAACGGATCAGGATCCCACAAAAAGTGAGGTTGCCCAAAAATTGGCCTCATATACGACACCACAACATAACCGAAAGATGTGGCCAAAAGATGTAGGCAGAAAGGAGGAGGTTGTCGATCTCAAGCAAATTAACGACAGAAAATATGATTACAGGAAGAGGAGGCTTGCCACCTATTGTTCCTCTGAGATGCGATGTCGACCCCCTCGGAAACATGCCTTCTGATGTCGTCGTCTGGACTTAAGCCACCATCATGCAGGAAGAGGCCTCCAAGAGGGAAAAGGAGGACCCTCTAAGGCGTATTGCAATGAAACATAAAGAAACCAAAGGAACAAGACTAACTAAGTAGTCAGAAACATGGCACAGTAGCATAAGCCACCATTGTCACAGAGGTGGAAACAACTAAGGCTATGACGCAATAGTTCATTACAACATGGAAGAACAGGAAACAAGCCTGAGTGGCTCGGGACAAGCCACATGTGAGTGTTGGGGGCCTGATGTCGTCGTCCAAACTTAAGCTACCATTAGGCAAGAAGAGTCCTCCAAGAGGGAAAAGGAGGACCCTCTAAGGCGTATTGCGATGAAACATAAAGAAACCAAAGGAACAAGACTAACTAAGTAGTCAGAAACATGGCACAGTAGCATAAGCCACCATTGTCACAGAGGTGGAAACAACTAAGGCTATGACGCAACAGTTCATTACAACATGGAAGAACAGGAAACAAGCCTGAGTGGCTCGGGACGAGCCACATGTGAGTGTTGGGGACCTATTGGATAGGAAGTTTTGGATATAATTTTGAGAAGAATCTAAGTATGAAGAAAGTGCGTAGAAGGAAGGATTCACGCTGAAGGAAGGATTCGTGCAGAAGGAAGGAATTGCGCAAAAGGAAGGAATCACACAAAATATAGAAAGGGAGTAGAAGGGCGCGAAGGGCAGAGATAGCGCAAAGACAAAGGGATAAATAAAGTGAGTGAGAACAGGAAGCGCAAACGACAATAGTGCAACTTTCCAGAAACAGAAGGACAACAAAAAAGTTGTATAAAGAACAAGAAGAAGAAGAAGGCAAATAGCCAGTTAACTGAAGATGGCTATGTCATGCATTGTAATGGGTTATTTTGGGATAGATAAGAATATAACTTGAAACCCTAGATTTTGGGGTATAAATATGTAACGGGATTGGGATATAATATATACACATAGAGAGATAGAGAGATGGAGATATGTGTATGTAAGTGTGAGAGTGTACGCATGTAAGAGAATTGAGGTTATGGAAATATCATGAATGTAATAGTCTGTTAGGAAGAAAGAAGATGAATAAAGAAGGATTTTAGAAAGGATATTGTGTCTTGTGTTCTTACTTGTCTTTATGCATTCATGAATGATGATATACTTCGCAGAACAAATTTAGTCTATGAATTGGTTATGATGGAATGTTCATGTATGGTTGTGATAGTTTATTTAATAATCAAGAATATACATAAGTTAAGATCAGGAAGAATGATTCATGCATCAACCTCTCTTTTCCTTACTGTTGAAAAAACATGGTTCTTACGGCCCCAATAGATACCTAGGGTGAGACTTCATCTGCACAAGCAGATGATGCCAAAAGGGTCGGTGTCTTGAGGGTTTTGTTGGTCATGGTCAACCAGAAACCTAGGTCTGATAACCCCTGCACAGACAAGAAGAATCCAATAGTTTCCATTAGCTCCCATAAATGAGACCAAAACTTTCCCAAAAAGTGAGAGTCTTGATCTAATATAATAGATGTAGGAAGTCCAAAATGAACCCATACATTTACAAAGAACATTTGTGTTGTATTTTCAGATGTGACTTATTTCTTGCATGGAATTAGAATACGCATCTTATTGAATCTATCCACCACGACATATAGATAATCGTGACCTATCCTGGATATCAACAAATCCCCTACAAATTCCATGGAGATACTTTCCCATAGTTGTGAAGGTACCGGAAGTGGTGTACACAATCCCAACTTTTTGTTGTTAGGTTTACTTGTGGCACACATGACACACCCTTTGATATGTTTGGAAATTGTCTCATTCATCCAAGGCCAATAACAATACCTTTGTAACTATGCTACTGTCTTATCAACCCCAAAATGACCAGAGATGAGAGATGTATGAGCTTCTCTGATTATATTGACCCTTTCATCTCTTGGTATACATAATTTTCCAAAATGATATAATAAATTGTCATGCATATAATAATATGATTGTTGATTTTCGTGAGTTAATGCATCATATACTTCTTTAAAACCATCATCCCTAGCATATTGTTTTACGTAAATTTCACATGCTAAAGGATTATACCTAAGTATTGTTGATGCATTAATTAGTCGTCTTGACAACATATCTGCAACCTTATTATGAATACCCTTCTTATACTTGATTACCAAATGAAACTGTTGTAGAAAACCCATCCACCTGAAGTGTTGTGGTTGTTGTAGCTTGGTTTGTGACTACAAATTATGTTATGGATGATGATTTGTATCAATGATTGTCTCCTTTCCCATTAAGTAATGATTTCATTTCTTTAAACTTTGTACCAACGCATACAATTCCTTATCATATGTTGGATAGTTAATCATAGCTCGAGTGAAAGTCTTTGAATGATAACATATGGGTTTACCTCATTGCATCAAGACTATGGCCATGGCATATCCGCTTGCATCAGTTTGAATCTCAAATGGTTGTTGTATATATGGCAATGTCAGAACTGGTGCAATGCTTATCTTTTCCTTCAATGTCTCGAAGGATTTTTGTTGCTTGTCTTCCCATTGAAAGACATGTTTAGCACTCGTTAATGCATTTAGAGGTGTTTCTATGTATGAGAAATTAGCAATGAATTTCCTCCAGTATTGTAACGCTCCTAAGAAGCTCCCGACTTCGGTGGCAGTAGTTGTCTTGGGTCATTTCACAATTACTTCTACTTTTGCATTATCTATTTTTAGATGACCATTCCCTACAATGTAACCCAAATATACCAGAGAAGTTTTTCCAAATTCACATTTATACATCTTGATATACAACTTATTCCTTTCCAAAATTTCAAAAACTTCCTGACATGCATCAGATGATATTCCCATGTTCAAATGAAGAGCAATATGTAATCTAAATAGACAATAAAAAAATAATCTATGTAGGGTCTGAACACCTCATTCATCACTCTCATAAAAGTTGTTGGTGTGTTACATAGCCCAAATGGCAAAACCAACCATTCGAACAAGCCTTGTTTGGTATTGAAAGTGGTGTCGCCTTCTGCAATTATGATATGATGGTAACCACTTCGCAAGTCCAACTTAGTGAAATACATAGCATTCTTTAATTGATCTAATAGATCATCTATTCTTGGAAGAGGATAATGGTTCTTTATTGTAATCTTGTTTAGTGCTCATAAATCAATACACATCATCCACGTGTCATCTTTCTTTGGAAATAATACAATAGGAGAACCACATGGACATGAGCTTGGTATGATGATTCCTTTATCGAGCAGGTCTGGAACTTGCTTCTTGATTTCTACATTCTCAATTACTAATGACTTGTACATTCCAATGTTCGAAAGAGGAGAAACCTGTTGCAAAGGGATCTGAAAATATATTCAATCCCATCCTTGAGAAGGTGAAATTTATATTATTCTCGATAGAACACAGCCTCATGTCAAATAGATATGGACTACCCAAGACAATGCCACAAATGTCAAGAGGCACAACATCTAACTCAACCTCATCAAAGAACTTAGCTGTAATTGCAACTTGATCCTACACTGCTTTTTTACCTGCAACTTAGCATTGTCACACACGGAACCTAATGGATATATATTTTTGTGAGGTTTCATCTTCAATCCCAACTTCTTAACAATTGCTTCAGATATTAAATTTAGTTGAGATCCAATGTAAAATAAAGTATCTACCTTTGTATGCTTGACTATAACTCCGACATGAAAAAAACTTGTTCCTTTTCTTCTGATCAATATCACTTTCCGTCTTGGCAAATTGAACCGAAGAATTTGAACTGATAGTTGATATATCTTTGCTTCCTATGGCTATGATCTTGGATTCATCTTTAGAATCTGACCCTAGATCCTGATGAGTTGATGCAACAGTCTTTTGCTTCCCTTTTTCCTTGGATTTCTTCATAAGTAATTCTAGATGCATCTTCCAACACTGTGATTCCTCATGTCCCTTTCTCTTACAGTGAGAACATGTAGGTCTTCCCTCAGCTTGCTTCACTGTGATTGATTTCTTACTCTTCCATTTACCTTTCAGTTTCTTCTAGAACTTGAATGGCTTCTTATCTTCGCTTTCATGCTTACTCTTACTAACCTCTAGACATGTATCTTTTATTGACACCTTGTCAATGTTAGTAGGGATAAACATTAGAATAGTGTATGAAGATATGAGTGCATTCCACCAATGTACTTCATAAGAGTTTCATGAGTATACAATGAAATTCCTAGAGATAATTCATTCTTTTTGAATTCATGTGTATATGCCTAAATATTATGGCCTTTACCCTGTCTTAGATGCTGCCACTCGATCATTGTCATCTGTACCAGTGGATAGAATTTTTTTATTGTAGCCTTAGTTAACTTATCCCAAGAAGAGATTACTTTACCTTTTTGAACCAGATCAACTTGCATCTCACTCTCCCACTAGATTAAGGCAGTGCCACTTAGTTGAAGAGAAACTAACTGTATCTTTGCAGCCTCACCCATAATTCTTTGAACCCTGCAATATACTTCTATTTGCTTATCCAATTGTCCAATTTCTTGGCATTCAATTCTCCATCATTGGTCAACAACTCGAACTTAACATACAATTTTAATAAAGGTAGATTATGGTCAGTCTTCTTAGATGACTTCTTTCAATGAGAATAATGTTTACTTGCTTCTGAAGAAACTGATGATAATGATGAGGAAGGGGAAGGGGGATTGGAAGGTCCACTACCTTTGCCTCCTCCTTCTCCTTTTACCGAAGATTCTCTGCTTACAGGCCTTTGAATTCTTCGTTCTAACTCATCTATTATTTATTTTAGTGATTGAAGCATAGCTTTGATCTCTTCATGACTCATGGGTTGATCTTCTTCTTCTCATTTTTCATAAGCTATATTATGTCATCGAAATATTTTTCCAATTTTGAACTTAGAACTTGCAAGTTTTACTTTACCAAGTTTGAGTTTGGCTCTTGTAAGTATCCACTTGAAAAATACTTGTCAAACCTTCTCTGATACCAAATTGATATGAAAAATCCTTAGATGTTGATAATTTTAAATACACATAAACATCTACTTGACCTTTGAGATAAAATGGTCGCTTAACGGTTTTGCAAATTACATGTGAAATACTTATCTAGCCAAATCCACTTTAATGATAAATGACTTGAAAATAAATGAACTTGAATGAACAACAATAATGTAATCACATACACAAGTTGGAAAAATCGGAGTTCACCCAATTTGGGCTACATCTCTAGGTCCACTTACAATAGAGATTTATTTTACTAATGCTCAAATGCTTGCGTTTTACAATGACCTTTTTACATGTTACTCAAATGCAGAAACAGAGTGCATCGTTGGATTCCTGGTAAAAAATCATGCAAAATTTATATAAAATACTTGAAATTTCGTCAAGGTGACTGTGGCACACTTTATGATGTAGCCTTGTACCCTTCGTACTCTTGGCACACTTTACGAGACTAAAATATCTGCATAAATGTGTGTCCTATACCTTGGGGTGTGCACCATTAAATTCTAGAACTTTAGGATAAGCTTAATTAGGATTTGTTTGTATAGTTATAACCATCTGACATTAGTGGAAAGATGGCTAGTGGAGGTTATATAGTTATTACTATAGTTGGCAGGTCATGGGTTCCATTCCCACCGACTTCCATATACATTGGCGCCTTTTTGTTATATGTTATAACTATAACCTATAGTTTGAAACCTCCGCTCATTTTTTGGAATATAGTTATGTTGTTGTTATAACATATATCCACACACACACACACACACACATATATATTACCACCCCCATGAATTTTGTGATAGCCCCTTGTGCGAATAGGTATGGTTATATGTGATGTATAAATACCAAGGGTTGAGGGCCTAAGCCCTCAAGCCTTTGGTCGCCCATATATAACTTTATACCATGTTAAATATATAATTTGCCATATGTTTATCAAGACTCATGGTGTGGCATGTTGGTGTGGAGAGGTATGTTAAGACTTGGGTTATGGAGGTCATGGGTTCGACCCTTGTTGACTCCATAATTTTTAATATAACTTGACCATTATTGGCCAATGAGAGGCTGCAATGTGACAACCTCTCATTGGTTCTTCAATGCCACATGTCATCACTTGATTGAACCACATGTCAACCTGTAGTTGGATTATACCTTGCTCGGTCAATTTCCAATTAAGTGCCATGTATAATAAGGGTGGTTGAAGAGTAGTACTGAGAATATCACTAATAATCATTGTGTACTGAGAAAATCACTAATAATCATTTTTCTTTGTATGACAAAAAAATTATATGTGAGCTGCTCACGTATCTCACATATATTATATGTGAGCATCAACTCACATATATTATATGTGAATAATATATGTGAGCAACTCACATATAATATATCACATATATTATATGTGAGTTGTTCACATATATTGTATGTGAGCATCTCACATATAATATATGTATATGTAAGCAACTCACATATATTATATGTGAGCAACTCACGTATTATATAATATATGTAAGCACCTCACATATAATATAATATGTGAGCTGCTCACATTTATTATAATATGTGAGCTGCTCACATATTATAATATATGTGAGCAGCTCACATATTATATTATATGTGAGGTGCTCACATATATTATATAATATATGTGAGCAACTCACATATAATATAATATATGTGAGCTACTCACATATATTATAATATGTGAGCAGCTCACATATATTATATTATATGTGAGCTGCTCACATATTATAATATATGTGAGCTGCTCACATATACATATAATATATGTGAGCTGCTCACATATTATAATATATGTGAGCTGCTCACATATACATATAATATATGTGAGCAGCTCACATATAATATATATAATATAATATATGTGAGCAGTTCACACATATATATACAATATATGTGAGCATCTCACATATAACATATGTGATATGTGAGCAACTCACACACACACACACACACATATATATAATATATGTGAGCAGCTCACATATATTATATGTGAGCTGCTCACATATATTATCACATATTATATGTGAGCAGCTCACATATATTATATATGTCAGCAGTTCACATATATTATATATGTGAGCTACTCACATATAATATATTATATGTGAGTTGCTTACATATATTATATGTGAGCTGTTCACATATAATATAAGAGTATGTGAGCAACTCACATATAATATATGAGTATGTGAGCAGTTCACATATATTATATGTGAGCAACTCACATATCACATTTATTATATGTGAGCTGCTCACATATAATATATATTGTGAGCAACTCACATATATTATAATATATGTCACATATAATATATGTGATCAACTCACATATAATATGTATATGTGAGTTGCTCACATATATTATACGTTCACATATATTATAATATATGTGAGTTGCTCACATATATTATAATATATGTGAGCAGCTCACATATATATATCATATGTAAGATGATCACATATAATATATGTGAGCAACTCACATATATTAATATCACTAATAATCATTTTGCTTTGTATGACAAAAAAATTACTTGTGAGAAATCCAATGAATTATGTTATAATACAAGGAAAGGAGAGGCATGCATTTCTATTGTGGTAATCGAATCATATTGTGTGGGACTACATGAAAAGGGATACAAACATTCTTCAATTGAGTGGAACCATGGACGATGATGAAACACATTTTACAATGATATAGTTATTCATATTGATAATAAAGTAATTGGATTGTTTAAAAGACTAGACTACAAGAGGGGTTGGAATTACTAAACCAAAAATAAAAAAAGGTTGCTAGAGAAATTAGAATTTCCTTAGCATGCTTTTGAACGAAAGCCACTTCTTAGGTGAATCAATAAGATTGACCATACTATGGATTCTCCTTCCATAACTAAAATAAATAGTAGCCACACTTAATGGAGCAAGAGTTTTATTAGAGTTCAAAATATCAATAGAGGTGTGTTGGTGTAAGTAGTGAAGCAACTTCATTGTTAGGGTTCGAAAGCTTGGGAAAAGGTGTGTCCTTTCAAAAAAATTGTGAATGTTGATGTTTAGCTATATGGGTTGTTGGAGTTACATCAAACATCAACATGGCCTAGGACTACAAAAAGTCAAGTAGAGTTAAAAGTAAAGGTTAAGTGGTAGTATGTAATAGATCATGAGTCAAACATGCAATAGTGATTATAGTGATAAGGTACAGACATGTTAGTTAGCATGTCATGCATGGGTCAAACTAATCCACATGGTCATTCGAGACTCTAGGTGGTCATTAAAAACTAAAACCATTTGAAATATAGTCTTGAATGTTGTCATATTTACAACAATTTTGTAGCTCCTGAACTTTTGACATATTTTTTGGGCCCTTCCCAGGATTTTTGGTGATTTCGACAATTTGGCCATCTCTTTCCAGACAAGTAGAGCACATACTAATAATTGTAGTGGACCAAATAATTTCCATAATAGAGTTCATATGTGAAATGTATGGCCTTGGAACATCATTGTATCCACTAGGCTCCCTGGGGTTTGCATCCCTTTTACCACCTCAGCTCCTAGGGTTAGGGTTTTGACACAATAAAACGTACTTTGAGTCTCTAGTTATGGGATTTTTATCAATGAGTGTAGCCATCACATATCTTATCAGAGATAAGCTACCACCATTCTAGCCATTTTGTATTGTTATGTTTTTTCACCATTTAATTCATTAATAAAATTTGGTTTTACTTGTGATATTCTACTTTCAATATTATATTTGTGTTCTCTCTACAATATTGCATGTTCTTTCATTTTGTTCTCAATCCAATTTGGATCGCAAACATATCTAGCATGTTTGAGTTAAGATAAGTTTAGCATGCATGGTATTACTACTGAGAGTACATTTATGTTGTGAACCCACAAACCATGTTGAAAGCGCGTGCGCGCACACACACACACACACACACACACACACACACACACACACACCAAGGAATCTATTTCCATCTCTTTTTCCTTCCACTTTTTTCACCTTCACTTTTGACACTTGGGTCTTCCACTTCTTCCACTAGACTTGCTATGATTATTGTCCCTATGTGGGGCTCGATGACCATATTAGAACAAAGGGTATCTATTTTTCCAAACTCGCTTAGGATTTTCATATAACCTCCTTTATTAAGATACATTGCTTCTACATGCAACAAGATCTTTGAGACACAAACTGAATCCTAGATGTAATATGTGGTATGGCTTTTTTCATCATATTAATTGGATAGCATGTCTTTAGGGTGTTTAAACTTGGATCTTGACATTAAAAATACTTTAATTTAATCACTTACCATCACTAACACTTTATATATTTGTTTTTTTTTTTCTTTTAAAAATTTAAAATTTTACTTTTCTAGTTCTTCCCCTCACTCTTCTAATAAGCCAAATCCAAAAAAAACAAGGAGGGTTGGAACTTATTTCTCCTGACTCAAACTTAAACTTAGTGTAGTTATTCTACCCTCTCTTTTCTAATAAGTCAAAAATAGTCTCATTATATGAGATTTTAATTTTAATGCCTAAAAAAAAGTTTAGTTGTTAGAATTTGGTGATATAAAATATTGATTTATATTTTTGATAATTTTTTTTTAATGATTTAAAATAAAAATAAAAATAAAAATTTAAATGCATCATTTAATTAAAAAAAAATTAATTGTTAAAATTTAATAATATAAAATATTAAAATTCTCATCTATTACAATTTTGATGAAATTTTTTTAATAATTTGAATTGATTTAAAATATACAAAATATTTAAATGCATCATTCCAACATGAGTAGAATTTAAATAATGACAAAATTTTATTTATCCTTGAAACTTTTATTGCATTCTTGTCATATTTATTGTACACAAAAATCCATACATTGCTCACAATTTATGCAACTTAACCTTAAGTTTGATAAAAGTTATCCTTCTTTATCATGAACATATAGGGATATATATTCATATAGAAGATATGTTTTCTCGGCAAACAATATACACAGTTGGATATTCCACTTTATACAACATTTATTACTTTATTATAAGTGTATATTAGTCAACTTTTTTATATTCAATGAAATTTTAATTTATTATTAAAAATAAATAATCACACATTAATTTTATAGGTTTTTCAAGACATCCATGCATCAAATAATAATAATTGTAATTAAATTATGTAGATTTTCACTATTATAAATGTATATTAGTTAACTTTTTTATATTCAATGAAATTCTAATTTATTATTAAAAATAAATAATCACACATTAATCTTATAGGCTTTTCAAGATATCCATGCATCAAATAATAATAATCGTAATTAAACTATGTAGATTTTCACTAATATTGTTTTATAATTCTGAAAATAAATTATGTGTGAAGGTTTTGTTCAAAGTTTTACATCAAATAGTAATAATCGTAATTAAATTATGTAGATTTTCACTAATATTGTTTTATAATTTTGAAAATAAATTATGTGTGAAGGTCTTGTTCAAAGTTTTGAATAAACACCATTTTACAGATTAAACGTTTCAAAAACTCCATATACCATTTATTTTCAAAATTATAAAACAATAATAATAATTAAATAAATCATAAATCATTTGTTAAATGTGTGAACGATAATATCTTGAAAAAGGAGAGGTTTCCTTTGTCATAAATTTGATTGCTTTGATGTACACTTTAATTACGGGTTAAGAGATTGTGATTTAGTTTACCCGTAACAATGAAATTGCTACCGACAACACAACGGAATTGCTGCCGGAAAAACGGGTTATGATAAAGGCAGTAAACATAGTTACGAGAACATGATTGAGTTTGCCGGTAACAATGAAGTTGCTACCAACAACCCAACGGAATTGCTGCCGGAAAAACGGGTTATGGAAAAGACAGGCTCATTTGTTAATCTGTTAAATGTGTGAACCATAATATCTAGAAAAAGGATAGGCTCCCTTAAATAAATTTGATTGCTTTGATATACACTTTAATTACCGGTAATAATGAAATTGCTACCAACAACACAACGGAATTGCTGCCGGAAAACTGGGTTATGGAAAAGGCAATAACTATAGTTACGAGATTGTGATTTAGTTTACCGGTAATAATGAGATTGCTTCCAACAACACAACGGAAGTGCTGCCGGGAAGACGGGCTATGCAAAAGACAATAAATATAGTTAAAAGTCAAACTACTACTTATTTTGCGATCAAATTCAATATAAGGTTGTCGATATGTCCGAGTGGTTAAGGAGACAGACTTGAAATCTGTTGGGCTTCGCCCGCGCAGGTTCGAACCCTGCTGTCGACGCTCAATTGTTTATTTATTTATTTTTGGAGCGAAAATGAAAAATGATAGTATCACTTGTAGTTTACTATTTTGAGTCACAAATGTATAAGAATTTGAAAATGAAAAATGATAGTATCACTACTTGTAGTTTACTATTTTGAGTTAAAAATGTATAAGAATTTGAAAATGAAAAATGATAGTATCACTTGTATGAAAAATGATAGTATCACTTGTAGTTTACTATTTTGAGTCACAAATGTATAAGAATTTGAAAATGAAAAATGATAGTATCACTACTTGTAGTTTACTATTTTGAGTTAAAAATGTATAAGAATTTGAAAATGAAAAATGATAGTATCACTTGTATGAAAAATGATAGTATCACTTGTAGTTTACTATTTTGAGTCACAAATGTATAAGAATTTGAAAATGAAAAATGATAGTATCACTACTTGTAGTTTACTATTTTGAGTTAAAAATGTATAAGAATTTGAAAATGAAAAATGATAGTATCACTTGTAGTTTACTATTTTGAGTCACAAATGTATAAGAATTTGGAAATAAGTTTTTAATCAAAATGTTAAGGACAAAGACATTTAATATTGTTTAAGTAATTATTATGTTAGTTGAGATTTTTGGTTATTGGATACTAAGTGTTTAAGAGATTTGACTTTTGGATTATTTTGTTATAGGCATATGGATTTTTGGGCAATAGGTTAAATTGTAATCATGTAGTATTTGGTTTTTTCGTGTACGAGATTAAGTTTAAATATTAATGAAATAGGTTAGCGATCCAAGATCTTGTAAAGGAGAATATAGTTTGACCATTCTTCTACCAAGTTACCATGCACATTTATATCTTCAGTTGACATCCAAGATTGAAACCAACCCCTTAGAACCTCAATAGACACATTTAAAAACTTTGATTTACCTTGAGCTTGTAGTTTGACCTTTAAGTCTCCAGACAACCTGTAGATACCACTACATCTAACCCAAGGGTCATCCCCAACTCCAAGTTTATCTCCTCTTCCAACATTCCTTGCAGTCCATTTCCCTATAATAGGGAAAGCTTTCACTAGCCATTTCCAAAGCATTGGAAGTGCTCTTGAAAGAGTTTTATTAAGACCTTATCCATTCCTCGAAGGATATGTATTTATATATTTAGGTCTCATGACTTTGCCCCATAATCCATCATTGAATAGAGTCTCCACATGCTTTTGCAGCCAAGGCATGGCTGAAAACAAAAAAATGTTCTTCAAACCCCAACCTCCTACTTCTTTTGGTTCTATAAAATTTGTCCATTTGATAAGTGGAATTATTTTTTATTACTTCCTCCCTGTCCAAAAGAAACTGAAGGTTTTTTTTCCCGATCTTCTCAAGAATTCCTTTAGGAACATGAGAAATGGATAACCAATTAATTGGTATACTCTCCAAAACAAACTTTACCAAGATCGGCCTTCCTCCACGAGACAACCACCAACAGAGGATCCTTACATCAATTTTTTTTGTATAGCCATAACTAGTATTCAAACCTATAATCATTTGGTTCGGGATGAACCGCAAATACTTCACCCCTTAAGGGGATTGAGGGAAAAAGCAAAATCTAAGATATTTAATCTTTTAAACCCGACCCAATTTCATTGAAGAGCATACAATATTTATTTAATTTTACCTCATACCAATTGCATTACAATTAGTATTCATAATACCTTTATATATTCTCAATTCTAAAAAGAAAAAAAACCAATACTAAAGAGCATAACATCATCTACAAACAATAAGTGTTAAGTGTTAAAAGGAAACATCCCTTGTCACTTTAATACCTTTGATATCCCCTACCTTTTTGTTTCTCTTATTAATCTCTTAAGCCTTTAATCTCCAAAATTACTTTGGACAACATTACCTTGAGCTTGTTAGCCATAATCTTTGAGATGAGCTTGTAAATAAGATTACATAATGAGATAGGTATGAAATCTTCATAGGAAGTTGGCTCATTCTTTTTGGGATTAAAGTAATGAAGGTGGAATTGAGTGCCCCAAGTATTTTACTTGATTCTTTTGATTCCATCACCATCCTTAAGTGCTATCTTTTAATATGTCATAAAAGCTAATGTAGAATTCCACGGACCAACCATATGGCCCAAGTCTCTTGGCCTTCTTAAACAAATACAAAACACCCATTAATTCCTCCTTTGTAACTTAAAAATTCTGCGATTTGACCTTTTTGTTCTTCTCCTCCACTGTAGTCACGACCCTTAATAGATTCGTCTTCGCCAGCTCTGAACACGAACGAACATTGTAAAGAGAAATAAAAACAATGCTCCTTTTTCCCATAAAAGTTTAGGAAAACTTCCATCTACGTCTGCCAATTTATAATTTATAATTTAGAAAGTTATTATCAATAAGAATCGCAGTAATCAATTTTGAAAAATGAAATACAATTGACTTGGTACAATTCTCTCTTTTTGGAAGCTGTCTTGACACAATTATTTATCTTTTTGGCAGTGGTAATTACCTATAATGTTCATGTTCGCTCCATGTTCCAATAATGTCTCTACACACTTCATTTATATTACATATCAAGGATTATATAGAAATAAAACGATTCAATGTGATTTCTATTTTGTTTAGAATTATTATGTCAAAAGGCGTACACTTATTGATAATGGGCAGATTTAATAGGGGTTTAGTGTTTAATAAGTTTTCTATGGCTGTGATTTCAATCATTAATTTCCTAGCTATTATAAAGACATCCGTTTATGTGTTTATTTTTTTACATTTACCTAATCATATTTAAAAATTACTTTGATAGCTAACTGATTGCCACGTAAGTGATTAACAGAAATTAAAATATTAACACCAAATAAATGAAGCTCAACCGTTTATTTGTTAATCAATAATAAAATTTAATATATTCTTTTAAGGATTTTTTTCATCTTATCGACCTTTCGACGTTGATCAGCCACAATTATGTGGTTGTGCTAATGATATTTACAACCTTTTTAAGGAGAGGAGCATGTTGTAATTTGTTTTTTTTTTCATGTTTTTGAAATGGTATAAATATATCATTTTTATGGTAGATGATTAAATAATAAAAGAATTTGTGATTTTTAATTAACATTTATATATTTGTTTTATATTTATATATTTAATAATATATTTGTTTTATATTTATATATTTTATAATAATTTACTAAGTTATAATTTGATTAATCATTAAGATAAATTGTTATATTTAAATCAACTATTTAAATATCATATATTTTGCAATTTACATTATATTTATATAACTATAAAGTTTTATAGTTGTTTTTAATTAAAAAGTAGTTATATATTTCTAATTATATACAGAGGCAAAAAATATAGACAACTCGAGAAGGGCCTCCCAAAATGGAAACCGGTACCCTCTTCCAAGAATAGTTACCCATGTTTTCTTTCATCATAGAGTTTGAAATTGTCTTCAAGATAGGACAATAGACAATTTATCTGCTAATGTTAGGAGTCTATTTGTTGAATACATATCTGACTTCTATTTTCCCTAAACAAACTAGCATGCCTGAGAAAAATTATAATAATCAAACTAAGTAAATGTTTTCAAACTCGGGTTTCCTCTCGTATCTCTTGAGATTTCTCTAGCTTGGTCATTGCTCCAACATCTCTAGCTTCTTCTTCATCCTCAATCGGGATAGGCTGCTCTTTCGAGCTAGGAGAACTCAAAGCCCTTGGTGCATTCTAGTGATGCTCTTGGTTCTGCCCTTCTAGGGTGACTCTGAACTTTATACCAAATTGAGACTTGCAGAAGACTTCAAACTTCCCTTCCAGAATTTTAACAGCTTGCAGAGTAGTTGCATTCTCCTTTCTGGGTTTTTCCACTGCTTGGGCCACCATGGCCTTGACTATTCAGTATGTCTCTACAAATTTGAAGTATTTTGTCTCACGAGTCCTTGAGTAAAAAGGGTCGTCCACCCACCCCTTCACTTCCTATACTATCCCTTCTTCGGTGGTGGTGTGCCTCTGAATTCGCAGAACTTCTTCAATTTTTGTTATTGTCTTCTTTTCCTCATCTATACAGAGATATTTAAATCTGGAGCCTGACATCCATGCCGCTCTAGCTTCCCTGGTTCGATTCACTAAGCCCTAGGAAGATGATGCCTCTCTCTCTTTCGTTTTCGATGACCTCCCCGCACTCCTCTCCTTTCCATCCTACAACTCCTCGTTGACCTGGTTTTTCCTAGCGGTCTACCTACGTTCTCCATGCACCTCTTTTTCCCTTGTTTATTTCCTCAACTTCTCCACAGACCATTGCTCATCCTCCTTCTTGAGACTCGCTTAACTGCCCACTCTGAACTCAAGCCACACTGAGACTTGTGCTCTCCCCCTTGATCCTTTCCTTGAGTAGAGAGACATGAAGCCCACCTCTGGACCTTCTGCTCCCTAGCATTGCAAAGGTTCCAGTGGATTTCTAAAAGAACCCTATGTCTGAAGCATTCTTCTTGTATCAACTTAACTAATGTCGACCCATTACAACAGTTCCTCACAATGTTAATTGCTTCTGCATCAACCCTCTCACCCATCGTCCTTGACATAACGACTTTTGGATGGTTCTCGTCGATTTCCTCTACGTTCAAGGTACTCCCACAATTTTTCACATACTTAATATTAATGGCGCTTGGTTCCCGCAATGGTTGAGCCTATGTGGGCCACCTCTACCAATGATGGAAGCCACCTTCGAGTCCCTATTGTAATGCCCTTTTAATTGAGCTACAAACCATCTATCCGAACCAAGTTACCATTTTTCCACCTCTTAGCATCATGTATCGAGGTTGGCGCACTCCACACGGGTCTTGTCATTCCCATATTCCTTATTATGATCAATCGACGCTTGTATCCGATGGTCTTCCAGGTATCCACTTGTCCGCTCCGTCACTCCATCTGTCTGCCATATCGTGTCGGGCCTCCAAGTGGCTATCCTCTACTGCAACTTTCTCTCGATGTGTAGAACCCCATTTGGGAGACTAATGTCCTTGTTATTAAGCTTTGTGGCATCTTGTTAGATTTCCTCTGTGGTGGGGTCCCCTTCTTTCCAAAATGTAAGTTGATTTAGCTGAGAAACCCCTAAGTTGGCCAGATAACATGTCATCGAATTTGTGCTTCTCTTCACCTTTCTTAGAATGATCACGAGAATGGTTGGTATTATTTTGGCTATTTGTGACCACCCAAATGATAATCTCCAATTCTTTGAGATTTTCTTTGGATTGGATCCATTTATCATTTTTTTGAGTGACAAGGTTATCATAAGCGAATCTCCTTCCACTATGAATGACATGTATCCCTACTTCTTCTCTATGTCTAGTCCTCTTAACATAGCTTCTAATGTTGCCCCATTATTGGTGTTGAACCCCAAATTGCAAGCATATAGGGATATGATTTTTCCTTATGTATCACGAAAGACTCCCCTTGGCCTAGAAGGACCTAGATTGCCCTTCGAGGCCCCATCAAAATTCATGTAATATCAACCCCCTATTGTAGTAATTAAATTTATGTTATTGTTGTAGTGTTCTAATGACTTTTTGGGTTAGACATTTCGTCAAACAATTTATCTTTCTGCCCAATCCTCATTGTACAAACTCTTTGATTGTTGTTATTTGATTTGTGATATTTGTTGGTGGTTATTTTAATTGTGTTTTCATTGGATAATGAGGGTGGGATTCCTAGAGATGTATTCACATTGCATATAACATCATAAAAAAAATTGTAAACAAAAAATAACTCACAAAGACACCATTAACAACAGGTGAATACCCTTAAACATACCCGAGTTTATCATTTCTCTAACCTGTTACAAGATGGAAAAAAACCTCAAAAGTGCATTGGAAAAAACCCAACAAATAGTACAACAATAAAAATGTGGAACCTGGGTTGTATTTTAGTATGTTGCCTTACAAAACGTTGAGATAAATGGGCCTGTAGGTGTAAATAGGATGCAACGACCCTCCTTGATAAGAACATGCCTGAAGATGTAGTTGTACGGAGAAATAGAGTGGAAAATATAACAAATGAGTGGTTACAGTGATAAGAACAACGTTCCCAAAAGAAAATATGTCCAACACGATCAACAAATAACCTCCATCAGATGACATGGTTCTGCTGCAAGGTAAATCAACTCACACAATGAGAAATCGGTTCCTCTTCTAGAAATATCAGTCTACCCACAAGGGATTCGACCCAACTCCCAAGAATGTGCCCTTCACCACCAAAAATCGGCCCTTCAACAATGTATTTCGTCCCCAACAAGGATATACTCGCCCAACAAGGAAAATGGTGGCCCAACTTATATGAACTTAGCCCAGACTTAAGAAGGTGTTGTCCACAACACCCAAAAATGTTGCCAAGGCCAAACTCACCCTACTCAAAGAAAAAATCGACCCAACAAATGAATCCTAGCTACCAAATGGTGAAAATACATAGCCACAGTGAAGCACAATGAAGAAATTTGAATGATCCCTCCTCCTCGATCGGCTAGGGTGGATAGTTTCACCACCGAACCCAATCCCAAACTCCTCTTGGATTTTTCATCCCAAGAGCAAAAGCCACAAAAGCTCTCTCAAATTCATTTTTAGAAAATAACATTTGCATAATGAGAGAGGGTGCCCCTCATTCTCCTTTTATTCTTTGTTTGACCCTTTTGTGACCTTTTTACCCTTTTAATAAGTTAAAGTGACTTTATTAATTCAATAGTCACTTAGGTGTCGTTTTCTTGAATTACTCAATGTGACCTTTTTTAAAAAGATTATTTTTCCACTCCGATGACATTAAATAATCAATTAAGTATTCATTTTTTAATGTTGGAAAGTGATTAATTGACTTTAAGACATTTCCGGATGTAGGAAGCCCCTTTCTCATCATCCCAACATTTGGATCTTTTCGTCTCAATCCCAACGAGCTATTACACCAAGGTATTCCCTCAGATAATATGATATGAATAACACCATTAGTGTATTTAATTAAATTATGCTCAATAATAACCCAAATTACGAGAATCGTCGAAATGCCACAGAACCAAGAAAAAACTGTGCAAAAATGATCTTGATGATGAAATATGGTAAATGGGCTAGGTTGGGCCTCATATAATTCCCTCAAACCCTATTATCCCACTGTTAAACTCCATTTAACCCTCTGGTCAGGCTGGCATAAACCCCAAAGGTCACTTCCAACTGCAAAGCAATGAAATCCAAAAATGGGGACATCACAATTCAATTTGATTGGGCCTTCCGGTGGTGGAGCCCATTTTTTAATAGTTTGGCTCCTATTCTGGCTGGTAACTTTGGTCACCTATTGATAACACTATCCGAGCCTCCAATTTATGAAAATAATCTCTTCCTCTATGTTCAGAACTCCATCTTCCTTTGTCCAAATGCATGATGTGATGGATTCCTAAACGTTATCCTGTATAGTTTTCCATACATGTTCCATCGAGAGTTGTTGTTGCTTGAAGGTTCATATGTTACGTTCCTTCCATAAGTTCCACATTACAAATCCTGGAAATATTGCCCAAGCTCTGTTTAGGATGTTACTGGAGAAAGGCTCTTGGGTCCATTTGACAATTTTTTTGATGATATCATTTTGAACTTTTCCTTAGCGATGAAAGAGTTCTGATCCTTTGTCCCATAAAATCGCCCCTTCCCTACCATTACATAGAATATGATTCAAGGTTTCCTTAGACTGCTAGTATATCATACAGATAGACATGCCTTCAAATCCTCTCCTTATTAGTTTGAGGTTAGAACTTTTCATCTCGAGGCAATCCATAAGAAAGTTGAAATTTTTAGCCAAAGCTAAGATTGCCAAACATGTTTCCAGTCCTTCTTTCTATCTACTTCTGCCAATCCTACAACCAACAAATAAGCTTCTCGAACCTTAAACATTCCTTCTTCTTTGTTTCCCCATCACAGAATATCTGATCCCTCTCTTGCTCTAATTTTCCAAAGTTGCATCTCCTCCTACAATCCCATTTTTACTTCTTCCATAGATGATTTTAGGGGCGAAATTTCGCAGATGGGCGAAATTTTAGGGTTCCAATTTTTGATGGGGCGATTTTTCATTCACTTAGTGTTTAAAAAGATTAGAATATTTAACCCATATAATAAAATAAAATATAGATATGGAAACTAATTCTTCCCCTAAAAAACAGTAAGAAAATCAGTGGAAAGAGAGTTCGCCCTCCCGATTTCATGAAGAAATTGTCAATTCACCCTGTTTTTTTTAGAATCTAGATTTTTGGTAAATGCATCGCCCATATTTTCTAAACTAGGGCATGTTTGGAGTTACTTCACCTGCATATCCTCTCGAATGAATCTTTTCGACACAGATTTTGCCCACAAATTTCATAGCTTTCTTAGAGGGAACGATTTTTCCCAATTCCCATCGATTTTGGGTTCCCCAACTTCCCCTACATTTCCAATTTTGTTCCATAATCCATGGGCCATGTATTTCCTTCTATGTTTGATGGGAATGAGTGTTGAGGCTTTATAAATTATGGAGAAGAGGCTTGACGACAGTTCAACAATGCATGATCTCAATTTTCAAATCTAATTCTACACTCATTACTCAACTTTTGTCGAATCCCTGATCAAGATTGTAGAGGGACAAAAGCACACACACTTTTGTAGCTATTAGATTCTTACAGAATTTCGAAGGACATTTGTGAGCTATTCCTGACTCCTAAGTTCACATTTCTTGTTACTTAGATATGATCGAGCTCTGTCGTGTTCTTCAAACCAGTCACAGGATACCAGGTAAAAACACCTCTCTAAGTGGGTCATCCAAAAATAACTTCAATCTCGAAATTCTTTTATTTTATTCACATCTCGAACAAATTCCTTTGTTAGAAAATCTGAGCTACTATCTACTTTTCAACATTTGAGAATTAGTCTTTAAGAATATGAGACGTATTAATATTTATTTGTTTTGGCCATTTGCTTAAGACTATAAGCTACTAGATTTTAAAACTTTTTAGAACATGGTATCATACGGTATGGTAATTTAATAGTCCACAAGAGAGGCTCATTGCATGCATGGGATTGATAGCCTTGATTTCTATTTTTATTGCAATGCTTGCATTTTGTTGGTTATGCATGCAGTCCTTATCTTATATTCGGTTCGACCATGTGACCTCAAACCTACTGGAAATTTTGACTCCTTAAAGTATGACTCCTCCAGTTTTGTAGGCTTCTTTTGGATGATCTCATTGTGCCTAAAATGACATTCTTTGTTCCCTCAAATATATAAATTTTAATGGTACTTAAGAGTATGAGTATATAATTCATAGAAACCATAAAGTGTTGGTGAGGCAGCTTCCCTCGAGATGCCTCTCTTTTCAAGTATGGCCTGTAGCCTCTGCTCTCTACTGGTTTTTTGGATGAAATTTTTTGGAATCACTCACACCCAGAACCATATGCAGTAAACAAAAATCAACAAATGGGTTTGAGCTACAATTAGAAAATTGGTTTGAGTTGAATCTAGAAGTGGGCCACATCTCCCATCAGTTGTTACACAGAAGAGGTAAAAAATAGGATGTGAGGGTCTTGAAATTGGGTGCAGGAACGAGAATGGGAATGGTGGGAATCGATTCAATGTTTTTGGGTGCCCATGTGACCATCACTGACCTTCCCCATGTCCTCCCCAACCTCCTTTTAAATGAAACTACCAATGAGGTTACATCCTTCAAATGCATGGATATGCAAGGTATTCAACCTCCCAAGTGGATAATCTTCAAATGAATGCATGGGATCATGTCCAAATAATCCTTTTCTAGAGAAAAAATGCAATGAATGATGGACCATAACATGTAGTAACTAACTTCAATTCAATTTGCTAGCTAGAAATTCCCAACTTACTTCCTGAAATAGGCGCCCTTAATAAACATTAACAATGTGCCTCCAAACAATGTGCATAAACTATGTACCATGAACCTGTGTGCCTACAACCAATTGTTGTTTTTCAAATCCATGGGTAACGTATGTTGGATGTTTGTATTTTAAACACCTTTAATCTCCCCAAATAGGTTTATCTTCTTGTTTATGTAAATAAACATTGTTGTCCAAGAAAGAAAAAATATACTGCAAATCTTGAGCATTGGTAATGTTGTCTTCCCCCCCTAAATAATCCATCAATTAAGCTCATTATTTTCTTTGACAGTCATATATTGTTCTTTTAATGTGCCAAAAACCTATTCCATTTATACACGTGTGCTATGCATGATTTCATCTACAAGTGTATAAGAAAAACCTATCCCGATAGGACTACTTAAACACAATAGTGCCCAACACTTTCTATATTTGAGTGGCTACCATATTTAGAATAGTCATGTTTGGAATGCATTTCAAAGCATGCATGATCACCTTGAATATGGTTTTATTGTGGGATTTGGATTGAGTCATTTGAATTTATCAAAATCAAAATGTATGACATAGAGAAGATGATAATTCATAGATGATCATGATATTGTTACTATAGGTGGGAATGCCAATGTCAAATACAAAACAAGGTAGAAAATAGAACTATGATGGAATACTATGATAGCTTGTCAGTCCTCCCCTTCCATGTCATAACCAAAACCATCAAGGTCACCACCATTGCTGCTACTCTCTCCTCCATCATCTTCCTCTTTATCCAGTCTTAGATCTGCATCTGCTACTGTGGAGGATGACCCCTCAAGAGGATCACCTTTTAATTTTTTCATTGTCATGTGTTTTTCATTGGTCGTTTTTCATTTCCAGGAAGATGGTGCAACATTTCCTTTGCAACTAAATGGCAATATGGATCCCAAATATCCATTGGGATGCTACTATAAATTCTGATATTGCTGATGAATATGATGATATATTGTTTTCTATTTTCTTTTGTGAAACTATTCTGTTAAATTCATTATAGACCACTAGACTACAATAGGATTACTGAAAACTAAAAAAAACTATTAAACACTATGCTCCAGATCATATTATGCAGATACTCATTATGTGGCTTTGTATCTTGCACTAGAAAACCTCTCAATATTTTGATCCATTACTCTTTTAGTGTCTGTACTAGGTTTTTTTGGACTAGCTCCAGGACATGATTCTTTTGTGTTCATTGTTGCGACTCTAATCCCACTCTAACTATACCAATTTTTGGTAATATATGACATGGATTGAGTATATCCCCAACTGAGTATGCCTTTGGGGATGTCTAAACCATGCCTATGTTGGCATGAGTTGTATATTGATAGTATGGAGGAACAATCGGTGTTAGTCTTTTCTTTTTCAATATATTAGAGACCACGGCATGGCAAAATACAAGTTTGAGTGCATGCTTCTGAATAAGAGTTTGGCATAAAGAATTTACCAAAAGCTTGAGGAATATTTGATCTCTTGTCTTGGTATTCCCTAGTAGAGCATGAAAAGGGAAGGAAAGTATGGAGGAGTTGATTACCATATCCATTGCCAACAAGTTATTGAAAGGGTTTACTTTGAAGTTTGAGTAAACGGATTGTCTTGTTCTGCATATGTTCAAAGGGTCCCTAGTGTTAGCCTTTGCTTACCTAACTGCAAGACATTTACAGAGTTCAAATCCAAAAGAAATGTTCCCTTGTCTTTGATGGAGTGGCTAAGGGGAATCAAAACCTAGTTGGGTCTGGTGGATTAATTTATGTTCCTGGAGGAATGATGCTAAAAATATTTGGTGTTGGCATGTGCTCCATGAATTTTTGGAATCATTTATGTGCACTATGGAAACCCAGATTTCAAGGAGGTGTTGGGCATGTATGTCTCCAAAGAGGCTCAAATTCTCTGCACCTCCCAATCTATCTAGGCTCCACTTGCCCTGGTATCTAAGCCTCCTTGGACTGTGTAAAATATCTTCCCAAGCAACTCCTTCCTGGACCATTCAGTAAGTGAAGAAGACAACACACTCCTGGAGCAAATCATCAATGTTGGAAGTAGGGGCAACAAAACTTTTGTGTAAATACGAAGTCGTGGGCTGCATTTTTTGAATTAAGCTTTTCTCTTAGTTCAGCCTTGTCTAGATAACATATATCTAGTTCTGTGCATGCCATTTTGGCACTCTGAATAAAATAAGAACTAATACAAAATACAAAATCCAATAACTCTTTCTACATCATAGTTTGAAAGCCTTCCACAGAAGTCTGGTCAGTCTAAAGGAGGCTGCAACTCTCTCAAAGGAACAAAACTTCTGGACTTGGCAGATGAGCCTTCTTGGTCGGTGCAAGAGATTCATTCTATCATCTCCATCCCAGACCTTTCAACAAATGAAGAAGATGATGACTTGGTCCCATAAGAAGAATGGGAATAAAATATTCAATGCTAGGAGTAATGACAGTGAAAATTCTGTGCAAATAGGAAAGGTGAGTGTTGGGTTTTTTTCCTTATCAAGCTCTGATCTTAGATCAGTCTTGTCTATATAGGAAACATTTATAATAATAATAATAATCTAATTTAAGGCGACCACCTAACTAGATGCCAAATTGACGTACGACCCCTTTGTTTGTGGGACAAAGGACCCCGTCCACACAACAATTTCATTGCTTAGTCTACATAGGTGCCCATACCCTATCAATTTTGGGAGTCGAACTTGTGACCTCCAAGGAGGAAACACAAGTTCTTAACCATAAGGCCAATTAGCTTTGAGCAGGCTATTCTTGTACTCTATGTTTGAACTAAGATTTGATGAAAAGTGTAGAATGCAATATCTCTCTTTGCATCATAGTTTGGAAGCCTTTTATAGTTGTTTGGTTGGTCTAAAGAATACTCTGGTTCTCCCAAAAGAATCGGACTTCTAGCATCCATGTAATTATTGAGTTAGTATTCGATAAAAAATGCTTTTTGTTTACAGAAAAAGACTACAACATGGGAGTGGACAAAAATTACAAGGAGCCAAAACTCAGAAACTAAGGGCAGATCAAGAAAGTTGGTCGCATTACTCAGAGCATGTTAGATGGCAGAAAGGAAGTTTCTTGACAAATTTCAAGAAATATACTTGACAAAGCTTCAATCCAAGATTCTATTTATATTGGCCATAGAAACATGTTTTAATCAACTTGTTCATCCTCTCTGTAATCCTAACACTTTGTTAGTTGTCTAAAGTTGCTAGTTCCTAAAACCATTAGACCAGTACAGTGTTAGACCTTGAAGGTTGATGGTGGCCTTAATATTATTATTGTTCCAAATTGCACACAAACATCTTATTGCAATTATACATGTTGTGCCATGAAAATCAAGCATGAATAGTGTGCTTAGCAATAAGGCCTCGCTCATCAGAGAAATTCCTAAGCAAATTATAGATTTTGTTTGGATATTAGTTTAGTATGAAAATGTGAAATACAATGATACATTGACAACACTGCCTTTAATCTTATCTTCCAATAGTGACTTCAATGATTCAAATTCCAATAAAATACTAAGCTCTACAAGTATTGCGGAAAAGGATTTGGTTGCAAAGATGCATACTTTGATAAAATGAAATCTTTTCTTCTTCTTGACAAGGCTCATTTATCCCGCAACACACTCAGAGCTTCTTGTTGCTTTCCTTCTCTGTTGAAACCAAAAAACACAGTCTTGAAGTTTACAACACTGGGTTGAATACCAATTTCCATCATTTCATATAGTAGTTCTAGTGCCATTTTTTATTTATCGGCCCTACAAAGACAATAAATGAATGTAGAGTAAGTTTCAAAATCAGGAGGAGGCCTTTTCTCCTTCATGAGATTGAAAGTATTACAAGCATTAGAAGTTAATGCCTCATTCATATACCCTCTAATTAATGGTGTGTGTGTAACAACAGTTGGCTCACAACCAAGATTTTTCATTTCCTCAACAAACCATAACACTTGTTTTGATTTATTTTCCCTAAAGAAATAAATAATCAAAGCGATATAGATATGAACAATAGGTAAATAACCTGCATATATCATACTGTCCAACATTTCTAAAGCCTTACTTACTTGACCTGCCCTCAACAAACTAGAGAGAAGGCTACCATACACATATTCATCAATGACACATCCCCGGTGTTTCATTTCATCCCCCAACTCTAGGGCCTCTGACATTTTTGCCTACCCTGAAAAAATTAATAACTTAATTCTCCAAGAAATTTTTAGAAGAAAATAAAAATGAAGCTAGCTCAAAATCCATGAATTTTGAGAAGCTAACAATAAATAAGCATACCTCCACAATCTTTGTTGATGTTGAATATTGATATGAAACATCCAAGCATTGCGACTTTTTAATTTATAGAGATTTGGTTTGTCTCAAACTCCAGAAATATAATTTGAATTCCATTTGATTTTATTAATATGTATGTTGCAACGATTGAGACTCCCAATGTTCATATTATATCCTTATTTGGCATGCCAATTATTACTTTTCTTGACACATTCTTAACCTTACAGTTCTTCTTTACATCATTGCTTGCAGGTTCTTAAATGGGGTAATAACAATGAGATCTCATATCAAGCACTTATTCAATGTCTTCTCTTTACCTTTTGTCTTTTAGCCCTGTGATTATTTGCCTTGGTCAAGATACCATCTCCCCCCCATAGTTGATACATGGGAAATACAATGAGATCTCATATCAAGCAATTATTCAATGTCTTCTCTTTACCTTTTTGTCTTTTAGCCCTGTGATTATTTGCCTTGGTCAAGATCCCATCTCCCCCCCATAGTTGATACACGAGAAATACAATATTTCTTATAGACATCATTTATTATGGATGGTGCCAATGTATTTTTCCCTGGTATCTCATCTATCTATTTCTCATTTTCCTTCTCTACACTTACCTCATGATATAAACCAATAAAAATTTCCTTATAATCCTCATCTGCAATGGATGATCCAAATGTATAGTTTCCTAATGTCTTAGTTATGAATTTCTCTTTTCCTTCTCTGCACTTACTTAACAATGTTGGGCAAAACAATCTCCTTATAATCCCTGCATGTAATGGATGATGTCAATGTATGGTTTCTTGCAGTCTCCTTTATGGATTTATCCTTTCCCTCTCTACACTTATCTGATGATCATTCTCATATAATATCTTTTCAATTAGATTATAAAGAGCTACTAAGTTCACAGTCCCAAAAATATGTGGAAGGTGCTCTACCTTCTCTGTAAAATCTGGCATATTAGATTCATCATTCATGTGACTCCCTATATGTTAGAAAAAACTAGTTGATCCTTGTTCTCTATGAAAGAGCCTTGGGTTGTATTCAAATTTACTTCAGAATATGTAGGCCACAAAGTTTGATTACATGAAATAGTCTCATAGATAGAATACAAATGATCATCCTTTGATATTTTCTATGATGTCAAGTGCTCCAATGGGCTATTTTGTACAACATCATCTCCATTATGAACTTATTTATCATTTTCAAAATTGGATTCCCTTGAACATATATATGTTGCCATTGATTGTTCCACATTAAGGATTGTTTTTTTCTAGTAAGGTGTTAGGGGACATTGGCACCAAATAATTAGGGCCCAGAAATGCACATTCATTTTTGGGTACCTTAGTTAACAAATTTTCTTTGTTTTTATGGGTGGTGTATCATGTATTGAATCATCTAGCTCCACTAGGATATTTGTTGCAACATCATCTCCATCACGACATATTTCCTTGACATTTTCAAAACTGAATTCAACGGATCACATATATATTGCCATTTTGTGTCCCACCTTAAGGACCGCTTCTTCTTCATGTAAGGTGTCAAGGGACATAATGATTAAAACAAGATTCTACATTACATTGCCTAAAAATCCATGGTCATTTTAGGATTTTAGCTAACAATTTTGCTTTGTATATTGTGAATAGTTTATCATGTACTCAAATCATCTCCCTGTTGCTCAAAAATCTTATTTTATAGGAGCTATCTAAAATAAGGATATTTTCAACAAATTTTGAACATTCTGAATATTTGTAGAGAGCATTCTCCCTTCTTTGTATATTTGGCAATAGAATATTGCAGCTAGTGGTAACTGAATGACAAGGCCTAGGATTGGCATGCATCATTACAATATTGGGCACTATCAAAAACAAAAAAGTATACATAGATATTAAAAATAAGTTACAACAACTATATTATAAAAGTGTATATTCTTAGAATAAAATTGAATGCAATCACCAAGTCAATATTTTTCACCATTATTAGCCAAAAATAAATCTTTGGTTTTAGGGAGAGTTGTCTCCACAAGTGAACTTGAGCCCAATAAACCATTGAGAAAAAGCATTTACCTTATCCCCAATCTACCTTGGATTTGGATCTAGTACCCCTAGGGATAGGATGTGTTATTGGGGTTTTCTTTTTAATTTTAAGAGGTGATTCCTCCAAAGGATTCTCATCTGAATCATCTGAATGACTAGATGAATGTGAGGGTTCTTTAAATCGAGTCCTAGGGATCTTTGATCTTGAAAGTTGAGGGGATTTTTCTGTTACAGGAATGTTTTCCCTACATCCAAATATCTTTCAAATTGAACTCTTTTTTTCTATACTGATTTGTCCCAAGTTAAATTGACATGAAACTACTTTCAAGACAAATGTAAAGTGTTTCCTTTTTCAAGGGTTCCATTGGTGTAAGAGACTATGAGTATTATGTTAATTCTGATATAATGGTTGAAAGTTTCATTTTCTCTCTTCAAACGTTGCTAAATTATAGATGAAAAGGTCAAGGGTTGATATTTGTTTGTTCATTGCATTTACGCTTGGGAAAGCAAGCTTATATCAATTGTATAAAGTTGGAAGATGATAGCTTGTGCCAATGAGACAATAGGATACATTTTTCTACATCTTTGTAAAAATAGGAGTCAAAGATGAAGTGATATCTCTTTAACTATAATACATGTTACAAAACCGGGAGAGGTTTTTGTACATAAGGTTGTTTTGAAGAAAAACCTCTCTCATATTTTTGAAATTCCTTCCCATATTCTCGAAATCCATGCCACAAAATAATGACTAAAACAGGAAATTAAATATTCTTGAAAAATAGGCCTCAAATATCGCTTCATCTCTCCCAAATTATAACACTTGTGTATAAAATGAAGGAGTTTTTTGTTATTTGGTATGTGATTGACAAAAACCTCTTTCTCTTTTGTTAAATTCATCTCCATTTGGTCAGAAATGGATTTTGAAGTAAAATTGTCCCTGTGTGTAGCAAATGACCTCAAAACCCTAAAAATCATTCCAATCACCTGTTTGTTCTCTCCATCTCCTTTACTGCACTAGGGTGCACATAGACAATATCCTTTACTGCAATAGGGTGCACATATACAAAAGGCTCAACAATAGGTCCATATAACACTAAGAGTACATTTAAAGTAGGCATGTGTAACATTGGTTATGGCAGCAATTTGCATCATTTATTGTGCCCAACAGAGTATGAGGGAGTCATAGTTATGTAGGAGATAAAAAGTTGCTTGCATGCACCAATCTTACTATATTTCTAGTTTTGCCACCTTCAATTAAACTCATTTTACTGTTGTTCTAGATTTAGCAAGTTCCATTTTTTGTTCAGTTTCTAGTTCAGTCATTTTTCTAATTCAATTTTATTTTCTAGTTATAGAAATAGGTGAATGAGTTGACTCAGTCTAAGTAGAAACATGTCTCTAGTAGCTAGTGCTTGCCTATATGTATGTTTTCTACTTCTTTTTTATCATTCCAATCTAGGTATTTTCTCATGTAGGCCTAGGGTGCACTTCTCTAAGATATAATTAGATTTAGGGTTAGGGCTTAGTATTTTAACCTAGGCACAACACAATGATGGAGTGCAATGATTGTAAACCTAGCTCTTCCTAGTCTATAAAGGAGTAAGGGGGTCTTCCACTAGGTTGGTTAGAAAATTTTAGGTTTTGATCTATTGTAGCATATTTTCTTCTTTCCATATTCAATAAAAGATAGATGTGATTAATAGTTTAGTCTTGTGTACTTGCTATTATTATTTTCTGTAGTATGTTTTTGTAAAATCTAGGATTTGAAGATTGTTGTTTTGACAGGTTTTTATCTTTAAAGTTACCTAGGGTTGTTAGGATTATTCTTTGAGTGCAGGATTTGCTTACCATGGTCTGGAAAACAAGGCATAAGAGTTTGCAAGAAAATATTCCTTTTATAGCCCTATAGGATCAACATAACAAGCCATTGAGTTTTGTTTCATTGTAACTTGGATGCCAATAAGCCAATAAGATACATTTTTCTTCATCTTTGTAAAAATAGGAGTCAAAGATGAAGTGACATCTCTTTAACTATAATACATGTTACAAAACCGGGAGAGGTTTTTGTACATAAGGTTGTGTTGAAGAAAAACCGCTCTCATATTTTTGAAATTCCTTCCCATATTCTCTAAATTCGTGCCACAAAATAATGACTAAAACAGGAAATTAAATATTCTTGAAAAATAGGCCTCAAATCTCACTGCAAATCTCCCAAATTATAATACTCGTGTATAAACTGAAGGAGGTTTTTTTTCTTTGGTATGTGATTGACAAAAAACTCTTTCTCTTTTAGAAAAAAAAATCCACGACCTCCAAAATACTGGAGCGACCTCTGTGCTGCGGACTGCATCCAGACCTAGCCGCCGGCCTCTGCCTCTAGCGCAGGTCAGAGCCTCTCCAGCACCTATTTCTTCAGTCGAAGAGTGTCAGCTCGAAACCCTCGGTCTTCTGGAGCTCACTCTGAGCACCCCCACGGATGTAGGGCTCTTGTAGATCTCTGACAATGGATTCCAGTGGGGGCTCTGGCTCTTCTCCTCCGCCTGAGATCATAGCATTCAAAGCATTGATAGCAACAGCATAGAAACGCCCTCTCACGGCCAGTCAGCAGAAGTTCGTTAAGAAGCTTGATTCGATCCCCATGGTAGCTCTCCCTGAAGAAGAGACATGCAAAGCTGCCCTAAATCTCGTCAAGAGAGGGATTATAGGCCAGTTCACGGGTCTCTGGCCGTCCCCAAAGTCAGTAGAAGACTGGACACAAAGGAACTGGTCACCTCTGATCAAAGAGGGAGTCAAGAGTTACTTCGTCGGTAAGGGTTTCTTCATATTCGTTTTTGAAAACACAGATGACAGAAGTTTAATCTTCCGAAACGGCCCCTACTTCATGGGACCACAAGGATTGTATCTAAACAAATGGTCTCCTGATTTCGACCGCACTCAGGATGTCCCCAAGGCTGTCCCTGTGTGGGTGTGTCTCCCACATCTGCCTCTTCACTATTGGAATCAAAAAACCTTTCAGATCATCGGCAATGCGCTTGGAAAATACATTGACCATGCAACAAGGAAAGATCAGTTCTCGTGCGCCAGAATCTGCGTCGAAGTTGATCTAGAAGAGGCTTTGCCTGAAGCAATCAATCTCACGGTCACTGAATGGACACATATCCAGGAACTGGACTACGAGCAGCTCCCCTTCAAATGCAAATACTGCCACGGCCACGGGCACTTTGCAAAGCACTGCAAAAAAAAAGCAGAGGAGCAATCAGACATGCCAAAAGAGGACCAATGGACAGTAGTGCAAAAGAACCCCCAAAAAAGAAAGGGAAACGGCAAAAGGCACAATGCAGGAGCAACAGGCAGCTTCAAGAAAATTCAAGAACAGGAAATAATTCCGAAGGAAATAGAAATACCACAGGACAACCATGCAGGAGCAACTAATGAAAATCGGGAGCAAACAGAAGTCCCTTCACTCAATAAAGAAAAGGGAGCAAAAATTCAGGCAGTGGCCTCACAAGGCAGCCCTCCCAATCCATCCTACGCTGAAATAACAAGGCCAAAACAAATTGAAAGTGCCGTATCATCAGAGGATGAAACCTTTGAGCGTCCCACTAAAAGAGCAGGAAGGAAATCCCGCAAAGAATTAAGGGAAGAGGAAGCAGAGAGACTTAAAGTCCAAGGAAATCAATCCACTATAGAAATGTCCATCGGCAAAAATACTAGATCTAGGCCGCCTAAGGGAGGCCCTTCCCCTTCCTCCTAAGTTCAACATGAAACTCACCTCTTGGAATTGTAGAGGACTAGGGAACGCCTCCAAAGCTGAAGCAGTCATGGACCTCCAGAAAATAGAACCCACAGATATCCTCATGCTCCAAGAGACAAAGATCGAAGACTGATTACTACTAGACATTAGCAAATCAAAATGGAAGAAGAAAGTTGGCATTGCAGTAAGCTCAAGGGGCTCCTCCAGAGGGCTGGCAACTCTCTAGACAGAAGAAAACTTTTCGCTGAACAAATCACATAAAACTCAACATTGGATTTTCACGGAGCTGACACATTTTGCAAGTAAGTTGACTATTTCCTTATTTAATCTTTACGTTCCTGTCATTTATTCCGAAAAAAGAGAATGTTGGGCCTCTCTTTCAGCATTTCTAGAACAACACAACCCCAACAACATTATCTTAGCAGGAGACCTCAATATAGTACTCAAACCAAAAGAGAAAAGAGGTGGCTCCACCAACAGAGACCCGATGCTGACCTTTGTGGAGGACCTTCAGCATCACTGGGATCTACTAGATTTCAGCCCTGTACGTGGCCTCTACACCTGGTCGAATAACAGAACAGGGACAGAACATATCTCTGCTCGACTTGATCGCTTTATGGTTCAAGGTTCCCTCATCATGGGAAACAAGATAATCACAAACAAAATATTACCAAAGCTTACCTCTGATCATAAGCCGATTCTGCTACACATAGAAGAAGAGGAAGATCTCGGGCCTCTCCCATTTCGTTTTAGCCCCATATGGATAGAGCGAGAGGGATTTTATGAAACCGTAAAAGAAGCCTGGGCCAAAGCTTTCACAGGATCTTCAAGTTACATATGGGAATAGAAACTGAAAGCTACCAAACAAGCGTTGAAAGAGTGGATAAAGACTCCTGCCCCTACTCCAGTCAATGCACGGAAGGAAGCAGTGGCGAACCTGGAAGCTATGCAGGCAGAAATTGAAAACAAAGAGATTACCCCGGAACTGCTGGAAAAAGAAACAAAAGCACAAGTCTCAACATATCGATCCTTTCGCAATGAAGAAGAATACTAGAGAATCAAATCCAGGAGTTTATGGTTAGAGGCAGGGGATTGGAACACCTCCTTCTTCCACAGACAATATAGGGCACGGCTGTCAAGGAACCATATCTCTGAAATAAAGACAGCAGAGGGACAGGTCAGCAAAGGCATCACCCAAATCAAAGCTGCAACGGATAGCCACTTCAAAAATCTGTTTAGAGATGGTACCCAGGCCACAGAAGAAGAAAGCACAGATTTCTTGAGCAAAATTCCTCACCTCCTCAGTCCAGAAGACAATGTTGTTCTCACCAGAGAGGTAACAGAGGAGGAAATTATTAAAGTAATTTGGTCCATGGGCTCAGACAAGGCACCAGGCCCTGACGGATTTTCGATACATTTCTATAAAGTCTGCTAGAATATCATCAAAAGAGACCTCCAAAAAATGATAAAGGGGTTCATGCGAAAAGCCAAGATTGGAGGAGGAATTAACTCCACTTATCTCGCTTTAATCCCCAAGGAATCCAACCCTGAAACTTTTTCCAGGTTCAGACCCATATCACTCTGTAACGCCTCTTACAAAATTATGGCCAAACTGCTGGCAAATAGGATCAAGCCCCTGCTTAAGCAGCTGATCTCCAGCCCTCAAGGAGGCTTTGTGGAGGGCAGAAACATTCTTGACAACGTCATACAAGTTCAGGAAATAATCCACTCCAGCAAAAGGCAAAAAGAGAAAGGAATGTTGATCAAATTAGACATGGCAAACGCTTTCAATCGAGTAAATCGCTCTTTCCTCATCAAGACCCTCCTTGCCTTTGGTTTCTCGTCTCATTTTGTTCAGCTCATAAACGCCTGTATAGAAAATCCCTGGATTGCTCCCCTTGTCAATGGCAGACCCTCCAATTTTTTCCAAGCCAGGAGAGGCATAAGGCAGGGCTGCCCCCTCTCTCCTTTTCTATATATCTTAATGGCTGACACTCTTAGCAGAAAACTCTCAGCTGAAAGAATAGATGGTACCATTCCTGGCCTTAAATCCTCCCCAGAGGCTGATGCTATGAATCATTCCCTCTTTGCATATGACTCTCTGCTCCTCGGAGGAGCGTCCACCAGAATTGCTACAGCCTTTGACTCTGTCCTCAAAAGCTATTGCAGAGTCTCAGGAGCTCTAATCAACAAAAGAAAGAGTGAAAATTTCAGCTGGAACACAGGCCATCAAGAGCTTAACAATATAGTGAAAATCTTGGGTTTCAATGGACACGCCAACTGGGAAAGAATAAAATATCTTGGCCTGCCTATCACAATTGGGGCCAATAGAAGATCTCTCTGGGTAGACATTATCAGTAAACTCAAATCCAAAATCGCAGCCTGGGGTGGCTTCTGGCTGACCAATGTAGGCAAACTAATTTTAATAAAGTCCCAATTGGCCGCGCTGCCAATCTACCAGTCGGCCTTTTTACTTGCTCCCAGAGCTGTCACGGACCAGATCACAAAGTTGTTAAGGAATTTCCTCTGGCATGGGGGAAAAGGAAATGAAAATCGACTGCACCTAGCAAAATGGGAGTTGATTCGGCGCCCGATTGCAGACGGTGGACTCCAAATCCGGGACCCCGCCCTTATTAATCACTCGTTGGGAGGCAAACTTCTTTGGCAAATCGCCCACGATCCCAATCACCCGACCAGTAAAACTCTCCTTTGCAAATACGGCTGGGACTCTTCATTCAGTAAACTTCATTTCGACCCCACAGGTAAAAGCACGTTAGTCTAGAAATTATGCTGTAGGAGCAGCAAGTTCTTCAACAATTATTTGTTCAGAGCGCTGGGTAATGGTAAGAGCACCTCTATTTTTCAAGACAGAATAATGGGGCGTGATCCTCTGGAGGCGAATCAAGACATAGCAGAATTCAGAGAATGGCTAATTCGGGCAGGCAAAACCAGACTCTTTGATATCTCTGCGTGGGACAGATGGGGAGATTGGGCCGGCTGGGATTTTACTGGTATTCCTGAGTGGCTTACACACCAAAAAAATCTCCTAACCGATTCGCTAGATGGTGCCAATCCTGAAAATCGCAGATTGAAGGACAGTTGGGCCTGGGGACCGACAGGAACTTACACCACAGCAGCCGGATACAACGTTCTACAGAATACAAAGGACAACAGTCATCCTCCTGCCTTCTGGAAGCTAGTGTGGGACAATTTAGCTCTCCCCAAAGTCAATTTCTTTTTCTGGACAGTGGTGCAAAACAAACTACTCACAGGTGATAATCTAGAAAAACGGAAAATTGCAGGGCCTCACAGGTGTGAACTCTACAGAAGCAACACCGAAACAGCCCAACATCTATTCCTGGAGTGCAACTTCGCCAAGGAAGTTTGGAGACTCTCCCTTCTGGACCTGCAAATTTCAGCCTTTCCCTGAAGCACAGTTGTTGCTTGGTTCGCCTCATGGAACAACATCTATCCCTTTTGCATTCCCACTAAATCCTTCTGGCGGAAAATCTGGACAGCAATCCCCAAATTTGTTTGCTGGCAGCTATGGTTGGCTCGGAATGACCAAATCTTTAATGGTCATTCTCGCACCCCCCTACAGGTTGCTGTCAAGGCTAAAGCTCTTCTCTTGGAAACAGCCCAACATCAGTACTTTATTGAATATCCTCTGCTCCGACCTGAAGAAAGAAGATGGCTCAGTCCGTTAGAACCCTCTCCTCGCAAGCGCCTTCTCATTCCTCAATCAGCAAACCCGGAATGGAGATTAAGAGAATCTGAAGAAAGCTTCACAAACTGGTGGAAATCTAAATATCTTACCACAATCTTCTTTGACGGGGCCTCCAAGGGAAATCCCGGAAATGTGGGTGCTGGAGGGATCATTTACACTCCGGACGGGACCACAAGAGATTGCTTCTGCTGGGGCCTTGGACAGAAGACTAATAACTAGGCAAAGATCCTTGGCATCCTTAGAGCCTGCCTAATAGCAAGAGAAAAGGGAGACAAAGATCTCCAAATCTTCAGAGATTCAGAGCTTCTTATTAAAAAATTAAACTCGGAGGACCTATTCAACAATGCTAGCCTCAACAAAATTCTGGGTCGAGTGAAAAGAGTCCTTCAAGCTTTCACCTCCATTAAGTTCTATCACATTCTCAGAAACCTGAATGGAGAAGCGGACCGAATGGAAAACAAAGGATGCACCCTCCCTAAAGGGCAGATCCGAATCAATGACGACATCAGCTACCAAATTCCTTGAAAAGAGTGTAACAATGAGGCCGAAAATGCTGGCTATCAACTATGTATCCAGGGCTGCCTTGGCAAAGACCCCTACTATCATTTTCAAATAAATAAAAATCATAACCGTTTCAGTTAAAAAAAAAAAAAAACTCTCTCTTTTTTTAAATTCATCTCAATTTGGTCAGAAATGGATTTTGAAGTAAAATTGTCCCTGTGTGTAGCAAATGACCTCAAAACCCTAAAAATAATGCCAATCACCTGTTTGTTCTCTCCATTTTGTAGATAGATTGGATCAATAGAGAATAATGGAAAGAATCTTGTCTCACCTTTGCAAAGCTATTGTGTAATATTGTCTATCCTTTAGTATTTGTTCTAGGGTAATCATAGAAGGATTTGGGTTGTAAGCTTTCATTAAGGGGTATAAATAATGTGTCTATTTCATTTCTTTGTCAAATTCTAGGCTAGATCTATTGGATTGGGGGTGAATATATTAGGGTTTCATTTCCTTACCCTAGGTTTAGTATATGATTTATTTGTAATACTTAGGTTAATTTCTTTAGAATTAGCCTCCCTGTAATCCTTGCAAGGTTTCTTTCTCCTTAGTTTGGTGCTCATCAAAGCAATCTATATGATGTTTGAGACTTCAACGACTAAGACAAGAGGAAAAATACTCAAGAGAGACTTAGACCCCATAGCCCAAGTAAGATTAGGCACTAGTCTCCTATTCACTCATCACCCCAAGCCCATCTTTTACATTTATTTTTCTATCATGATTGTGGGTAGGTTCTCTTTACTCTCACTCCTACTACAAGAAGTGAGCCTAGTTGAATGATAGGGAATCCACTTATACCTACACAGATGGATTCTTTGTAGTGTTAACTTATTCCTAAATATTGATAGGGTTATCTTTTGGATAACTTGTTTCTTGTAGATCCACTCGAACATTCATTGGGTAAACACTAAATTTAGAAACAAATATTCACCAATCTTCCTAAAGAAATGTTGTGCTCTTCTTTCTTATTGTCATCGTTCAAGTCTTTGAAGGGAACCTCTAGTTTTCCACCATTCTTGATCTCACAATGATATAATTCTTTTATTTTGTTTTTGTGACCCATAGTCTTGTTTTCATTACACTTGCAACATTTTATTTCCTGCTTCCACATACCATCTGGATTATAGAGCTTACTACCATCACGCATGTTAATGTATGGATTTGTACCTCTTTTCATTATATCCATTAAGCTTTGCAGTATTTCTAGCTATTGAAGCATATCACAATGTGAGGAGAAATTTGGGAGAAAGTATTAGAGTAGGTTCGTTCAAATTGAATATTCTATACTTGGTAGGAATTTTACTAATTTTATATTATTTCTCTTGCAGGTTTCACTTTTGGCTTCTATCAATTTGAAATTTCAATTGTGGAATATTGATTGAGATGTCAAACATCGATCATGGGAAGAAAAGATCAAGACAAAATGATATATCGTCATACTTTCAAAGACCTCAATCCAAGGATCCACATTCTCTTCATGCTTCGAGCTCTTTTGAGCAACCTATCACTGAAAGAGATGTCAACTCTTGTGAGAATGCATCTAATATCCAAATAATAGATAAAGAAATATGTTCCTCTAGTGATCAAAGTGAGATAAATGCATTTTCACCAGAAATTGGCAGTACAAATGTCGAAAATATTTCATTGGAAAAGAACACAACCAATTCACGGAAAAGAAAAAAGGGCCAATGGGACATAGGGAGAGGCTTCCAACTAGATTGGGTCTCAAAATTTCCATTTATTGAACCATTACCTCCAAAAGGGAAACCAAAAGTTAGATGCAATATATGTAGTTGGAAACTTGGCATGCCAACGACATTTCAGATGAAGTTAGATACAATTGAGAAGCATGTAGGAAAGGTGTATGAAAAGAAAATTGTAGATGGTGAGGAGAAATCAATTTTCAGATGGAAATATTCCAAGGAATGTCAACATGTCAAATATGCTGATGAATATAATGAATATTTAATAAGTAAGGAAAAACTCGAGGCACGTGGAGGAAGCATCACATCTCTATTCGAAAAGACAATGGAAATAAATTTGTTATCCAATACAATTCAACTAAGCATTGTATTTCACATCTTATATAAAGGGCGTCCTATGACAGATTATTCGTATTACATGAAATATCTATCTTTTCTTCAAATGCCAAACTTTCCATCTTATCATTGGTCTTTAACGAGTGGTTGGGAATGGGCAAAATATCTAGCTCAAGTAGAAAAGGATGATATGAAAGAGAAGATTGCAAGTGCTAGGTTTGTGTCATTGCATTTGGATGAGGTTACAACTATTGATAATACTTCATGGATTTGTATGAGTATTTATATGGTTAATGACCATATTAGGCATTCCTATCTACTTGGGGTTCATAAAATGAAGGATAATTCTACAACTGAAAATATTTATGAACTTGTTAATAATAGTTTGAAGGAAAGTGGTGGCATGGATCCTTTAATGATCGCAAAAAAGTTAGTATGTGTTGGAGCGGATGGAGCATCTATAATGCAAGGACAAAGCAATGACCTTTGTGTTAGACTACTCTTATCAGCTTCACTGTATATGTTGAGTATTCATTGAATGGCTCATAGGATGAATCTTGCATTTAAAATAGTAAGCAAGTTTCCATCGGTTTCAAAAGTTGAAGATCTTGTATGAGAGGCTTATGCATATTTTTCTCGTAGTCCCAAATGATTTTCAGAGTTTAAAAAAATTGTCGACGGTGATACAAATGGAAACAAGCTATTAAAAGATGTTGATACAAGATGGATCTCATTGAACGGACTAGATCAAAGATTATTTAGTGAGTACCAGTCCTTGGTAGGGGTGATGTATGAACATCGCTTCAGTGTAGATAAAGCTCAAGATCTTCTCTTTCAACTAACTGACATAGAGACATTATTAACATTGGTTGAAATTCTTCCTATGCTAG